>OX578146.1:137424158-137967923 GCA_951213105.1 Amaurobius ferox | reverse complement strand
ACTGCAAGAATATCTGTTATGTTGCAAGGTGTTATATTCTATTACGAAATAGAGCCATACCACACACTAATGCTTAAAAGAGTGAGTTCAAACTATAGATATAATAAACCATATCGTGTGTAAAACTGCATAGTCGGAGAAACATTATTTTTTTTGTTTTTAATCAAATGGCTAGGCACATGACTTTCATCATTCGCCTTTGTCAGCGGCCAGAACGTGAACCATTTAGCCGTCTTAGGACGTTGTCCCAGGCGCATCAGAGGGGGATGGAACACACTGCGCCCACAACACAAACATCTATGCCTTACGTGGGACTTGAACCCACAACGCAGCGGTCGAGCGATTGCTGTGGAAACGTTCGCCTTGACCACTCGACCACCACGTCGGCGTCGGAGAAACACTAAAATGAGGTACAAGTAAAGAAAGCAATTTTTTTTATATAAAAACATTTTGCAAATCTTAGGTTAGTCATATTTTAAACTATTCATTTCGTATTGAGTTTTAGCATATTACTTTTATGTTTGACCTCTGTATTACTATTTACTTATTTAAACAATTTTGAAACTTTCAACTGTAAATCAACAAGGGATACCCTGAAAAAAAAATTAACTCTAGAATCATTTCAAATTCAACCTGCGTTCCTGCTAATGTACAAAGCTCGATATCATGTCTGTCTTCTAAATTAAAATAATATGCTACTGTTCAGTAGAAATTTAAATTTAACACATTCAACAAGCCTTTCTTTTATCTTGCTCCTTGTTTCCGCAACTACAAAGAACTGCGAAGTAGTTCTATAACAATATGCTCACCCTTTACAGAAGCAAACACTCGTATCGGCTTGTTTCAGGGCAAGTGGTAGAGGGATGAAATACGATTAGAATAATTAACTGCTTACTGGATCACACTGGTTTTATCCAGTTTGTAGCTGTATGCAATATTTTGATGTCTTTGCTATTCTTCTCTGTGTTTTCGATCAAAACGCCATTACTGACCTAAGATGAAGATTGACCAAAACACATGGAACAGTTTGTTAATAATGGAAGTTTGGGTGAAACGTTTGTTGAAACTGGTAATTCCATACCAAAAATAGGAACTGGGTGTGTATCTCGATCTCTTATGACAAACATTTCCTTGCTTGTGGATTCAGGTAGTTGAAGTTTACTTAACATAGCAGGAGTTATATCCAGAAGTAAAGGAAAATCGAACAAAGAACTTTTTGTTTCTTCTAAGGTGTAATGAAAGAAAAGAATATCCGAATTTTAACTAAAACCTTTTTCTGCTTGACACCACATAAGTCTGTCTAAAATGAGGAGGGTGAAATCTAAAATGCAAATCTTACTGTATTTATTTGAGCTTCACTGATGCTAATATTCTTTGAGCTGGATAAAACACTGGAGGACAAGTGATCCCTTTTCAAGAACGCTTTTTAAAAATCTTGTCTGGTCGCGTGTGTATATATTTGTGTACACTTATCAAATGAAGTGAGCTTTAATTTTGTGTTCGTTCTGAATTAACGTATTTCTTATATTTAATTGTATGTGACATCAATTGTGTACACAGTTTAGTGAATAATTTAGGATGTTTTTTCCAAATGTGCCACACGCTTTGTGTCAAGCATTTAAGGAGTAGTGATCGAAATCTTGCTTTGAAAAAATGGCAATTTGATGTACAAATAGCTTATTTATTTGTAAAGTATTTTTACTGGAATAATTTTATTCTGTATTTTAAATGAAGCATAACAAGTTAAATATTCGATCTTTAAGGCAAAAGAAAAATGTCTGATTAACAAAGTATTTATCATCATCATCAATTCTTTTTATGCCCCTAGACACACAAGGCCTTCAATCTGAATTTCCAAGAGGCTCTGTCGCGTGTATCAGTCCTCGCTTCAAGCCAGTTCGCCTATCCAGCCTATCATCTTTCAACCTGCAATTCTTCGTCAGCTCATTCAGGGACGAAAGCTTTTCCTCTGGTTTCCATGTTAATGCAACACTTGGAATTTCATATTTGTTCATTCTCAAACGTGGCTTGTAAAATCTCATTCTTCCCGATTTTTAGTTCCTCGTGTATTGCTGTGATGTTTGTTTTATCTGATAGATTTAACAAAGTATTGCTGCTTTAATTTTAATCTTAAAATTTTGCAAGTTTTCAATGGGAAATGTACTAAAGGTTCTACGAAATGTTTTATTTATTTATTTATTTATTTAATATTTTATACTAACAATTGCCGATATTAAAAAACAGATGCTAATAATGATAAAAAAAATTTAATTTAATATAATATTTTAATTTAATAATAGCACAATTTTCAATTGTATATAATATTTCAAAATAGCTACTAATTTGTTATTTTTTAGAATAGGTCTGGTATATGTTTCGAAATTCTTCTAGTTCTATCAATATACATTTTTTATTGATACTTTTATTTAAACAGCTGTTTAGATAATTAAAAAAAAGGGAAATTATTTATTTTTTTATTATTATTTAAAGACAAAGGTATTAAATTCGATTTTCGTGTGTCAAAATTTGAAAAGTGAAAGTAATTATTTTGAGTTTATTCGCTTTCTAATCATACTTAATTGCAAGTATTTTACATAGATATTACATTTGCATTTATATTTGCAAAATCTTAGACATTTACCTAGAATATCCTTAAAAAATATCTAAAAATGGTTTAAAATTTTTTGGAAAACAGAACTTAGGTCCGGTGAGGTGGGGTTGTCCGAGCTTGTGTTGGGGATCCCTCTTTTCCTGGCCGGGGAATCTGCTGATCGATCCTTTATAAGCAATCCCCCCATTTTGGGTCGATCAGAGAAAGGATAATATGAGTAGGATAGCCCATTGGTTAGCGCGCGGAGATTGCACTCGAACGACCCGAGTTCGTTTGCCGGCTCTGCTCGTTCTCGTGTTCACGCGGAGTACGGCTACGTTAAATGTGTGGTCCGTAATTCCTTCCGAGAGGTCGGAGGTAAGGAAATATCGTGCGTTCCCAGTGGATGTCTCCCGCACTGGGTTCCGGTCAAAATTAGGTGGCACTTCTCGGCCGTCCAATAATATACCTTACACTTTCGGGTAGGTCGGACGGTCTGGGTGTGAAGAAGAGTCAGGAGTACATGGTCCTATGACAGCCAACTCCGCTGAATTCTAGTCTAGATTAAGTTATTTTAAAATAAACTTATAATGGAACAATTGATTTGCATTCATATGAAAAATAATGTATAAAGATATCACTGACACCATATTCCAGGGATTATTATTTGCCCATTAGGCAACTTTGTTTGCAACAACGTCAATACTGTTTCAATAAATAATGTAACGTTCGATAGGCCATCTGCATGAGAATGACTTCAGTCTGTTGGGTGCTGTTTCATTCTAAAATTAACGGAATTGATGGTATTCAGGAACTTCTTTATTCCATTGGGATAAATTATGTTTGAGTAATATTGGATCATGTCTGAGCAGCATCTGGATGGGGATTCAAGCAGAACGTTCAAAAATCAGTGCATGTGTTTTTTAATCCTAACGTACCAGCACGCACGTTAGATATAAAATGAATACTGATTTAATGCAATCGGGTGTCAATATTTTTTAGTTTTTCATGAAAAAAAATTAAAAAAATTCTGGATATCCGAAAATTGCATTGTTGGGTTATTTCAATAGGGATTATTAATCACAACTTTTAATGACCTTACCAGTATTCATTTGAATACAACATTACATTTGTTTGTCCAGAAGTATTTGATTCAGATTCATCTGTGACTTGACGAATCGTCACTCTTTTGTATTGTGCAACTCAAGTCTATAAACTCTCCACTTAAATTTAGCATCCAGTACCTGCTAATTGCCCCGAGTTAACGACCTGATACGATAGCCTACTTCGTAAAATTTAACTGCTACCGTCGATCACATGTGACCGTTTGCTAATACTCGAGCAACTAATCGCCCCATGATCATTCCGTGTTTAAAATTGCCCAGATCTCCTCATTTACTTATCATTTTCTGAACAATTCACTTTATTATTTTATGCATGCCTCCAACTTTTCCTTCTTATAACTATTCAGCAATGTTTAGCTCGTAATATCTTCTGCTGAACTAGTAAGCATAAAATAGCCAAGCTGTCATAATAATTTGAGTACTGAGTGCATACAATACACACACACACACACACACATATATATATATATATATATTGTCAAAAAGAAAAGAGGTATGGATGGAAACAATATACCAAAAGATGGCCGGGGGGAGTTGTGACCCCCTCACCCCGGTTGAGCATGCTTTACGTCGCGACAACACTCCCGGAGAGCCGGTACATTGCAAAAAGGAATACGAATGTATCAAATTGTAAGATGTAAATATACATCATACATAAACAAATATAAGATATAATTGTCGAGATCCAGCCTTATCGAAATTCATCTACAGTAAATGTTTGAAATATGTTAAAAAGTGTGAATAATGTTTGAAACATGTTCACAAGTATAAATTAGCAAAATTACAAAGCTTCCACTTAAAGAAGAATTTAAATATTGACACATAATAGAACAATAATAACAAAGTCTATTTTTAAAACCATATACCTGAATGACAAACAATAGCATATTACATGCAGATGTACATCCCATATTGTGTCATACAAGACCATGCAAAATTGCTATAACGTATTATACATTATACCCTATTCAAGAGGTCCCATATCAGTTATCACACGCTTTACCTGTGACAATCCAGTATGTATATATATATATCCAGTATGTATTATATATATATATATATATATATATATATATATATATATATATATATATATATATATATATATATATATATATATATATATATATATATATAGTGGCCAAAATTGTGGAAACCTTTCGGAAAAAGTGTATTTTTGAGGTTTGATGGCTCATGACACCACTTTTTTGTACTAATACAATAAAATTATATATTAATGGAAAGATAATTTAATCAAAATCGTAATGCAATAACATTTGTTCAATTATTTGTATTCTATCAAAAGTGATAGCGAAATAACCAGAAAAAAGAAGCACAACTTGTTGAATTTATATGAAGTAGCTTTCTTTTGTTTGAATGTAGCCAATGATCACGAGTATTTAGAAAGCCAATCAAGTGTCATCTTGTTTTGGCGATGAGACAACTGGATGAGCCACAGGACATTTATCAGTGTGTCATGTGATTCCTATCAAGTTGGTTGGTTTTTTGTGTGTGTGTTCTTTGATTTAGTGAGCTTGTAAAAGGTAATAAAATTAAAGAAATGGCGCAAAGAGTTGACTGGTCACTCAGAAAGCGATGTAAAATAGTACTGTTAAGTGAACAAGGCTACACTTATGAAGAAATTAGAAGAAATATTGGGGAAACTTAACCAAATGTGCTATTTCTAAATTTTTGAAGAGGTATATGGAGACTCAGTCAGTACAAAACCAGACTGGTAAAGGCAGCAAAAGGTGCACAATAGCAAGTGATGATAGAAGAATTAAGAAACTGTGCCTAGGTGACAGAAGAAAACCATCTCTGTGTATACAAGGTGAAATGGCGCAATACAATGTGAAGTTAAGTGCAAGGACTGTTCAGCGCCGACTGCATGAATTTAGTCTAAATACTAGAATTCCGTGGGAAAAGCCATTTTTATCTCTCAAACAAAGGTTGAAAATATTAAACTAGGGTAAAACCCATGTTAACTGGACAGCGGAACAATGGGACAGTGTAATTTGGAGTAATGAGACTAAAATATCCCTGTTTAGTAGAGATGGCATAAAATACGCGAAAAGAAGAATCGGAGAAGATTTGCATCCTGATTGCATTACACCTACAGTGAAACACCAAGTTAGTGTTATGATATGGGGTTGTATGACATCAAGAAATGTGGGCAGAATTTGCGTGATCAATGGGAATATAAATGCCCAAAGATACATAAATGAAATACTTGAGCCCAAACTGCAGCCTTCTGCAAGTGATCTTTTCCAAGATAATGACGCATTTATATTTCAACAGGATTCAGCTCCATGTCATATTGCTCGTGTGGGCAAAAAGTGGCTTCAAGATCATCATATTCAACTGCTAGAATGACCTAGGAATAGCCCAGACCTTAGCCTCATCGAAAGTCTATAGAACCGACTAAAGAAATTTGTTAGTCATAATCAATAATTCAATCTTGGTTTCACATTATAACAGCTGCAGAACTAAAAAACTTGGTTTACTCTATGGAAAAGCGCTGTAATTAAAGCTAAAGGTTACCCAACTAAGTATTAACTGACATGGTGAGAATTTTTGTATATTTCATTTTTTCTATACATTTCATTTTTCTTCTTCATAAATGCTGTTCTATTAAAAAATAATCCATAAATGTTATTGCATCACAATCTTGATTAAATTATCCTTCCATTGATATATAATTGTAAGGTATTGGTACAAAAAAAAGTGGTGTTATGAGCCATCAAACGTCAAAAATACACTTTTTCCAAAAGGTTTCCACAATTTTGTCCACTACTGTACATATGTACATCACCTCAAAATACAATCCATTTAAATGCAATTTTCTCTTGTGTACAAAAAATGACTTATAAGATATACTTTCCTCGAGGAGCTAAACTTTTGTGTATTTCAATTTTTTTTTAAATCATTGCAAATTATTCTGTACATTGTATTGTGTAACAAGTTTTCCAACAGTAGTCCTGCAATGATTGGCATTAATGGTTGCGAATAAAAATTATTAGCTAAAAACTATTCACACATATCGTCTTTCTGGAATAAGTATTTAGCAGGGGAAAAAATAACTTTTAGAAAACTTTTCATTCTATTTTTATGATGGAAAGTTAAAAGAATGCAATTGAAAAATTCAAGCATTGTATGATTTACTGAATGGAAATATCAGTAATATTAAAATATAGAAACTTTAGATATAAATTTACTTTTTATATCCTTATAAAACGGTTGAGAACATTTTTATGATATATTTTCTTTTTTTTATCACTGGTGAGTGTTTTAAATCAAATAATGTGTTAATTTAAAATTACCGAGTACCACTTATGATACCTCATAAAGTAGTATTAAACTGTGTCAGAATGCATTGAAACATAGGTTATGCCTTCAAATCACAGCGGAATATACAATAAAATGGGTAAAGTAGCCCCTTCGCAGCGACTTTTAAAGGTGGATCCATATTAATGTAGAAACTTTATTAATATTAAGAATATTTTAAGATTCCTTTCTAATTATGTTTCTAATATAAAAATTTGCATGTAGTAACATTTGATTTTTTTCCATTTAAACATTCAGATATTATACAGTGTTTCAAAATTATAAGACCACTCAAAATTCCACCTTTTCTCAACAAAGACAACATTGAATGTGAATTTCAAAGAAGGTATATGAAACGAAAGAATTTTGCAGTGTTGATTTAGCTTAGAAAAAAAAAATAGATCGAATATTACTTTCGTGCCAAACGATTTTTCGAAATCACGGTGTTACAGAAATGTAAGACCACTTTAGATTTTCCAATAATGCAGACGATTTTTGTTTAACTTCGGAGTTTAACTGTAACCTAAACCATCTGGAAAGGTTGGAAAGAAGGAGAAAAGGCAGAAATTCAGAATTGAACTGTTGGATTATTAAAATGCCTCATGGAAGTGATTTGTCTGAAGTAGAAGTGGGAAAAGTTTGGTTCTGCAATGGAAAAGGAAAGTCGTAACGTGAAATAAGCAAGATTCTTAATTGTTCTAAAACGGCAATACACAATTTTTTGAGTAAAAAAGAATTGTATGGAAAGCAGAAAAGATCTGGCCGCAAAAAGCAGATATCAGCTCTTGAGAATTGACAAATTTTCCAGCTTGTAACGAAAACTACCAGTCCACTTATAAAATAGCACAGCCGACAAGTAAACAAGTGCTTCATGCAACTATGTGACGAAGTTTGAAGTCGAATGTTGATGTTAAACTTTGGAAACTAAGAAGCAAACTACGATGTATTAAACATCATAAAGAAGCACGTCTGAAGTGGGCAAAGAATGTCATGTCCTGGAAACATGATCCCCAACTACATGGAAAAATATAATATTTTCGGACGAGAAAAATTTAACTTAGACGGTCCGGACGGCAATAAATACTACTGGCATGACTTAAGGCAAGAATCTCGTGAGTTATTCAGTAGGCAGATGGGAGGCAGTTCCGTTATGGTGAGGGGCGCTTTCTCATATGTAGGAAAATGCGATCTGCAAAGAGTTTATGGCAAAATGAACTCGGACAGTTATCAACAGATGTTATACGGAAGTCTCATACCCTTCGGGTTACTTTTAGGAAGGCCGAAATGGAAGTTCCAACAAGATAATGCTCCCAGTCATGCATCTAAATCAACAAAAGCATGACTCAAAAGAGAAAAGATTGATGTTATATTTTGGCCGAGACATAGCCCTGACCTAAACCTCATAGAAAACCTGTGGGGTTATTTGTCTCGCCAAGTATACGAAAACAACAAACAATATCATTCGGCATATGAATTGGAAGTCGCCATTATGGAGAAATGGGACAATATTCCGGAATCTGTCTTTAAAAATTTAATTAAATAGATGCCCAATTGTGTGTTTCAAGTTATTCAGAAAAATGGTGGAGCAACAACTTATTAAATTTGCTAAAACTTTCTTTTCCACATGTGGTCTTATAATTTTGTAATAGGTATTTGTGCCACTTTTTGTTATATTGCTGTTATATTTTTTTCTAAATGAATTTCGTACATGTAAGTTGCTAAATTTTATTTAAAACTTGTTCTGACATGGAGTAGTTTTGATTTTGAATAAAAAAATATTTCATTAATTACCTAAATAACAAAAAAGTCTCGTGGTCTTATACTTTTGTAACAGACTGTACGTTACATTGTTTCCAAAAAACATCGGCCTGCTGATGTCTTCGAAAAACTGCCTTCGGACTGCGCTGTTTGATTACATTTCCTTTTATATAAAACACATAATTAAGGGAACACGGTACCTCAATTACGATCAAAATACCCACTTTTTTTATTGCATCAAATTAAAGCTACTACCTTGACAAGTATATGTGCAAAATATTAGACCTGTATCTGCATTATTTAAAAAGTTATAGGCATTTTTCTGATGCAAGGTGGAAATTAAAGGCGTATCGAAGTGGGCGTGGCCGAGTTTGCCGGAAAGTAGATCCTCACAAAAATTTAATTAATTATTTTTCTTCCCATTTTTTTGACAGTAAGATATGTTTTGAAGGGAAGTGAAGTAGAAAAAGTTAGTGAGGCGAAATTATTTCATTTTAACCGTAACCAGTTCTAGCTGACGTACACAGTTTGGCACCTCCCACCGAGCCGACGCGCCTCCCACCGAGCCGAGTTAAAAACTTTAAATACATTTTTCTCAACTGTCATATTTTCCGCGTTACAGTATAGCCAAAATGCTAAGGCTATTTTTCTATTTAAGATAGAGCGTTGAAATTTTTTATATATACTTTTAGTTACTTGTGGAATAAAACTGGGTATGGATTAGTCTTTAAGTGCTATAGTTATTTAAAAAAATAATAATAAATCTCAAAATTTTAATATTTTGCCAATTATTTATGCGTTTCAGATTTTAAAAAATATAAAATTTACTATATACTTGTTTTAAAAATCGATATCCAAATTTTTTTAGTATTATTTTACTAATGTTGAGAAAAAAAAATGAGTAAAAATATGGAAAATTCAAAGAGGAGCAGCGATTTTAAAAACGATAAAAAAAGTTCAAAAATTTAAATTTCTCTTAAACTGGCAGTCGAATATGATTTTTTTTCTCCAGAATGAATCTTTTATTTAATTTACAATATAAAAAATATATTATTTCTATTCTAACATGAAAAATAATAATAAAAAAAAATGCATAAGAGTACCGTGTCCCCTTAACGCAAATATTGGAATAATTTAGATGTTTTTTAAGACTGCGACAGGGAATAGGATATCTACTTTGATTTGAGATGATTATTTGGCAACCCTACATTGACGTAATAGGAATGTTTGCCTGTAAAGATGATTTTCTCTTCTGATTCTCAAAAGAGCTACAGTGAAGACATTTTACTTGTCGTAACATTATCAAATGAATGGATATTTTGTAGGCACTTTTAAACAACGGCGAATGGACGTGCAGGTGGATCGCCAGAGTTATAAGGGACGGCTTGTGCTGTTGGAGGATCAGTTCATTCGGAATTACATTTCCTCGTCTGTCAAATTATTTAAGGAAGAAAATACGATTATTGAAATTTATCTCTTAAAAAGTTTTGTATAATATTTCGCATATACTAAGCTTCAACATTTATCCAAGATAATTTTTCACAGTTTTGTTTATTTTGAAGGGCGTTTTAAGAATTGGAGTGTCTTAAATATATATATCTAATTTTAAAAATAATAATTTTCGGAAAAATATTTAAAGTGACATAAAGTACTATTTAATAACTGTTATAAAAGATAAAAATGTCGTGGTATGTAGCATATATTAAAATATATCATTTTAAAAACATAAAACTATCATTAAAATTTAAAGTAACTACATTAGGAACTACATTAAAGTTACTACATTAGAACAAACTTTAAAAACTATAAATGTTTTTCTTGATTCTACATTATGCTTCCTATCTGTAAATGTTCCCATCTTACTTCAAACTGACAAATTCCTACACTTAAACTTAACTTACATTTAACATAAAGTTACATATTCATACACTAGATGGCGCACGCGCAACAATTTTTATTTAGTTTAGCCGATGCGCTGGGAAATATAAAATACTGCCAACTGCGCAGGTCTGCCATCTGTATCTTGGTGAATCGCCATTTTGTAAATGCCATGTAAGCCAGCCTTCGTCTATCTTCCTAATACTTAAGCTTAGGTATGTTTTTAAACTTTAAAAATACTTTTTTTTACTCTATATATTACATGTACATAAGTTATTTGCAGTTAACATGCTACAGGGTATAGTCAAAATAAAATAATCCCCTTTAACACGTTGACAGGTATACAGCATTTTTCAAGAAATTTGTTGTGGTCTCGACGACATACGGCGCACGACAGAATCAGAAATATTTCAAAACTGATATCTAAGTAAACCCTCTTATTCTACACACTCGTATCTCTATCAAACCATTGTTCTATTGCAAATGTGTCAGTGGTAGTTCTATCGTAGCCAGTGTTTTCTTTTTTTTTTTCAGAACTTTTTGGCCGGAGGGGGGGATTTTAGGGGGAAGGGACAATTTTTCTTTTTGCTCCATATAAATATATCTAAATGTTGTCACATAAATAGAAACTCTGTTAACATAAAATATCTCCATGGGTGTTCTTCACTCCCCCCCCCTATGTATGCCTGAATAATAATTATAACAATATTTTAAACTGCGTAATCTTTTATATCAATGTATAATTTTGACAAATAGCATTTCCTAATTCAGTGGATAAAATTGCCTTCTGGTATGAGTGTTGTGATCTGTTGAAATATACTTGTCACCTACATACGTGTGCCACAGTGGAAAATGTGCTAGAGACAACTTGAGTACACCTTTCTTGAAAAATATTTAATTGCAAGTAAAAACATCATTAAATGATTGTATATCTCAATTAACTATCCAAACTAGTTGGTCAAAAAATATTTCATGAGTTAAATAGAATTTTAATTCCTGACTAGAAAAATCAATGTTTTGTATGATCATTCAATCATTTACATTACAATGTATATTTGTTTTATTGCAAAACATAGACAATGAAGTCATTTTATATGGAAAGGTAATTAGAAATAAGTTTATAAATTAAGAAAAGTTTTCCCAGGCACCAAATTTCTATCATATGTAACTCCCAGAATTTAGTTAGAAGTATTTTTAGATTAAATATTGGAACAATGTACAGTGTTTTTCTTTAATTTATCTATTTGAACATAATAAAATATAATACTATTTCCTAAATAATGGTTTAGTGATCTTTTCCTTCAGTTTCGTTCAAACTTCTTATGTAATCAATCACTTATATGATTTTCTACTTGGCTACAGTCTTGCATTTATAACATTATGCACATGTTAATATTCTGTAATTTCACATACTAGTTACTTTATAAAAATTTTAACTTAATATATATGTGAAGATTCACAAAGAAACATAAAATTTAAATGCAAATCCTTTAAGTTTTAAGTTTAGAACTTTTATTTTAGTATGCAGATATCTGAATTGTGATTAACATCTCAACAATTCTTAAATTATTTGAAAATAGGGTATGTAATTATTTCATTCTTCAATGGTTGATCGTTGTATTTCAGGCACATATTCGTATTTTCGGCAGACTTGTCGCCAGCCCAGTTCCAGTACTTCAACAGTGAATGTAACACATCCTTGGAGCAATGAAGTATCACAAGTTCAATAATGAAGATGCTACGTCCTTGAAGAAGCAATGGAATATCGCAAGGTACGTTCTTGTATTATTGAAACAACTTTTTAATTGTCAAGCTTCTCGTTCATCGTGTCAAAATAACCATGGCATCATATCACCCCCCTTGCTTTAACAGTGACAGAATTCAGAAAATGAGTTCGTTCAGATGACGAAAAACTTAATATAAGAACTGGTTGTATTCGCAATGTGTTAAATGTATGTATATCAGACTTCAAACCTCAGAAAGCAAGGACAAGGACTAATTGTTGAAGCGACTTCTATTTTGTCAAAATATAGCGATCCTTATGAAAGTTAGCGATCGTTAATCTATATCTGCAACTAAATGTTTGATCACTTGTGTTAGATCAACATTGTCAATTTGGTCATTTCTATTTCATACCCATTTAAAAACAAGCAAGAAAAAATTCCTGCATTTAATGTTGCGACGCTTTTCAAATTCTCACACACATATACACACAAAAAGCCCTGAGTTGTGATACTTAAAATTTTCTTCGCATACAAAATTACATCCCTATTTTGAATCGCGAACCTGATGTTTTGGTTTATGCATGTTTTTTTAGTTTCGCTTTATGATACATTCGATTATCAAAATCGTAGTTTATAACTTTCTGAGAATCCTCATAATTGCACAATTTTACTGATTGTTAAAAGTATTTACCAAACTTAAACGTAGTAAAGCTTGGATAAATATTTAAACAAGCTAAATTCATAACAATCAGCATAATAAAAGTTGTGTAAATAATGTTATATATTGTAATATCATAATGCAATTTAGATAGTTCTTTTCGAAATATAAGGATTAAGTTATCGTTGCTTTTGTAGTAACTGGAGCACCATTTTATACATACTAGTACGTTCTACTGGACATTTTAGTTAGAAGTTAGCTTTACATTTTACAATAAGTTACTTAGTGCTGTAGTAAACACTTTAATTAATGCAATGTTTTTCAAACCCTATAGAAAGTTTTATTAAAGGGAATTAATAAATTTATCGAATGGGATTTTCACATATGACTCTCATAGATTAAAAAATCCGATGTGTGCCGCACATGACTTTCCCTGCAGGCTCAAATTCATTTTTTTCTTTATCTATAATAATTCATTAGATTGAGTTTAATTGCACAAAATAACACTAAATTTGCATTTTTAATTCAATTTCTGTTTCTATTTTTAACTAGCAGCATACCCGTTCTTCGTACGGGGTATATAATATAAAGAAACTTATACGAGTAATTCGCAATAATGTGCAAATTCTGTTAAAATATTAAATTTATTGCTCTTAAAGAGAAGTTTAAGAATATCTGTTCTCATTATACGAAATTATCTTCACGGGCAGATCTGAAGAATAAAACATCCTGGCCCCTTTTGTAAGCAAATTTACAAAAAAAAAAAAAAAAAAAAAGTAATGGAAACAATATATGCAACCCCGCACTACTTATATTGTCGCAGATTAGAAAATATGCCAGTGTGTTAGTAGAAGATTACCCTTATTACAATATGAGTCTCAAAAATCTTTGCCAAAATAAGAGATGACGTAATGAATTGAAAATATCGATAATCCCCGTACTCTTTATACCAGAAGGTCGTAATTGATTCCAATATATGCCAATATATATCAAAACATATGCCAATACACCTGTACTACTTATATTCTCGTAGATTAGAATATATACCCGTGTATTTGTAGAAGATTACTCGTACAACGTACAATATATGAGTTTAAACAATTTTTGTCGTAATAAAACAATTGCATAATAACACTTGTGCATTTAAAATATCAATAATAATAAAGTTTAAACCTGAAGACCGTAATTGATACTATCCAGTCAAAATTGCTATAAGAAAAATCAAATCGTTCTTTTCTAAAATATATTTTTTATATCCATTTATTTAATATTCAAATCGAAAAAATAATAATTAAAATTAACTGACAGATTTAATTTGATTGCGTTTTGAGCAACATGATATAACATAGAATCTTCCTCATAAACTGCGAAATTAAATAGCCATTTTGATTTCTTTATACTTTTCATTGTTCAATAAAAGCTTGTGAAAATAAACCATGGAGATGGATTTTCCATTTAAATCATGTTTCAAACAATTCATGTTCTCAGAAAGTGACTAATTAGCGCAAAACATCTCCCATCAAACGTAGCGATAAACTTTTAATTCACTTTCAAACAATTTTCAAGTTTTTCGTTTGGATAAACCACGGAGTTAGAGTAGAACTCCTAGGAAAAAGTTTCGTTTTTCATTAATATCTCGACAACCCTGGTTTTAGATACTCGAAACTTGGGCTAAATTTATAGGGGGCTATTTCAAGGCTATTTATGCATTTTCATCAAATTCAGTTCAGCCGTTCTCCCGTGATGATGAGACAAACGAAAGTATCGTTTTTTACTATTATCTCGAGAACCACTGATCGTAGAAACTCTAAACATGGACTAAATTTTAAGTGGGACTATTTCCAGGCTACCCACAAAATTTCATCGAATTCGGTTCAGCCGTTCTCTCGTGATGACGGGACAGACATATTTTCAATTTTATTTATATAGATTGGACACTTTTCGAAGGGCGGCATAACAAAAATGCGAAAAATCTCAAATATCTCGAGAACGGTTAGTCCTAGAATAATAGTTGTTTTTAATCTTTTTCTCATCTAAAATGACGTATAAAACTAGCATTTAAATGATACATTGAATATACGTAGTCTCTTTTTTTTTTAGATTTTTGCGATTTTGCGAGTTATTTCGTAAAAAAAGGCAGGTTCTTCTTTTCTGAATCGTACCAAAATCCAATCAGCACCCAAATATCCCATAAGTAACTTATCTATCAAATTTTGTGAAATTTGGTCAATTAGTATTTCAGCTAGAGTGTATACATTGAATTTTTGCGGGCTGTTTCGCAAAAGAGCGGGTTCTTTTTTTCAGAATCACATTAAAAACCAAACAGCATCAGCGTCACGCCCAATTGATTTACCTACCAAATTTTATGAAATTTGATTCATTAGTTTTTGATTTAGAGTGGATACATAATTGCACAGATACACACACAGACGTCACTTAGTAGTAGTTTCGTATTATAGAGGTCCCAGAACGTGTAGATCTGTTGAAACTCGAAAAACTCGAGTTGCGATTTTCGGCATGATTCCAGTACTTTCCCTATACATTACCATGTATTGCTGGGAAAGAAATATTGTAAAATGATTCATATTTATTAGGTATTTTAACGTAAATTTTAACTGAATTTTAAGCACTGAATGCTAGAAATTGTAACTTCAAAAATCTCTTATATCGACCAGCTTCATATATTTAAATTCCTCTCACAAATTAAAATTTTGAACTAAGGAATTCTTTGTGTTTTGCTTTTCAACTGATGATTTGATGAAATTTCAGTAGCGAAAAAATTGTGAAATATCAAGATTTTAAAGATAAAATGTGAAAATTGAACGCTTTATGTTAAACACTGGTATTACGATTTGTAGTGGATACTGAAGTTTAAAATTCGAAAATATCAAGTACTTAAGAAAATAAGGCAAATCATGAATAATAGTATATTCAGTAAAAGTACGATGTGCATTTAATCTATGCTATCTTTGAGTCCCTTACAGTTACTACTTAATTGAAAAGTAACTTGTATGTATCTTTGTTAAACGAAAAGGACTTGTTACAAGTAACGCTGTTACTTTTATCCAGTTACAACCCAGTATTGCATAGTAATATTTCACTTGAACTGTTTGAAAGTTGAAGCAAGAAAACGATGTAAAATATTGATAACCATCATTATGACTGGAAAAACTTGCAAAACAATGATTATTAATTTTGTATTATATGGTTGCTCTAAATCAGTGTTTCGCAAATTTTTGACATATGTGTACTCCCTTCTATAATTTTTGTAACGCTGAGTACCCCTCGTCAAAAAAAAAAAAAAAATGGATGTATTTTAATAACAATCAAAATGTATTTTTTTTCTTTTTCTGTGACATACACAAAATAATAAGAAAAGAGAAATAAAATTATTCATAATAAAATATAAATAAAAGTTATATTATAAATAACGTTTATTTGGATCAATGAGAAGGATGAAATTGTTTGTGCTGAGATAACAGATCGTCATAATTTGGTTCCCTGGTCGTTAATTTTAATCTGAGATGTGGTTCCACGTCCAATAGTCGGTTCCTTTTTTTCGACTTAATGTCTACGAATGGTGAAAAAGCAACTTCACATAAATATGAAGTTGGAAAAGACAAGATGCATTTTAGAACTTTTTCTCTTAAAACCGGATTCACAAGTTGCATTTGTAACCAGAATGATGTTAAAGTACTCTCCTTATGTTTATTTTTTAAGAATCCGTCTGAAGCCAATTCCAACAATTGCTCTTTTTCCGCATGCGACAAATCTTCTGGCATGGATGTTGTGTTAATGTTAAACGGATATCTTATCCATTCTATATTTTTGGTTTAATCAGGGAAATAGTTTCTCAAGCCCACTTGCAAACTCTCCGAATGCTGTGTTATGTATTTCAGAGTATCAGCATCAATTTTAGTAGTCGAACTTGTTATAAACTCATGAAGAGAGGGAAATGAGTCTACTTCTCCATTATCAACTCTCTTTTGCCATAACTTTAGTTTTGCGATGGCAGCGTTCACTTTATCTTGAACGTGAAACAATGAAATTTCTTTGCCTTGTAACGATAAGTTGAGGCAATTTAAAACAGAGAATATATCTGCTAAGTATGCTAGTTTACAAAACCATTTCCAGTCATGTAAACAATTTCTCAACTCAAATCTATCATTAAGAAAACATTGAAGTTCATGTCTAAGTTCAAACAATCGATTTAGAATTTTTCCTTGAGATAGCCAACGAACATCGGTATGATAAAGAAGCTGGGTATGACTACTTCCCATTTCTTCGCATATGTGCGAAAAAAGTCGTTCATTCAAAGGACGGTTTTTAATGTAGTTAACGAATTTCACGCTTTCATCCAGAACTTTCTGTAGGTCAGGGGGCATCTTACGTGTTACCAAAGCCTCTCTGTGTATGCAACAATGTGTGGATATGACATTTGGGGCAACATTTTGAATTCTTGCAACGAGTCCTTTATTAATTTCGACCATACTTTTTGCTCCATCTGTGCTTATTCCAACACATCTATTCCAATCAATTTTGTTCTCTTGCATAAATCTTTTCATAACATTAAAGATACCTTCTCCTGTTGTGTGACCTAATAAAGGCTGGCAAAATAAAAAGTCGTCATGCATTTCTTGATTTTTTTCGTATCTAACAAACGCCACAAGATTTGCAAAATTCGCAAATCAGTGGACTCATCGACTTGCAATGCATAATAACGACTTTGCGAAATATCAGATAATAACATCTGTTTCACATTATTAGACATATCAATGATTCGTCGATGAACTGTATTATTTGAGAGAGAAACGCGGTCAAAAGTTTGTTTCGCTCTATCTCCTATCAGTACTTCTGCATTATCTTGGCTGATTAAAATTTCGCCAATGGTTTCCGCTGCACTACATTTCGCAATTAAAAGTGACGCGAAGTTTCTAGCATTTTTTGATTGTCACCTCCTGTCAAACCCCGCATTACTTTTCGAGACTGATTTAAATCCTTAAGTTTATTTTCAAAAAAAATCTATGGGTTTGTCTTTGAACCGATTATGGTTTGTCTCAAAATGGCGCTTTAAGTTGGATGGCTTCACATGCTTTCGTTTGTTAGATTTTCAAAACAAATGACGCAATTCATCTCCAGTCCATGAGAATCCAAATTTAAGATATTCTTTGTCGTACTTTCGAGTTTTCCTTGCTTTTTTCTTTACAGGTTCTTTCAGAATTGAAGTTGATTCGTTGTTAATTGCATTATTTCCTGTTAGTTGATTGCTACTATAATCATTACTTTCTTTCGGTGTAGTAGTTCCAGATTTCAACCAGCGATCGATAATGTTAGGGATAAAAATTATATTTTATAAAATTAATCAAAATCAGTGGGACGTACTAAAGCACATAACAAACATTTCTTATAAGAAAAATGACACATAAGCTAAAAATACACAGGCGCCTGGAGAAGCCACTAACTATTAACGAAGTAAGTTGTTTCTGTAACGAAGTTACAGAAACAACTTCTTCGTTAATATATTATATTCGTTAATATATTCGTTAGGTATATTTCCGCCGTATATATTATATTCGTTAATATATTCGTTAGGTATATTTCCGCCGTGTCACACCGGACCATCTCACGTCTCACAAGACTGTGTTGACTTGACTCATGAGAACGTAGAATTAGGCGCAGCTAAGCACGGTGCAGTGCATATCCCCACCAAACTCCGGTGCAACACGTACCCCCACCAAACTCTTCCCGTACCCCTGGGGGTACGCGTACCCCACTTTGGGAAACACTGCTCTAAATAATCGCTGAACATTTTGTGTAAGCAAGTACTTATGTAACGTAGTTTGATCTAATCTATATTTCAATTATTTGCAGTTCAAGTACCAATATTCACTTCTGATTAGGATGTTTTAATAACAAAAATAGTCACAAAAATGAAACTTTTGTGTACTTGTTTCGGAATGTAAGCCTGGTGGATTTACATCAAAATTTATATAATATGCCTTTATTGGTCTACTATTTAATCATCGCAACGCTAATTATGGGATATATGGATTTTTGTTTCAATAAGGTACATATTTACCTAAGAAATAGTCTTAAAATTAACAAAAAATGAACTGAGTGAACAGAAAAGTGCTGAAAATATATTTATACGAAATTTCATTCCATTGTATTCCAAGTATTTAGCCTTCATATTCTCAATGGGTTAACCTTTTAACATTGCATATATAAATGTGAGTGGTCTGAATTTGTGTTTTATAGTTTTCTTAAAGTGTATGAAACATTACAAGGTAAACAAATTTCATCTGCTTTATGTATAATGTAGAATTTGCTGGGGGTTTCATATCACGCCGCTAGACATTAATGTACAAATTTTGACGGCGTAATTTGACTTGGTTAAATGTGACTGTTAAAAGTTATGTCTAAAATATAACTATTTCAAATTCATCCTGGCAAATTATTAAACTTACATTCATCTTTATATATATCCTCTACATTATTTGTGTTTATCTGTGTATTATTTTTCTGTGTATTGTTTTACTGTGTTTATCCCTGTGGTCCTTTGTAACTACTGATGCAATATCAGTATTATGCAAACTCATTTTTCATGTATTTCTCATAGATGTTAGATCATAGCTTGCTTAATGTTATAATACACTTCCATTAAAATATGTAATTTTCCCTTTTATACTATAAACATATTTTTGCAGCAAATTCGAATCAATGGTGCATGCATTGTGTTAAAATTATAGATTGATATTTTTGTACATAATTTATTCTGAACGATATCGAACCAAATATTTACCTTGATGAAGGAAGCAACTCGTATAAAATCAAAACGCTGTGTTTTATATTCGAACTAAATATTATCAATGAAATGTTTTAATAAAACTTTTTGATCGAGTAAACCTATAGAATGCGCCGAATTTTACAATATACTAAATTGGCCTTTGAATTCACAATGAAAAAAAATCTGATGTGGTCTTCACATGACTTTCCCTGTAGACTCAAATGTATTTCCTCTTTATTTTATTAAATTGAGTTGAATTACACAAAATAACACTCATATGTATTTGAAATGACACTGAATTTGCACTTTCTATTCAATTTCCGTTTACATTTGGTATCTGGAAGAATTTTCAAAGGTGGCGTAGCAAAAAAGCTAAAACATTCAGAGAACGACTAGCCCTTGAGAAATCTTACTCTTTTCGTCAGAAATTACGTATAAAACAAGCATTTAATGGATACATTTGATCATACGTAATCTTTTATTTTAGATTTTGACGATTTTTCCAGGCTATTTCACAAAAAAAGGAAGGTTCCCCCCTTACCCGAATCGTACCAAAATCTAATCAGCTTTAGGATTACCTACGAATGACTTATAATTATCATGATATATATATATATATATATCATGATAATGATATAAAGTTTTATGAATTTGATCATTAGCTTTTGATTTAGAGTGGATACATGTGACTGTACATAAGTTATACTCTCTTATCTCCGTCTTAAAAATATCCTCAAACACCTTCTTCACACCCGCTTCGTTCATTCTCACAACTAGGGCCCGGAAAAAATTCCGTTCCGGATCTTTTTTTGAAAACCCTGATTTTAATTTATCACATCAGATAGTGAGCTGATAAATTATCTGATGTGATAAATACGCTTATACGATAATACCCTTATTTAAACTCATTTATAATTTTACTGACCATTTCGCAAAAAAGGCAGGTTCTTTTAACCCGAATCGTGAAAGCACGCACTATAACATTTTATAAAAAAATTATTGATGTATCAATAATTGAAATCCTGAATATTGAATAATTTTCTGGAACTACAGGTGTGAGTAGTTTACTTCCTATGAAAGTAAATATGAAGGACACCAACAAGTCCACTGTTGCCATTTAATTTTAAATAATTTACGTGTTACTGGTACCTTTCATTGGCATGGAAAATATCAAATAACATACATTGGAATATCGAAGGCCAATTTTTCATCGAAATATATCAGGTAAATTTCTTTCACCCTAATTAAGGTCAACAAAAACTTTACTAATTGATATTTTTGATATTAGAATGTCATATAAAAATTAAATTTCGCATTATAAGATTATCCATTTAGGATGCTTGCAACGATTATAGTTATATTCACCCTTTTGCTGTTTTTGTATGAGATTTTATAATATATCCTTACAGATTTATTGGAATAACACTGTTTCAAATATTTTTTTTCTTTCTCATACGTAGTATCGAAAAATTGTTTTCACGAAATTTTGATATTTTGATGCAATATATATTGTAAGAATTCCTGTACACGTTTTGACTATTCTTGGAATAATGCCTGTTTGTCTGTGTGCACGATAACTACTTTAAATATTATTGGATTTTCACAAAATTTTATATCCAGTTTCATTATCTAGAAATCTAGAGCAACATAATTTTTTTTTAATTCGAATGAAAACGTCGGAATGTATTCAAAATTTTATATTTTTTTAATATGTCAGCACAGGACACCATTTGACTTAATCATGCATAAAAGGGATTATTTATGATCTAATGATTACGAGATTTAATAGTTTCAATCGTTGTTGTCAAAAATAGCTGAAACACAATTTTTATATTTGGGGCATCATTGCCCTTCTTGCTGCGCAATTCCCCCCCCCCCCCCGACAGTACATTGTCAAGTCGAAAGACTTTGTCAAGAGCTTTAAAGTGAAGGGTAACATGCTGTAATTGTAATCATTTGGATTAAAGATCGATTTCTCAAAGTGTTACCTGTAGAAACTGAAAAAAAACCACAGGCTACATAAAAATGGATTATGGTATGTGAAATTAAAGTTGGTCCACATTCCAGTTATTTAAAATAAATTCTATTTCCTCAAAGCACAGTCAGGGTGAATCGCTTAACACTAGAACGATGGATATTTTGAACTACCTAGAACGACGGGTAGCTGCCAATTTGACCGCCATAGAAAAAATACAACATACCGTTCGTAGAAGATCGTTGATTTTGTTCTCTTATAAAACCTAGCATAATCTTCTATGTTTTCAATAACTTTAAGAAAAGTCATAAAATTTCAATGGGCTGGGATGAGCCGTTTTGGAGAAATCGTTTCTGAAAGTAGTTATGCGGTCATAATGACCGCTTCCGTCGTTCTAGTCTTAATTACGTAGTTGGACCGTTGGTGATCACTTCATCTCCATATCGGGATTACAATAATTCGCGTGTATTTTGAATTCCTGTTCTTGCATGATAGATATAAAAGATCAGCGAATGTATTATACATTCGATTCGATTACGGTAAAAAAATGAAATGTCTGAAGTCACTATTACTATCTCAGTACCAATAACATCCATGGGTCTGTTTCCTACTCCGTATGCACATCTAAGCATAGAATAGTAAATACCTGCAACATCAGACGAAATTGTTGCTCGTTTTAATACCTGATTGTATTTAGAATATTTCCTATTAAATTTTATGGGTGATTACTATAGCATTTTATGTGTAGATACAAAACACTTCTACTAGACGTCATTTTAAGTAATTAGTGTGTTTAAAACATTTCAACCAGAAATTTATCACAGGAAAATTAAATTTAAAAATACAGATAAAACAATTACCTGTAAGCTTAGAACAAATTTCTTTCTGTCCACGTAAGATTCATACTAAATTATAATATTACTAGCTGAATCAACGGCCTCACAATGAGTAATCCCCGAATAACGTGGATGTTTGAATGATTTAATTTGTCCAGTAATCCATATCAAACTGTTTACCAGTGCACCAAATTTCAAATATCTGTCTCACTACAGACTGGGCATTTTTCATTTTTTGAGCCAATTAAACATTTAAGTGGGCGACATCACTAAATTAGCATCTATTAAAAAGCTGAAACTATACACTTTATTCATATCTAACGATCTATCTTTGCACCAATTTTAAAGTCTATTTAGTTGCAAAATCCGTTTTACTATCATTTTATATTGCGAATGTTTCGGTGTGGAGCACCCATTTTTGAAAAATACGATATTTACCTGCGGTTTTATCAATTGATTACCCCGTACATAAAATTTCATGTCATTATTTATCATTTCACATTTGGAACGTTTTGTTATGGAGCACCCTATTTACAGAATATTTTGATTTTTCTTTAAACTTGCGAATGACCCGTGTATTAAATTTCAAGTCTATATCTTATTTTAAATGAAACGTCTCTCATTTATTCCTCAAATAGAACATTTTGAAGCACACCCCCCCTTTATTAATCATTTTTGAAACATTGGTTTTTTTTTTCAGAAGATTGTATTGAATAATTGGTGCGGCAAACCCTAAAGTAGCAAATATTGAAAGCATAGATTTGATCACTTTCTTTTCGAACTATCTATCTGTGTATCACATTTGAAGTTTCTATCTCATCACGAATATGCTTTTTTATCAATTCACATTTCGAACATTTTGATGTTGAGCATCTCTGCTACAGAACGCTTTTAAAAAAATTCGATTTTTCCAGAGGGTTTTCTTGAGCGATTGATCCACGTTTCAAATTGTAAAACTCTATCTCGCTTGAAAATGACGTCTTCTTTTATTCTGAAAATCGAACATTTTAGCGTGCAGCACCTCTAAAGTATTTAATTTTGAAATTCTACGTCTCCTTCTTTTCCAACTATCTAACATTACACAAAATTTGAAGTTTCTATGTCATAGCGAAGTATGTTTTTCTATCATTTCACCTTTCGAACGTTTTTGTGGGGAGCACAACCCCCTTAAATGAAACTTTTGGAAAACTCTATTCTTTTTGGCTTTTTTGTCGAATGATTAGCTCATGTACCAAATTCCAATCCTCAATCTAACTAAAGTAGGCATTTCTCATTTACTAAAAAATCGAGCACTTTGGTGTGAGAAATCAACATGTTTGAGAAACTCTATTGTTTTTGTGTATTTCATCGGATGATTAGCCTATACACCAAATATAAAGTCTCTATCACATTTTGAAGGAAACGTTTCTTATTTATTTGGAAAATCGAACATTTTGGCAGGCAGTACTTCTAAAGCATAAAATTATGGAAAATTGAAATTTTACACGTTCTGCTTTTCCAACTAACCACATTACATTTAATTTAAAGTATCTATCTTACCGCGAAGTTTGTTTTCCTATCATTTCACTTTTCGAACGTTTTTGCAGGGAGTACCTACCCCTTTAAATGAACGTTTTCGAAAAACTTTATTTTTGAGTTTATTATCAGATGATTGGCACCTATACCGAATAACCGCCATATAATCATATACCGGCATTTAACATTTATTTTGAAAATGGAACATTTTGATGTGTCTATCCTAGAAATAATGGTGGTACTAAATGAAAATGTAAAATTGCAGTTTAAACATTTTTTTTTCAAAGAAACAGTACTTTATCAATGTCAACATCTATTGATATGTCGAATTGAATGTTTTTACTGGTAGTTTAGTAAATTGAGCGGAATAATATGCATTGTGTCATGCTTAATTTATGTTCTATCTTTGATTGAGTATGCACCCATCCCATTGCTTTCCACAAATCTTTGAAAAGTGCCGTCCTCTTCCGGAAATCTGCATGGCTAATTTATCTTTCGTTTTATTTTATATTCGTTAGGGGTTTACAATCTATTGATCTAGATCAAACACCCCTAAAAATTTCAGTATTTTTAAAACTTTAGGAAGAGGATTGCATGAGGAAATTAAATATTTATCCTGCTGGACAATGCTTTTACTAAAATTATCACCTTTGGCACATTTATTGAAATCATCCATTTTTATCTGCTTTTCGAAATCTTTGTAGAATGGAGTTTATATCGCTTAGCGACTTATGCGAAATTGGAATTTCAGTATGTGTATCCTATGCAGCATTTTAAATTATCTAGATTTGCAATGCTCTGAAGACTAAATAAATTTACGTTTAATAATGAAAATACCCGAATTTCGAACTTATCTCAATTAGATATTCCATTTAAATGGGGGAAATGAATTACAGACAGCAAATTGTATTCTTGAATTCGTTTTAAGTGTTAAAAGTAAATTATTATAAAAATGGATGTTTTTCACATTTGCATAGAAGTTAACTTTTATTTGTCATAAATGATTAGCTATCTTAACAAGGGCAATATAAATGTCGAAACACTAAATAAATGAAATGATCTGTAAAGCGTAACTTAATATTTAAGTTTCAAATCGTTTTATTTTAGCATTTTGACGTTCACACCCGATCCTGCAGTGCAGCTTGAATTTATAATTCTACAGGACAACCGACTGTGTATCTCTGAACTGCAGACATCATTTTCCAGCTTCTTCTGTCCAGAGCGACATTTCTCACACCTGAGAAAATTATTCGACAGACAAGGATGGATATGCTGGTCAATGTTTATGAAATGCTGAGCTTGCCTTTAAGAAGTCCATTAGATTTTCGTAAAAACTACGTGGATGATACTCCCATAAGAAATGGGTAAGGTGCCCTTATTTTACATTATATAAATTTGTTCCTTCTATAGTTTCATCTTCTAAGTCAAATACAATTTAGCGAGTTTATGCGAGTAAAATCGCTACATATGGAGATCTCGTTATAAATCGGCGAAACGGCAGTTTCGACTGTATTTATTTCTTGGTGGCGTTCAAATATTTACGTGCGATTATCTCTAAAATCAGAGAGAGGAATATTTAATTTTAAAGTCATTTTAAAATGACTCACAAGTCAGAAGTTAGCAAGCACATTTAAGTATTTGGTTCATATAAAAACAAAAGGTTTGCATTAATTTTATTTAAAATTATATTTAAATTATTTTTCGTGTTAATATAAAGATACAGCTGTAAATTTAAATCTTTAAATTGAAAGCAAACAAACATTTATTAATTTGAACATTTGAAATGTCAACAATACCGTTTATAAATATAAAAGAGAAGAATGATACAAAATACTTTCGAAATGTGAGTACTTTGAAAGTAAGTGAAAAACTAAATTATTCTCCAAACTTACCATTTGAATATTCTTCCTGATAAGAAACATTGCTAGGCACCAAACAAAACCCTGTGACAAATTAATATTCAATTTCGCGTACTGATAGATATATAAAAAGCAGTTAACAGTTTTTAAGACGCAGCTACTGAAGCAGCCAATCTTTAAACAACGCTTTCGAATGACAAGATCTGCGTGCGTTCCATAATTATCTGATGGTGAAATACTACAAATAGAAAGGTAATTAACAAACAGAAAGGTATTTCCCATTGGATTTTTACCATATTTATGGGTGCTCATCTAATAAATCTTCCTTTTGAACAAGGAATTTAAAGATATCAAATTTGTAATTAGAGGGATTAATGCTGCCCAGTGAAAATGTGTAGATAAGAATCTTGAAGCAGAATCGTTATTGGGTTCAATAGATGACATTCCTTTGTATTCTTTGGCTCACAGGAAAATCTAGTCACTTTACGAGCTATATCGTATTATAGTATTGTCAAGTGGTTTAGGAATATTTTTGGAAATATTCTAATTTCCCTTTATTTTTTGGTCTGTGAATGTTTTTTGAAACGGAAATTAAAATTTTTCTCATCACGATAGAATAGTTAGAAAACTGATAATTTAAACACGTTAATGCCACTATATATATATATATATTTGATCCTTTGATTCAAATGTGCTGGGATGATGTTCGAACAACAAATTAACGATTTTCCTAAGACGGAATTGTGTTCATATAGGAGAGGGGTGGCGAAATTTTTCATCACGACAGACTTTTGTTATTAATATAATTATTGTGAATGATGAGACAAAAACGCCAACATTTAAAATTTTTTAATACGAATTAGCTTGTATAGTCGAAAACCGGGGTTTTAGGAATTTAAAATTGAAAAAATTCATCGAAAATTCAACACTTGCTGCAGTTCTATAAAAACAATTGAACGTTAGTTTTTTTTTATTTTCTTTCCGAATTGGAAATACGAGAAAAATTTTTCATAAGAGCTATTGGGTCGTCCATCAAACGCATTTAGGTATAAAATGAATTCATTATATAGATTTTTCATTCTAATATTGTTGAAAATCTTAAAAATCGAGAAATTTATTGGAGAAGAACCGAATTTCTGTTATCTGATTCAGAAGTTTGTATCTCAAAATTACGTTCATTTCTGAAGAGTTTTCGATATGGCAAATAGATTGCATAAAACACGCCATTATTTTTTAGTCCAAATGTGTCCTACTTTGTATTATAATTTATTATGGCGATGTGGCAAAATCCATTTTGAATCCCTAAAGCTATAAATATGTAGGGTGTAAACTTAATTCTTAGAGCAGTGGATATCAAATGTTTCTTTTCTGTTGCTATTGGTTAATTATTGATGTTTGGTTAATTATTGATGTGCAATTTATATGTAGCAAAATTCTGAAATTGTCAACAAATGGTTCTATGAGTAATGTGTAAGTGCATTTAGAACCTAGCACACTTTGCTTATACCCAAGGGGCACAGGACCTTAAAAATTCCCTTAAACAGAGTAAATTTCCGTATTTCATTTTTTATTTTGGACCTCTTCTATTATACATAGATCATACCTAAAAATTTTATGGCTAATAAAGTGAATACCTGTAGAATAGGTGATAATTTTTTCAATAAGCTGAATCTTATAATAATATTTTTAAAAGTTGTATAATTTGCATGTATTTATTAGAATTTTATTTTTTGTATAGGTTGCTTGCACGCATGATCGCAACAAAACTATTGCTGACTATGATGCAAAAGTATCCATTCAAGAAGACTTAGATCAAAATCAAAACATTTGCATAATTAAAGTTTAAAAAAATTTATTTAAAATTAAAAATGTAATTATACAAATGTTTTGATTTCGATCCAAGACTCCTTGAATGGATACTTTTGCATCATAGTCAGCAATAGTTTTGTTGCGATCATGCGCGTGCAAGCAAACTATATGAAACTAAAATGTTAATACATGCATGTAAATTATACAATTTTTAAAAATATTATGAAAATTTTCACTTTATTGAAAAAATTATCACATATTCTACAGGAATTCACTTTATTAGCCATAAAATTTTTAGGTATGATCTATGTATAATAGAAGAGGTACAAAATAAAACGTGAAATACGGAAATTTACTCTGTTTATGGCACTTTTAAAGTTCCTATGCCCCCTTAAATTTTATAGGCCAACATCAACTGCTATTTTTAACCCTTTAGAATCATTATGCTTTTATTATATAGAATGTTATTTGATTCTTATTAAAGAAATGTTGAATCTCTCATTTTGGTATTAATACTTATATTTTCTATTCTATAGAATTTGAAGTGTAGGGGGAAAATATTTCATACTTCTACGATGAAGACAGCAATAGCCACGCACTAGGAAGAAATGAGTATGACTTGAAATTCATATGAAGCGTATTTGGTGTCTTCTACGTTGAAACTGCCAACCCGAGAAAGTTGTAAACTGCAGGTTTTCTGTTCAATAAAACAACTTCGGTACTTATTTCTACTTTCTTTTGACAATTCCCTACATGACTAACAGACGGGGAAGAAGGCACGTACGTTCTTGCGCAGTATGCACCAGACTGGTTAAGCATGCGCGTGGACTTAGTTTATGGGGGACACGCATCTTCGACTTGCTCTTTTATTTGAATTACTTTCCCCGTCTTCGTACTTTTATTGCTTGAAAGCAATAATTGACTCCTTATGAAATGGAAAATTTCGCTTTACTACTTGATGTGTTAAATCTAAAATTGAGAGACCTTATTCGATGTAAAATTTGTATCGAATAAGGTCTTACAATTTTAGATTTAACACATCAAGTAGTAAAGCGAAATTTTCCATTTCATAAGGAGTCAATTATTGCTTTCAAGCAATAAAAGTACGAAGACGGGGAAAGTAATTCAAATAAAAGAGCAAGTCGAAGATGCGTGTCCCCCATAAACTAAGTCCACGCGCATGCGTACCCAGTCTGGTGCATACTGAAAAGTAATGATATTTGCACAAAAATATTTCAACACCTTTATTGTTTCTACATTATTTACATGATTATTGGTAAAAAAACGATCACAATGAACAAATTAGACACATTCCTCGGCCTTTAAAAGAGTAGATTGTAGGTTCCAATGATAGTCAAAGCTACAAGTAGAAACTTTGTATAGGAAAGTTGATGTGTGACGATCCAGATACCAAGCAAATAAATTCCTCTTAGAACTTCGAAAAACAGCAGAAAATGTGGTTTCCACTCGGGAGAATGTCGTGATTAGCTGTTGATAAAATTTCAAGTAAGTGCTGGGAAACATTAAAAATACATAAGGGAGCATAATAAAATTCAGAAGGCGCACAAAAAGGTGGTGATAATTTATTTAATTTCTATTAAAACGATAATATGCGTTCGTATAGTAGTATATTTTGGGCAATGCTTGTTTTCGTTATAACCCACTTTTGTGTATGTAGTCCGGTTTCAATCTGTAACTAATACAATGTTACATATATTTATAGTTCATCCACTTCCAAATGATGAAATAGTTAATATTTGAAATCATTAAACAATTTAAATTCATTAATAATTGGCATTTCGTTTTTACAATTCTCACGTTGTTCAAAATAAATTTTCAGAACTGGCATTTTGGGTGGGATGACAAGACTTGTGGTAATTTTGATTGACTTCAGAGTCAATAATAATTAGAAAAAATACTCTCCAGGACTGTAAAGAGGTATCGTTGATACAATGCTTGCAGTCATTTGAAGGTGTTGAATACAGCAGTGTTCATCATTTTTATATCAGTCTCCTGGACTCCTACGAATTGTCATTCTGGACACATTACCATTCTGGTCCTTTTCCTCCTCGTCTCATTCATTCTCAAATCTGTCTGCAATATCTGAATTTTCACTGAACTATGTTCGTCTATCGTAGTTCCACCTTCATCTGTCCATTGGATACAGGCTTGGGTGAGGAGCTTTGTAATTGACTATATCTTATAGTCCTCGATCTAGGCAACTTTTAATTAGCTGCTTTACGTCACGGCCTGCGGTCCAAAACACAACGTGACACTTTTCTATTGAATCATAAGTCGCTTGTACGACTTCTTTATGACCTGGTCATAAACCACGTGGAATTTAATGTCAAGTCTTGGAGTTAGAAATTGGTATAATAAGCTAAACTTTTATGGTTCAGGCATCGACTTGACGTTCACTTTTTGATACCATAGCACCTTAATGAACATGCCACCGGACTCGGGAGGAAAGTGTGATGATATAAGTGGTAAGTTTTATTAGGGTGCTATAGTACCAAAGACAACGTTAGGTCGAGGCCTGAGCCAAAAATATTTAGCTCCAACTAACTCAATATTAAATTTAATGTGGTTCATGACCAGGCCACAAAAAAGTCTTACAATCTATTTATGATTCAACGGAAAAGGCCCACACATGAAGAGTCACGTGGTATTTTGTACCACGGGCCGTGTAACATAAGGAGGCCAAGAAAGAGTGGCCTTGATCGCGGGCAATAAGAAATATGCTCAATAACCAATCTCATTACACAAGCCTGCTATTCAATATCCAGATGAAGGTGCAGCTACGGCAGACGAACAGAGTTCAGTAAAAATTCAGATATTGCAGACAGATTTGAGAATGAATGAGACCAATCAGAAAAGGACCAGAGTGATAATGTGTCCGGAATGACAATTCATAGGAGTCCAGGAGACTGATATAAAAACGATGACTGCAACCATTGCATCAAAGGTACGTCTTTGCAGTCCCTGAAGGCATTTTTTCTAATTATTATTTGACTCTAAAGTCAATCAAAATTACCACCTGTCTTGTCATTAAACCCAAAACTCCAACTTTGAAAATTTATTATGAACTACGTAAGAATTGTTGTTAACTGTAAGAACGAAATGTCAATTATTAATGGATATTTAAATATTTTATCGATTTCAAATATTAATTTTAATAAATAATTAAAATACAAAATAACTGTTACCATTTCAAAGTGGGTGACCTTTTAATATTTATGTATTATAGTGACATTACTTACAGGTTGAAGCCGGACTACACACAAATAAATGGTTTATTACGAAAACAAGCATTGCACGAAGTATACTACTGTATGAACGCATATAATTATTATTGTGTTAATAGAAATTACATAAATTATCGCCACTTTGTATTAGGCCCTCTATATTATTATGACACAACATAGATGCACTACATTTGGAAAAAAAATACAGACCTTCTTGGCACGTCTCTCATGTATTACGAGACATATCATCTCGGGAGTTCCGTTACACCTACACCGAATTCCATTGTTGTCTGAAGGTTCCATTTTTCGCTACTGGTGACATACCTTCATTTATGCAAGAAGTTTTTATTTGAAAAATAACTAAATATGGTAAAAAAGGGGAACATTACTGGTTAATATACGTGATATTTGCCTCAACCGTTGCATGCACTGGATTAGTTCGTGCAGTATGTGCAAAAACATTTACATTTTTAAATTAAAAAGTTAAATCTTGAAACTCTGCATATAAAACAATACAGGGTGTCCCAAAAAGATTGAAAAGCACTTTAATTCTTTACCGGTTTGAGATAAGTGGACAATGTAAATTTCAAAAATATTGAAAGTGAGGTAGGAAATAACACTACGTTAATGAAATAGTCCTCCCATTCATTTTCAAAAAGTTATACTTTTTAAATTTTTATACGACCCCCTTAGACAAATTGGGTCAATCAGAAAATTATTATTGTTAATGCAACAAGATCATAGTTCATTAAAAAACCCGCATATCTGTATCTTTAAAATTAAGCGAGTTATATTTAATTGAAAATAGAATATTGTGAATGGGGACCCTATATCAAATTAGAAATTTAAATTTGTGACATATTACTAAAAATATAAAACTGGATAATACAAAGGATACCCAACCGCTTGTGAGTACCACTGCTTTATATGATATCTGTCTGTGTAATGCTTTATTTAGATGCATTTGTGATAAATTTTGACACGTATTAACGTATTTTTGATCTAAACAATTTCCATCGTCAATTTGTTTATGATCCTATTTTCACCGATGAAACTGCCTTTCACATGGTACGGAAAAGTGACATAAGTCAGATTTTTTCCTTTATCATAATTCAGTTGATTTTATAGATACAGATATGCAGTTTTTTTAATGATCTTGTTGCATTAAAAATAAAAATAAAATCTGATTGACCAAATTTGTCTAAGGGGGCCGTTTAAAAATTTTAAAGTGTAACTTCTGAAAATGAATGGGAGGACTATTTCATTAGCGTAATCTTATTTCCTACTTTAATTTCAACATTTTTGCAATTTACATTGCCCACTTATCTCCAACAGTTAAAGAATTAAAACGCGTTTCAATCTTTTTGGGATATCCTGTATAGTCTATTACAGTAAATGTACATCAGTATAACCGGAAACATACCCAATAATAGGATGCCGGGTAAACGGAAGTTTATTGTATCTTTGAACATACAAATTGACGATTTCTATTGTTTTGCAGTTGTCACGAGGCATTCTAAATAGACTAGAAATTTGTTTTTTCAAGAGAGCTATCAAAATTAAACTATCAAAATTTTAATCAGAATAGTATATCTGAAAGTTAAATTTCATTATATTTCCAAATACAAAAGTCTTAATTTTGCGAGTTCAAATTTGTTATATGATATTGTGTGATAAATTTTAAAACAATGCATCTGTAAATCAGATATCTGATAAAAGGTGATAATACCTATCTTTAATTAAAGGAACATTCTACTTTTAAAATCATATGAAATTATATTTCTGTTGCCTCTTACAAAGTCGTATATTTCTAAACATTTTGATATAAACATTATTTTCATATGTTATCACCAGAAATATTAAAAAAAATATAAGACATTAAATCGTAAATTAGTGTTTAAAATTTATACTCTGAACTCGTTTTTATATCCAAAATATAGATTTTGGAATTTGCGCGTATGATATTTCAAGAACTGTTTAATGCATTCTTATGAAAACATGTTTGTTTTGCATTAGAACCATTGTTAAAAATGTGTAACTTGAATTAAATATGCAACATACAAAAACATTTTTATCGGAGAAATAAATGTTAAAAATTCCTAATAAGTTGTTTAAAAAATAGTTTAAAGTATTGGAAATAATTCAACGATATTAGTTCAAAAGTGTATTATAAATGTTATCTTTTGTAAAATTCAAAAGTAATTTGATTATTTCATGGAGGTTTAGATATCATGCCTATAATAACATACTATAATTTGAACGATCAAATACATAAGTAATTTTTTTATGTATTATACTTAAATTTTCAATTACTTTTTTTATTGTATTTTAAAATGTAGTCTGTCCTAAAATTTTATGACCATAACTTCCAGCAGATTTTATTTTTAAAAAGTTTAAATTTGTGGTTCAAACCTTCATACAACTAAGTAGACTGTTTCATGAATGAATTTTGCTTAACTTTTTTTTGACAAATTTATAGCAAAATAACTGACAAGTAAATTATAGAAAAATTTAACCAATGAAGATGCTTACGTCCACATGTTAAATACTATAACAGTTCAAGCTCGTTAACACGAAAGCGTTTTACTCACGAAAGTATTTTTACCACGAGGGTTTCAGTTTCCTATCAAATTATGTATGAAGTTACAATGCGTTTTGCATTGTAAACATAAAGACGCTTAACGTTAAATACCGTTTAACACAGAAAGATAATTTGAGCTTATGACAATTAGCTTCTTTTAGCCTGAACATTTTTTTTCCCGTCTCGTTCAATGCTTTGTAAATTTTGACGCGAGTAGTCTGTAATTTCGGTATCCGGCTGAAATCTATGCGTTATAAAAATGTAAATACTTTGGCCACTTATATTTCCAAGCAGGATAGATAAAAATGTAAATAAAATTTATACTTGTTTGGTTGGAAATAAGGTATAATTTATGAATATACACAAATGATTTCGATATTTTAATTAGTTTGAAATATATATTTTTTTTTCATAAAAAGTTTTTTATCCGAGTTTCATTTTGTTTAGTTTGAGTCAGAATAATTTCTAAACTTTAAAAGTAGATATAAACTATAAGGGATAAAATGTTCAATGTGGAATCAAGTTTCAAGAGTAATAATTTGTTTTTACAAATATTTTATAATAGTTTTAGAGCAATTGTCTCGTCAACTTGGAAAATATTGTAAAATTTCAGTATTTTTAAATTTTATATTGTCTATATGTCGAAAATTTAAAGTGATAATAAAATGCTAGTGAGTACGAATAGTAAAGAACTAATTTATAGCTGCTTAAAAGTCCTATAAAATATATAATAGGATTTAAACCATTTTCCAGTTTTCAAAATTTAGTCGCTACTACAATAGACTAATATTATCTGTTGTAAACTACGAAAATAATATTGGAAACAGCGAAAAAACTTATTGAGCTATATTTACGTTTTATTTTATAATATGTTATTCACGCAAGATCGTTTCAGTTCCATCAGACTGAAGCCACCTCCAATCTCTATTTTTGCATGTGGGATGATTTCAGCTGTTGGTATTGTCAGCAATGTCAGAAACTGAGCGGAATTTGTTAAATTCTTTCACAATTTTGTAAGGGTGAAAATTATATTGCTTGAATTCGCGCGAATCGAAAAACAAAGTATGGAACATTACAAATATAATCTAAAATTACAAACTATATGAGCCGTTTGATAATGCAATAAGCAGCATTTTCACATAAACAGAAAGGCTTTGTATGTGTTCCGGAAAATTATCAGTTGAAATGAAAATATCTTAATATCTTAAGTTTTACAAAAATAGTGGTTGTTGATAAAAATATTGTATTTGTCAAATTTGATGCATTTATTTTTGTAGAATAATCTTAGTATAGTATTTTTAAAGCTAAAAGTTATAACTGTTATCTTTTATATTTATATTATTATTAAAATAATATGTTGCGATGACTCATACTACTATATTTAAAAACATATTATAAATTACTTCAATGATTACTCGAACCACATTGGACATAAGCGAATTGTTGAGCTGATCGTGTTAATGAGGTTTAAATGTATTAACATTTTAAAATACATTTTATAGAACTTTCAAGTTATTACAACTTAAATTGCATTTTTTTCGTCAAGAGAATAAAAGAATGATTACCATTTTCTGTCATTGTTCTGTTCATAACTGATAATCAACCCATAGATCCTAGTCTTCTCTCTTTAAAACTAACTGTCGGAAAGGGGTTTTATTTCAATCAGGCAGTTGCTTGGGCTCCATTTAAAGTCACGCCGGGTCAGCTTGTAAGAAACCTATGGAAATAAAGTTTAATATAAATATTTGTATAGTTCACAAAAATGCTGTATTTCACGCTATATAAAAATATGCCTAATTACGTGATCCAGAGATAATAAAATGTGTAACGAAAGATTAAATAGTCAGTGATGTGAAATGAATAGGAAATATATAGAAAAGAAAAAAAATCTTAAGTAAAATCAATTGTATTTATTTAAACAAATAATTAGATATACTTAATTCATTATAAATTTGCAAGTTAAAATTCATATTAATGTTTTTATTTCTTTTTTTAATTTTTAATATTTTATTTGCTGAAGAATTTTTAGAAACATTTTTTGTAACAAACCCTATAATTACTACTTTTCTTTGCAGGCATTAAATGTGTTTTATTTACAAGAATATAATGAAGAACATCATATAGCTCATCCTATAAGACCCTGATTAGTTCTAACATGCCATCATCTAGTATATATTGTTCTGCCAGAACTACATATGATTCTTACAGTTATTACAGAATTAGCAGTACTTCTTGCAGTTCTACCAGCATTGCCAGTACTTCTTACAGTTAGTTCTTCCATCATTATCAATGCTTCTTACAAAGATAAACTGAAGATATTATGATATTGTAAGAATTGAAATAGTCAGTAATGTATGACATTCTGAACACATGTCTTGGAAAATTAAAACTGTTGTGCAACTACATGCTTTAGATAACTACTGTGAATTTTTTCTATATTAAATAATCTGCATTTGATTAAGCGATAGTATAAATATATATTTGCTGCTAAATATTTATATGCTGCTTCAAAAGTCTTAAATATGTTAAACGTTTATTCTATTCAGGAAAATGTATGCTTTTGGAGAAACTACAACATTTAAAAACATTTTCTATTTAGAAATGCATAAAACTTCGCCTTGTGTCAACTATACTATAAATAGTGAATACAAACTGACAAAAATATAAATATTCACTGCGCGCATGCTCTCAAAGTTTCTGCTAAAAATACATTGTTCATTTTTGAATAAATTCTGAAATAACTTTGTGTAAAACAAATATGCATCAACGCATAAGTATAGGGGAAACCCATACCCGTTTGTTCTGAGCGGTCTTTTTTTTTAAATTCCAAATGATTTTTCAATAATGCACAACAACTCGATAAGTATGACACTTGATCGCTACGGAAATGCACCATTTCCACTTTTAAAATTTACAAGGGTCCCTTTATTATATAAATACCAACACGAGTCATTTGTTTGGAATCAAATGAAATCACCATGCTTCAGATTGCGATTCTATGATTGCGACTATACATAAGATAGTCTTTAAATGTTTAAACCTAACTTTTGAACAAAGATACATGTTAAATTTGAGTTGAATCTTTTTTTTTATGTTGGTCATCCATAATGTAAAATTTATTGAAGTGAAATATTGTGCTTTAGAAATAATAAACATTTGTCAATAACTTGCAACATAAATCTATTGGGGATATAGTTTTTTTTTTCACCAGGTGCTTTTGAAACAAGTGCAACCCACAGACTTTGCTTATTTTGTTCGTAAGAAACTCATGTAATTACCTCGTTGCAAAATTTTCAAAGAACCACTGCGCCATACTTAAGTTTTATACTAAAATTTCCAGTTTCAAATCGTTATCCAGTTTGGAAGATTGTGATGATTTAGAAATAACGGACATTTGTCAATAACTTACAACATAAATCTATTGGGGTGTTGTTTTCATTCACCAGGTGCTTTTGGAATAAGTGCAACCCACTAACGTTGCTTATTTTGCTCGTAAGGAAACCATGTGATTACTTCGTTGAAAGATTTCCAAAGAGCCACCCCGGCTTCCTTAAGTTTTATGCTAGAAGGTCCAGTTCCAATGATTGTAATGATTTAGATATAACATATATTTGTCTATAACTTACAACATAAATCTATTGGGATCTAGTTTTTTTTTCACCAGGTGCTTTTGAAACAAGTGCAACCCACTGTCGTTGCTTATTTTGCTCGAAGAAAACTCATGTGATTACCTCGTTGCAAGATTTTCAAAGTTCCACTGCGCCATACTATAAGTTTCATGCTGAAATGTTCAGTTCCAAATCGTCATCCAGTTCCAAAGATTATGGACGATAATACATGAACATGCACTTAACCTTCGATTTGTCAAGGTATACAAATTATACGATTTTGGTTTTAAACGTTTTAAAATATGTTCTAAATTTTTGTGTAACAAAGTAGAATTTCAGTTTTGCATGGTTTAAGAATACGAAAATGTATTTTTAATTCGCTTAGTTTTTTTTATTTAGCCCATTTTAATCAATTGTAATCACGATGTGAGCAAACATATCCTCAATTTGACGCTCATTGTTTAGTTACTGAACGTGATCCAAGATCCAATTGCCGAAATGTCAAATAATGAACCATTGTTCAATCCAATGATACGTTCAGGATTTTTACAGAACAGTCTTGATGTCTCATTAATTAAAATAACAGTTTAAGGATTGGGTAATTTAGGATTCAATTTCTAAAGACAAATATCTATAGGGAATTTCACTTTCATTTACCTATGTTTTATGTATTATTTAGCACCATGTGTATCCCAAATATTTTTACCCTGTAAATAATTAATTTACCATTTTTCTTAATTCTTAAAAAAATATTTTTTACTTAGGTAACAGCTTGGTGAAGCTGATAAATTACATCCATTTGGAATAATTACATTAATGTAAAATATTTCGATGTCATTTACATCCATAGGCAATCCAAAGTATGATTTTCTCGGTACACTATAAACTATTGCCTTTGAATCGGGAATCTTTATTGCATCGCATTGAGAATAAAATCTTAAAATTCGAATAACTCGAGTTCTAATCATGATAATTACTACAAATTATTAGTTTTCGTATTTCTTAATTTAGCTACACACAAAATTTCATAGCGGCAGATGTGTTTGTTCTTGAGTCATAATTTTCTAAAAAGACATGCACATATACACACACCGAAAACTTTCCATAAGGGGTCTAAATGGGTTCGAGAGGTCATAAAGGTCCATAAAATAAAATATTTGATACGGGCAGCACATTGCTTTTCCTACAGACTCAATGTGGACAGCCCATTACTTTTCCTACAGAATCAATGCGGGCAGCACATTATTTTCCCTACAGACTCAAATTCATTTTCTAATTTTTCCTTCGTAACTCACTGAGTTTAATTGTACATGAATCCATAACATGAATAATTATTTGAAATTACACCGAATGTGAGGTTCTAATTCAATTTCCGTTCTCTTTTGGCGCCTAGACCTATTTTTAAGAAACTACGTTGCAAAAATTGAAAAGAAGGAAACCTAAAATATCTCTAGAACGGTTACTTCTATAATAATGAATTTGGCCTTCATGTATAAAACATGTGTTTAAATGATACAATTGGGTATATGCAGACTTCTACTTCAGATATGGATGAAAAGGTAGGTTTGTTTTTCGAATCGTATCAAAATCGGATCAGTACCAGGATAACTCACACGTAAATTAACAACCAAATTTTATTTTATTCAATTAGTTGTAGTAAATTAGTTTTCCAGTAAGAGTGGATATATACATTGGAGAGACAGACATACAGACGCCAAGCTAAAAATAGTTTTGCGGGTTCTAGTGTGTTAGAGATGTGCTTATCTGTTGAAATTGCGAGTTGCGATTTTTGGCCAGATTTCAAAACGTTATACATTACGATGTATTGTAGGAAAAGTTAAACTGAAAAATATGATTCAGGATTTCCTAACCAAGGAATTGTGGTTAAAAGAGTGAAATTCCCACCATTTAAAGGGCCTTTAAACATTACTTTTATACAGTCAAACAAAAGTATTCGCATGTTTTGTCTCACACAGAAAATTTAATACATTATTTTATAATGCTTGTCATCCTTGTTACCAACAATTTACACTAGCAAGTGCGCCTGTCTTTACGAACTCAAAATAATACCTAATTTCTGTAGTAAATTAGTATGAATTACACAATATTTAAAACAAATTACATTTTTTAACTCTGTGATCTTACATTGTATTGTATCTGTGTCACAAATCTGCATCTACACCCGCAAATCCTTCACAAATAGGGTGGCATTATTTAACATTATTTGGGGTACAAATGTTTATACATTTCTTTCAGAGGTTTGCTCCAGATTTTGATTTACAAAGTCTTCTGAAATAGTTCAGTTGCAATAAATTATGGAAGTATGAATATATAAGATTTAAAATACGCTTTTTAAGTCTGAGCTATTTACAATGAAAATTTTCGAATGAAACTAAATTGCTATCTGGGTCAAGTAAACATGTTGCAAGAAAATGTAAAACAGGTGACTGATAAACTATGACAATATGGTTTTTAAATATCAGGTAAATTTAAAGAGGAATTTTAATACTTAATGTGATATACCTGAGCCAATAAAGTCAATGCAATTTTATAAAGAAAGTTCAAGAAGTAATTCAGTTAAAAAACATTCCATGCTAATACAAACATATTCGTGAAGGTGCGAAATCTGAAACACATATTTACGTTTTCTAACTTATCTACGTAATGTATAGTGCACATTTGCATCAGCAAATATCACAGCGTTGAAAATTTGATTTAAAATAAATTTAATCGATTATTAACTAAGTTAGCTATTTCGTTATAAAATACAAGATTCGCACGTATATATGCATGTAAACCACAAAGTCCTCACTCATTTACTGAGTTATTATTGTATATTCCATAATTCTCAAGCATAAAACCGAAATTTTTACAGGCACTTCTCTCATGGATTACCAGTGTACAGAGGGATACTTTCGGAATCTACAACTATAGGTGCAGACCCATTTTCATTCACGAAAGCACATATGATAAACACATTTCAGGTAAAATTCGCGTTTGTAATGAAGTTTCAAATGTTTAATTTCTGTTACTTGTATTTACAGTGTAAAGATTTTAAAAAAATGTTTAATGTCCGAGCAGCATGATCTCTGTGTTTATTGCGTAATTTACTCTTGCCAAGTCTTTTCAGTTTTGGAGAATCAACTGTTTCAATTTCTGAATTTAAAAGTGAGCTCATCTCCAGCTACACAACTGGTTACATTAAACCAGACATTTAAACAAAAATTTAAATCATCGATTTGATTTATCCCATTTTAAATCATTCAATTCTGTACGTAGAAAAATAATATAGACAAAATTGGGGGAAAGTCTGTAATTGCCATACTAATACAATGTCATCAAGATGCTGACGATTACATCCACGGTCTCTTATTTTAAGTGAACTCTTTTCAAATATCTATAAACTTTTACAAAATTTTTGACAAAAGTGAACTTTGTAGGATACACAGAGTATGAGTTTGATCATTCTCAAATTTTATCACCCCAGTGAGTACTAAATTTATGGATATATACTTATTTATGAAGCAGTCTATAATGAATCATTAAATTGAGTATGGAGTTAGTAAGGATTCGGTATTTTTCGCCACTTGTACGTTATATTTTATCTTCTACGATTCCATTTTAACTTAAATAATGAAATTAAATCTTGTTTTTTATAACCTGCTCAGCAAATTACAAAATACCCCTGATTTTATTGTAGAAACATTTGAGTCCAACTTGAACTTAGTTTTTATATTTTAATAGGACTATACAGGTCGTATTAACTATTTCAAAAATAATTGTAAACAACTAAGAGTATATGGAATTATTTTGCTGATTTCAGATATGTAAAAAATAATATTTGAAGAACCAATTTTTATTTTATAACTGAACACAAAAAATGATCTCATGTTTATAAAATATTTGGATAAGCATTGTTCCAGATCGTACTCAAACGATACTCAAGGGTTTTCAGGTCAAGCCCAGCTAGAATTCAACATTTGAAGAATTTGAACTTATGATTAAATTGGGAACTGGTACTGTTAAGATCTGGGTGGAATGTAGATTTCGATAGAAATCACAAAGCGTACTAATATAGAGCATTAAGGTAACATAGTTATATTATAATTTCTTTCTTCGATTTTGGGGATACAAAAATAAACGAAACGTGTTCCATTATGTTCCACACATCCTAAAAAACAGAAAAATGAACTCTTAAGACATAGTGATGGAATGCTATCATTTGTTACATAAACATAAATGCAGCATTCTTGTAGACCATCAAAGTCTCTAACAGATAATGGAAGCAATCAGAATTGACATCCTCACAGGTATTTAAAAGTTAGTTCTTAATGCTTCATGTAACTTTACATTAACTTACATTAAGTTGAGAATTCAAACAGTCATTTTAACACATACCTCAAGTAGTTATGATTTCCATCCAAACTCGAAATTATCTCGCCATAATAAGAAACACTTGCTGGTCCAGTCTGCCGTCAACTTCCGATTACGTAAGCGTCCGGTGAACATTCTACAAAAATTACAACAGCTTTCAATATTCGGAAATACTATACTTAAGCTATACTAATCGAACAGAACATAAACAAAACGGCGAACATATGTCGAAATTGTACTGTGCACATATCTCGCGCAGAAGTAAGAAATATGTCCATACATAACCAGGAAAATTGTGTTTCAAACACTTGATGTCTATAGTACAGCTTTGTATTTCAAAATGTAAAATATACATGGATATTAATATATTCTAACATTCTTTGCGGTTTAATAAATTGAATTTTATTTTTGAAACATTCTAATAATTATAAAAGGGAAAACAATATATTGTTTAATGAATACTTTTGCATTTTACGGAAATTTTATTAATAGAAATGTGATATTTAATAAAAAAACGTGTATTTTAAAATACTAAAAAGACGAGAATAACTGTCAAATCACTCATTCTAATCAATTTAAAAGAAACAATTTTTTAAACAATAATTCAAATAATAATAAATCACAAATTAAACTGCTACATGGGAGAATATTACTTTTCAATACTTTCCCTAAATAAAGCAACGCATTTCGCACGTCCATTTTTTTCAAGGCTAGAAAATTAAATTAGTCAATGTTATTCTCGATGATACCTATGGCAAAGATATTTTAAATACAGAAATATTTTATACACCATTTATCTTAAAATTAACCGAAACTAAAAGTTTCAATTTCATCAAAGGAGAAATAAAGTATGAAAGTTATGAAACAAGTTGATTTGAAATGTTTTACTGATAAATTAAATAGAACATTTTAAATCTGAAATATATCAACGACAGTAGATAAAATAAAAGACCGAGAAAATCAGCTAGACTGCCTATGATGTCGACTGGGCAATGAGGCTGAGCCCATAGTACTCCAAAATCTAAAAGAAACCCTATACACTTAGGCGATCGATAAGTATATTGTCCAGTCACGACTCTAAATTCAGTATTTAAGTTCTGAATCCTACCACTATATAACCTACAAGCCTATTATCTACTATACGATCCACGAAAATCACCACCATTAAAATGTTTTTAATGTCAGTAGAAGAGTTATAAATGCACAAACATAACATCCAAGTCAGACGTGGGATTCGAACCCACACTCCGATAGAAAGCAATATCCTGTAGATTTAAACCACTCGACCACTGATACGGTGGACATCTGTGATGAACTTTCGTATTTGTTTAAATAATGAAATTAGACATAAAATAAACCAACAACAACTAAATGAAAACAAGTAATGAGTAGGTGCAGCATATCCGCGATAATATCATAAATACAAATTATGTAATTTACTTTAATTTTATATTGTTATGTATGAAATATATTTTTAATAAGCGTTTATTTAAAATGTAACTATTCATGAATACAACACTGAAATGATTACTTGAAAAATTAAAAATATTTTACCTAACTATAGCAATCTAATGCAATCTTTCATTGTTAAGTCCCCGGTATTAGACGTTGCACATTACGTAGCTAGAGTACTTTTCACTATTTCCATCACTCAAAGCCTAATATTTTTATCAATTCATGCTCAATAGTCACATCATTAGTCTGTATTTTAAAACATGCCTTAGTCTCAAGTACCCTACACAACGTACCACGATTCCCTTAAATGCGTACCCGCATTATAAAACCCAAGTTCCCATGTAATACAGTACTGCCCACATGGATCTATGTTCATTTAATTTGCTGAATGTTTAAACACTAAAAATGAAAGTGTTAAAAAATTAGTATAAAGCATGAAATCATACAGAATTCTACTCAGTGATTATACTACGTGGTTACAATATGGTGTTGCTTCTACACAGTGAACGCTACAGAATTTAACGACTCCATAATCATTTTATAAGAGTGAATGTGAAGCTTACATTAACTTCTGCATTCAGAGAATATAAAAACCAGTTTTAAGAAAATATCAGAAGTTATTAACTTGAATCTAAAGCTCCAGAATATGAAGCTTAGGAAACTTTTAAGTTAGTTCATATTTCAATGTTTAATTATTTCATTCCGTAAGTATTTAATGCTTTAAGTATGGTCTGAAACAGTCAGTACTTAAAGTATTCTTTACAATTTCTGGCGATCAATGTCTAATACTTTTCAGTTTCTCTCCACTATTGGCGTCATAACTCTGCATTGTAAAAAAAAACCTCATATCTTGAAGGATAAATAATATCAGGTATCTTAAGATATTAACCCTCCTTAATATCACTGGGGTTACTGGTGACCCCAAAGTATTTCTCAACAATCGTAGCTCGTTTTATTTTAAATCAACGGCAAACATTTACTTTAAATAAAAATTGACCAGTTAATTTTATTTGTTACACCAGCTTTGCTTGCGATGCAAAATATATGTAAATTTCAGTAGTGCGCTAAATGATATTGTTCTTCGAAAAATTCAATTAGCACATTTAATTCAATTATACTAGATAAGAAATGCAACACATTTTATTCTGCTATACAAAATTATTTGCACAGGTAGATCGAAAAATAAAACATTCTGGTCCCATTCAACCATCGGTAAAGTACAATTGGAAATATAAGAGTTTGAAAAATAAAGAAAACGGTCTTGTGTGCCAATGCCATAATATACTCATAATGCATTACAATTCATTTATGTAATTAATTTTCATATCCCTGTCTTTATTATTTAAATCCTATCAATTGGATAAACGTCGTCTACCTACAAAAACTATTGATTCAATCCCTCTGCTAAGAAATATATAATTTTCATGGCTGTATAGAACTAATGTAGATTAATATTGTATTGACAATTGCACTAAAAATGTTTAACACAGTCTATGCATTTTACGACTTAAAAATACTGTCAGAATTAAATAGTTTAAGCTCCACATTAAAAATATACATAAATTACATACCTTTGAAATTTCCATCGCCATTTACAATTACATCACGTCAAATATTTTAACAAACGTATCCTTGGGTGTGTTCGGAAATCAAGTCCAGTCAGACCGGTTATATATATGAGTTAAAAATATTCAATTGAATTCCCCAAAACATTCCATTTTGAACGTTTCAAACGCCCGATCCGCTCGTCGGCAATTCTAAACACTCATCTTCCTTACATTTCTATTACAGTAATGTTGTTGCTAGCATAATAATTTCGACACATGAATTCAAAGTGACGTAGTCTTAGCAAAGCTTTGGTTGCGTTCATAAATTTCGACCAGTCAGAATATTTCGATGAGTATGTAACCGGAGTTCAGAACATTGATTGAAAAAAATTCAGGACTCTAGTTTTGCTTGAGCGGGAAACCGAATAATTTCGGAGTTTCAATGTTAAGAAATATAGATTCCGAAACGATCCCTTTTTCGCGAAGACGAGACTAGGAGTCCCGTTCTTATTAAGCCAACAACTGTAAATGAACCGAAAATGTTACAAATTGTAAACAAGAAAAATGTCCGATATGACCAGTGGATAGTTGAACATAGTCCTTGATATAAATGTTTATATTCGGGGTTAAAACTTGGTTTGTAACTCGTCAATGTTTCACAGAATCTTGGTCTGCACTGTTTTTAAGCTTCTAAATATAAAAGTTTAGTTAAATTTGAATTGTAACTTAAGGAAGCAAATAAATGAAAATATATTCCGAAATCTACATTTCGATTTAACCGAAATTTAATATTTAGAAGTTTAGGAATACATTGATGATTTAGATTTTATAATCAAAGACTGGTCAGTTGCACATCATGATGTTAACTGTAGGACTCCAAAAACGTAGATCATAAGCTGTTTCCCGAACTAGCGACCGGGTGGATATTTTTTTATTGTAAAAAATAGATCCACCAGTGTTTTAAAAATTGCGAAAAATCTTCAAATTTTCCTGCTACCCCCCCCCCCCCCCTCCCTTTGCGATTTTGCGAAAAATCTGACCTCGTGTTTTTTCGTTCAAATACAATTTTTTATATTTAGTTTCGATGGAGAAAACTTTTTTCTAGATTTCGAAGACGTCTCCATACTTTGAAGTCCAGAAATCGTGGTTTTAAAATTACAAAAAAACTTCAAATTTTCCTGCTACTCCCCTGTGCGATTTTGCGAAAAATCAGATCTAGTTTTTTCGTTCAAATACAGTTTTTTATATTTCTTTTCGATGGTGAAGATCTTTGGCAAAATTATTTTAATGATTATATTTCCACCAGGACTGGTGATGCATGCGGCTAGAATCCTGTCTTACCTCCCTATCGTGAATCCAAATTTACAAATTTTTAACAAATACCACTTTTACTTTCTTACTGGTCATGGCCCCTTTCTTGATTATTACCTATATTTTTTCAAAATTAATTCCACCTCTAACTGTATTTGCAATAAATTCGGTGACGTTGATCATTACATTTTCGATTGTCCTTTTTCTAAAAATTTTCATCTTTGCAAACCCTTCCCCTCTAATAAACCAATTTGGTTCTTCAAAGTTCGTTCAAATCCCTCTTCAGTAGATAAAATTAAAAACTGTATTCTTGTTGCCATGGAAATTTCTAATAAAGTGAACTAAGCTTATGAGTAGATTCTGCTCTCAATTAAATTTGATCAATGAATTCCTTTATTTCATTGTTATTAACTTATATCAACTTATTGTGTTCCCTCCATATTTTCTGTTTATATATAAAAAAAACTATGTTAACTGTTCTTATTTTGTCGGTGTATTTTTTTTTTAATTTTTCTATTCTAAATTTTATTCTAAATTTCTGTTTTTGTTTTTCATGTGCCTAATTTTTTGTTCCTTTACATATATTTTCTAAATTTTACTTTTAAAATTTTATTATTTTCTTTACTTTTAACATATTTTTCATTATGTTAATATACCTTACTCTTAATTTCATTTTTCAATGATTGTTTTATCTATATTCACAATAACCTTTTCCCCATTTTTGAAAAATGGAAGTACTTGTCAAGTTCAAATATAATGTAAAACTGTCTGTTAATCACACTATTTTTCATCCATTGTTATCTTTTTAGATCTAAATAAATGTTCGTTTGGCGGGATGGTAGACCTTGGGTGCCTCCTGAGTGCAGGAGGTATTCTTTCCCGGCCGTGCAGCTAGCTACTTCAAACCCACTATGTGAGTCGCAAGGTCTGGGGTCTTCAGACCTCCGACATCTTTGTACTAACTTACAGGGCTGGTTTGTTCGGGCGCCATTGTGAAGAGTCTTGCTGTCCGAACCTGGAATCGAACTCTAGATCTCCGAACTGGCCAGCTGACTCTCTACCGTTTAGATACTGGGACGAAATTTCAAGCTCTTATCGTCGAAGTGGACTCTCCACGTTATACTACATTTTGCATTTAAGTGTACAGTAAAAAATGTTCTCATATGTGTTAGCAATGCTACCTTTCGTTCATATTTTTCTACCCCACACACAAATGAACGCACTCGCCGACCTGCTTCTTTCTTTCGACTTTTAATTTATTGATATTAAGTTCAGTGTAAGCCTGATAATAAGGAAAATAAATTATATTTCACTTATTAAGAATTTTCTGATAGTGATTTTAAAAAATGCATTTGTGTCATTATGTATACATCTGCCATTTTGTTTCAAAACAACATTATTGACGAGTTTAAGAAATGACTCATGACCTATAACGCTTGCGAGAAACGATGTATAAATTTAGAACTCCTGACTGCTTATAGCAGTATAAGATGAGAAGTGATGTTCATACTGTTAAGAGTTATGATTTCCTATAGAACACTTTCTGTGAAATCATTAGATTCTTATTTTACATCTCAGTCCAGCTGATAACGCCCGATACAAACACAAGTTATCAGCTACATTAAAGATCAGTTATGTAAATATACATCATGAATGTATTGTTGCGACATATCCTCTGAAATCGTGGATATACTCTCAAGATACAAGAAGGAATTGAAATTTCTGAACGCTTATTTACAAACAGCTCGATAACTATCTCACAAGATCATGAAACAGCTGCCAGGTAAATAAAAAACAGCAATTAAATGCTTCATTCATTTCATAAAACAGCTGATACTTTTCTCAAAACATTGACATATCTCACAATCCAATGCAGCTCGTATCATGTTACCTTCTTCTCAATTGAGCGACGACTTCTTTTACATACTCTTAATAGAAGCTTCCAAAATGAGCTGGTATCTTCAAGAATAATCATTCTTTCGAGGAAGTTCTAGTACCTTCGAAAAGGCGCCAAATAAGCAATAAATCGCCAAATCTGGAAATTCTGCCACGAGTGTTCTAATATGACAACCCTACAATGACGTAAAAGGAATGGCTGCATGTAAAAGTGATTTTCCCCGTCTGGTTCTCAAAAGAACCTCCAGTGAAGGCATTTGACGTGTTCGTAATAATATATGTATTTAGCGTATGACCGGGGGGGGGGGCACAGCCCAGTGGTTTGCGCGCGGGGATTGCACTCGGTGGACCCCAGTTAAATTCCCAGTTCTGACCAAACTGTCCCTGTGTTCACAGGGAGTACGGGTACGTTAAATATGTGGGCCGTAAGTCCGTCCAAGAGGTTGCCGGTTGGGGAAGGAGGGTACGGTCAATGTGGAATTAGTTTCTCAGGATTTCTAGGAATAATATTGTCGACTCTAGTGCTTGGGTCTGGCCTGGTTGCCCACTTATGTGCCAGCAGTGCAGCTTTATACAAATAGGTTATAAACCAGTCCTGAAAAAATCCAATTATAAAATAGTTTCACAATTTTTCTTCACACTGGACAGCCGAAGAGATTGCCTATATTTTTTTAAATTGTACCTACTTTCCATCAAATGTAATTAATTATTGTATTTATAAAATGTATTTAATTAAAATATGCTTTAAACATTTTAAAAGTTATACAAGAATTTAATATTTTTCATAGAATTAACCGCGTACAATTTATTTTTGACCATGGAATTTCTTTATTTAGATAAAAACTTGCATCGATATATGTTAAATGTAATCTTATATATGTTAATCGATATATGTTAAATGTAATCTATCATCGATATATGTTAAATGTAATCTATCATCGATATATGTTAAATGTAATATTACTGGTTCGCTATTTAAAATATCTTTGCCAGGATCTGTATTTTCAAAATATCGTTCCTGACTGAGACTTTGTAGAATAGAATCGATTCTTATTACAAGTAATGGCAGTACGGCAGATTTCGCTTTTTTACACACCCATCAGCATGGAATAGTCGGTACCTACAATAACAGTAAGAAACTGTTTTACAAGCTAAAATTCTATTGGATTCGACATATCCAGCCCTATCACGGAGCCGGAATCAAAATTAGTACCTGCTGAGTGATAGGATTGAATTAATAAGTAATTCAATTTTTAAGTGAAACTAAAAAGTAATATAATAATAAATTGATCACTAACGCGAAAAATATTTCAACGATTTTTGTAAAAATAAATCTAGACTATATTAAATGCGTTCTAAAGTCCTTATTCTAAAATTTATATTTATTTTTTTATAAAGTCCGATTACAAAAAATTAATTCTTGTCTATATTAATTCCACTCAAATGTTAAATGTTAGAATTTTAGAATATTTCAAAATGTTAAATTTTAATTTAAGAACGACTATGGTACCTACAGTATAATAGAGCATATATAACATACCACTGTTTTATATAGCATGCCACTGCTTTCAGTTCATCAAAATTTAAATATAAATGAAAAAGACGTTCTTAATAAAAAGCAATTTAGTGTTTTAATTTTTTACCATGAAAACTCTTCAGTGGACATTCTGACGAATGACGGCAAAAAATGAATCTCATTAAACATATGACTGGCATATTAATTAATGAATGTTAATTAGCATCATAATTATTCGACTAAGAATAAATGATGCAAAAGTAAAAAATAAACAACGCAGTTTTTCTTGTCTTGCTTACGAGAAATTTTAAAGAATGTTTAACTTGGCGGTATTTATTTCTGACCATGAAATTTCGAAATTTAGATAAAACATATGTAAAACTTTCCAATCATTTAGTGAAAGAAACGTATTTGTAGAAAATAAAAAAACATTTTTTAGACTGGACCAATATATGTTGAATATAATCTTTATAAAATATTACTGGTTTACAGTTTAAGATATATTGCCAGGATATGAAGAGCGAAAGAATGTCTCAAGACAGAAGTTTAGATAAATAGAGGAATTTTTACCCAGGTTAGCCTCCTGCTACTACTATTTTACCCAGGTTAATATTCTGCCTGGTCGTTATACTCTCAATTTAAAATCGGCGCTCCATCTTTCAGAGTCCACTGAATCTGTACTAGTCGTACTAGGGATACTTTCAGACCTCCGACATCTTTGCACTAACGTACAGGGTTGATTTGTTTGGGCCCCATTGTAAAGAACTTTGCTGCTTCAACCGGGAATCGAACCCCTGGATTTCCGAACTGGTCAGCCGACGCTTTACAGTTGAGCTACTGGGACGAAATTGCAAGCTTTTTTCGTCGAAGATTGTAATTACAGTATCTTTTTTAATCAAATCGCTGAACTTTAAAAACATTAGATAAAAAGGATAAACTTTGTTAAAAAAGCATATATTAGTGTACATAAATTACAATTAAGCAGGTATATATACAAATATATATAAAATGAAAATGCAAACACGTCAAAAATGAGAAAAGGAAATAATAATTAGCTCAAGATTACAGATCAAGACATGGAGAACAATCAATTGGAACTACATAAAAAATGCGATTAGTTGTATTCTCGTCAGCATAGCCATACAATTCGAATTAAAACCGATAGAATAGCCAGTGTCTGACAATGGCGATAGCATTTGATTATGGACACCATTGGAATTGTCTACTGGCTAGTGGAAGGAGAAATAATAAACCATATGAATTAAAAACCAGAAATATAAAAAACAGAAATATAAACTTACAGGTAAGGTCTCCACGTGGAGTGTCAGTGTTCGCAGGAGAAAAATATACAACAGAACATTTTACCTCGTTTCGTTAAAGCGAGTGGATACCGGAATGTATATACTATTGAACTTGAACCAAAAATGTTTTTGAATGTAGATTTTCAAAAATAGTAATCAGTATAGGACTCAGGACAAGTGGAAAGCACTTTTTTCAGTCAGATTATATATATATATATATATATATATATATACCGTGTGATTCAAAAGTTCGGAGCAAAAGTAAAACGCTATAAAAAATATCTATGGGTTGGAGAGACATGCGGTTTGTAGATTAATATTCACCGTGGTGGGGGATTTTGTGTGGCATGCAAAAAAAAAAATACTTCAAACTCTCGACACTTAGGGGGTGGGGTGCGGCAGATAAAGCCATGGAGATGACTTATGCATGGCGGTGATTGCACACATGACTGGCCTGCGAGATCCCCAGATCTCACAACCGTGATTTTAGGTATCCCCCCACAACAAAAAATCACAGGGTGTGAGATCTAGGGATCTCGCAGACCAGTCATGTGTGCAATCACCTCCATGCATAAGTCATCTCCATGGCTCATGCATTCTCGGGGGGCCGCCGCAGCCCCCCGAGGGTCGAGAGTTTGAACTAATTTTTTTTTCGTGCCACACGAAATCCCCAATACGATGAACATTAATCTGCAAACCGCATGTTTCTCTGACCCATAGATATTTTTTATAACGTTTTACTTTTGCTCCGAACTTTTGAATCACCCGGTATATATATATATATATATATATATATATATATATATATATATATATATATATATATATGTACTTGCGTGTTTTAATACATGCAAAATTTATATATTCGTAAAACTGAATAATTTAATTATTTTATAGTTAAATGGCATTTGTGTTCATTATTCTCTAATGTTTAGAATGAAAAAAACATACAGTAACAGCAGTAGAACAATTTGGAAATCGTTCTAAATAGGTTCGGAATTTAGAGATTTACCTAACTACATACCACCGATTCGTATTGTGAAGGGCGCGGTTGGGGCAACCCTGACGTCATCGTTCTTCGTTTCTACCAGCCGATACTGTCAGACTAGCGGACGGACCAATCTGTAGTATCTATCTATAAACCTTGCAATAGCAGAAGGATTTGGATGTAATTTGGAGTACTTATTTTTTTAATATGAAGTTTTTTCGATTACTGAAGCAACTATTGGCGAGGTCGAATTAGAAGAACATTTTAACCTGTGCTATTGTATTTCCACAATTTTAAGATTTTTAAAATTGGAAATAAAACTCGGTTGGTGACATCATATTTTCTTAAAAATAAAATTTTTATCGTGAAAATAAATTAGACGAGGAAGGGTGAAAACTGAGATCTAAAAGTAATCTCATTAAAAGCATGATTGATATATTAATTAATGAATCTTATCAGCAACGTGATTATTCTACTGGAAAATAAATGGTTTGAGAGAGAAAATAAAAACGTTGACAACTTTTTTACGCCGAGTGAATGAGAAGTGAAACGATCTTGAATATAAAATTTTTATATAAGCTAAGGTAATATATATATATATATATATATATATATATATATATATATATATATATATATATATATATATATATATATATATATACATATAAATATAACTATTAACCTCATAAAAATCACACTACTGAAAATATACCTAAAGGCGCTTAGCTGCTCATCGTGTGCAGTACATCGATATGGAAGTGATCTGGACTATCTGAATGAAGCAATTGCAAAGGGTTACCCTTTACGTTTTCTTAGTGACATTATATGTAAATTTTTCAGCATAACCGTATCGGAAAGTTACAACTTATATTTAAATAGGGGTACACTTTCTGTCTGAACTGCAGTTGCGAAGCATTACGGAGGTCTATGTGTATCTGTTTGATGGTGTTCATTTTATACACAGTAAGGGTACTTTACTTTTTGAAGGATTGAATGGTGAAGTGTATGCGAGGTTTGTTTATCTTGTTTATTGGTGTTAGATATTTGATATTTAAAATGTTTTTTGTGTTTCTGTTTGGATGTAGTAAATCTTGTTGATACTGTGTAGGTGTAGTGTCTGTATAGGTTTTTCAAATTTTTTTGCTTTTTAGTTTTAGTATATGAACTTGGTTTGCGACTTTGTATCCGCTTCCGGGAGTGTCGTCATGACAATTAGCTGGCTTAACCGGGAAATCTATATATATATATATATATATATATATATATTCTCGAAAAAGAAAATCAGAACATATTATGTCAAGGTTTTGTTTTTCCTTACTAATAGCTTCAAAGCTGAATAAAACAGAAAAGCTTTGATGTTTTCAACACATGCCTTTCTTATCAGACGAGCAAATTTCAAATGATTAGTAGAACAGCAAAAAACGAACAAATTTGGAAATTCATTTTACACGTTATTGCTAAAAATTGGATGTTTGCTGTAGTTACTGAGTAAAATAAGTGTACATGAAATAAGTATATTTTACATCTCTTTTATGAGTTATTATCCTGTATAATTAAATGTATAAAAAAAAAGAAAAATTTTAAGTATCTTGAAGTGGTTCGTGATAACGCTTAAGTTAAGGAATCTATTGATTATTAAATGTACTTATGCACTTTTGATATATCTACTCAATAAATATTAGTTATCTTGTTTAATGTTTAATGTTTTGTTATTTTGTTTTTGTTTTGGATAGAAATTAACAAATAACTCGAGAACTCACATGTTAGCGTGTTATGTACAGTTTGAATAAAACGTTTATAATGCGAATTAACAGATTTTGTTATATCTATGACAGTGTGTTGTTGTTGAGACCCAGACCGTCTGACCTACAAGAAAGGTGTAAGGTAACTGTATGGACGGCCGGGAAGTGCCACCCAATTTAGACCGGAACCCAGTGGGGGAGGCATCCACAGGGACCGTACCCTCCTTCCCCTACCACCAACCTCTCGGAGGGACTTACGGACCCACATGTTTAACGTGATCGTACTCCGCATGAACACGGCGGCATTTGTGGTAGCGTGCAAATCTAGCGCGCAAACCACGGGGATACCGCACCCGAGATGGCCAACAGCACGCGGTGTTCCGAGGTGGTCACCCACCAAGTACTAACCGCGCCCGATGCTGCTTGACTTCGGTGATCAAACGAGAACCGGTGTTTTCAGCACGGTACGGCCGTTGGCCCCTATGACAGTGTGTGTACAACCGTGAAAAAATGAGGCGAATCAAATAACATTCAGTACTTTTTTATCAATTAGTCCTATGCAGAGACTCTTTCAAGAAAAACGACCCACGTGAAGTTCATTTTCGAACACTTGTTATTGAGAAAACATTCTATTTGTTTATTATATTATATGCATATTTTAATTTAAAAAATCCACAGCAATTAGAATGCATGCCTTCTTAAAATTTTATACAAATTTAAGCTAAACTGGAATTAAATAAAACAATAATTATGATTTTTGAATAATTTGTGTAAAAAATGTGTGTTTTTAATTGTGTCAAATAGTAAACGCTTGTTACAGAAATGCATGGCCACTATCCATAAGCAGTTATTGCGAATTTTTCTCAAGATGTTGAAAATGCTACTTTCCACACAGAAACGGGACATACTGGGAAAGGAATTTAGCGATTTCATGAATATAGGTATACTTATCTTAATCGATAATTGCTGTGAAGGTATTAATTTGTATCATTTGTTTGAAAGCTGTCGTCTTTCTGGACGCCAGGGGTTCTCCACCTGTTGGCCGCGAAATGTCTGAAAGGGGGGGGGGGACGCGGAAGGAATGTACAAAAGTCGGAAAACTATTTATTGAACAACAAAAAACAACAAAAAACATGCATCAACAAACATAAAACACAAGAACAAAAAATCTGATGTGGGCAACACATGACTTTCCTTATATAATATAATGAATATACTACTTTTACAGTAAAAAAATAGGTTTTCTTGTAGTAGATACTAATATTCATTACAAAGATATTGAATTTTCGACAATTAGTAGTCATTTTCATTGATTTAGCGCCATTTTTATCCATTTGGCGAGATTTTCGTTAATTTGGCAACATTTCAAAAAGTCGCCAAGTTGGCGATATTCCGCCAAATTCGTCGCCAAAATCTCGCCAAGCGTTATGGACGAAGAAATAAGTTGTTCTTACAGCAGATAAATGACTATTGGCGTTCAAATACAAAAGTAGTACTCAAAGTATCTTTTTTCATGAATGGAACGAGCTAGATCCACGAGAATGATGTCACCCAATTTATCGCATTGTATTACATATGAAAAGGGAACATGTTTCTCAATAGGAAATACTTTTTTTAATTTTATATGACTTTTGAATAATTTTTTTTAAAAATGTGCAATATCTCGAGAACGGTTCATGTTAGCGTTCTAAAATTTATGTCAATCGTTTTCTAATGAAAAATTACATAAGAAATGTCTATTTGCGTAACTTTATTAGTGGTTTTAATTTTTTGACGATTTTTTCAAAATTTTATTCGAAAATTTAGGGGGATTCTGACCATTCGATTACGTATAAAAACAATAGGCTTCCAGTGTTTACGGATTGTGATTTTTGTACCAAATTTGGTTCGAATCGGTCCATTCGTTTGTCAGTTATCGTCTCCACAGACTCACTGACACACACACACACACATAATTTCACACACACACACACACACACAGAGATCACTTCAAAAATGTTTGATTCGTGATCAGGGATGCTTGAAACGTGCTCTCCCGTCGAAAACTCGATTTCGAATTTTCGACCCCGTCACATTACTTTCCTTATACATTATGTATATAAGGAAAGTAAAAATGCATGCTAATAATGAAGTGTTACGCCTGTATAGGTATTTAGGTACATAGTATATTGTAAAATTCATCCAACAAATTCAAGCAGCTACAATGATTTTAATTAATGACTCCCTTGGCCCTGTCTCAAGCATTTCATAAGAAGGTGATATAGTGGAAATTGACACTATGAGTTATATTTATACATTTAACTGAGATCTATATTTTGTCTTTAATGCAGCCATCACAGAAAGTCTGGTTTTGCAAAAATAAGATGTCGGAAATGGCAGAAGTATGTGAAAAGCTCTTGCGTTTATAAGAAAATTCAATATCAGCCCAAAATTCAAACAGTGATTTATTAGCAAAGTGTCTTTTGATTCCACCACTTGCTATGAAGTGATTTTCTTTAATTGACAAATCTTTGCACTCACTTTTTCACTCATATTCAAGATATTTTTATTTTTTACTTGAAGATTTAGATTCTCGAATATGTCGACTAAATAGCTCAATTTCATTACAAAAAGGTGCTCGTCTTCTTGTCGATTTTCCTCTTTCAAGCATATTGCTATTTCGTTTTTACTTTCCTTATATACATAATGTATAAGGAAAGCATTGTGACCGGGTCGAAAATTCGAATTCGAGTTTTCGACGGGAGAGCCCGTTTCAAGCATCCCTGATCACGAATCAAACATTTTTGAAGTGATGTCTGTCTGTGAGTGTGTGTGTGTGTGTGTGTGTGTGTGTGTGTGTGTGTCAGTGAGTCTGTGGAGACGATAACTGACAAACGAATGGACCGATTCGAACCAAATTTGGTACAAAAATCACAATCCATAAACACTGGAAGCCTGTTGTTTTTATTCGGAATCGAATGTTCAGAACCCCCTTAAATTTTCGAATGAAATTTTGAAAAAATCGTCAAAAAATCAAAACCACTAATAAAGTTACGCAAATAGACATTTCTTATGCAATTCTTCATTAGAAAACGATTGACATAAATTTTGGAACGCTAACACGAACCGTTCTCGAGATATGACACATTTTTCAAAAAAATTATCAAAAAGTCATATAAAATAAAAAAACGATATGTCCTATTGAGAAACATGTTGACTTTTCACATGTAATACCATGCGATACATTGAGTGACATCATTCTCGGGGGTCTAGCTCGTTCCATTCATAAGAAAAAATACTTTGAGTAATACTTTTGTATTTGAATGTCAATAATCATCTATCTGCTGTAAGAATAACTTATGTCTTCGTCCATAACGCTTGGCGAGATTTTGGCGACAAATTTGGCGGAATGTCGCCAACTTGGCGAGTTTTTGAAATGTTGCCAAATTAACGAAAATCTCGCCAAATGGATAAAAATGACGCTAAATCAATGAAAATGACGACCAATTGTCGAAAATTCAATATCTTGGAAAGAATATTAGTATCTACTATAAGAAAAACCTATTTTTCTTATAGTAGTAAATTCATTAAAAGTAATTAGTATTAAAAGTAATTATTCATTAAATTAGTAGTTCATTAAAAGTAGTAAATTCATACATTATATAAGGAAAGTCATGTGTTGCTCACATCAGATTTTTTAATTCGTAAACACGTTGTAAGACTTTGCCACAGGATAGCCATCTTGCGTCACAGCAGAAGAGTAGCGCTGAAAGTTTTGCATTCATGTTTTTACAAAGTGCAAAAAATAGTCTTGATTCTAAGGGTCTCATTTTTATATAATTCACTACCGTTACAAATGTTGTTAGAAAAAAATTTAGAGAACGACTCATTTCTTTTGCAGCACGAGCTTCTCTGTAAATCACGCAGTGTGTCGAAATGCATTGTACTGATTTCTGTCTCAAGATTACTTATAAACTTCTGAATCTTACAGGAATTGTTCGAGCACCATCTCTGCTTATTCCAGCACAGTTTTCCCATTCCATATTTGCCTTGCAAATGAAATCGTCTAATAAATTGAATAATGCAAGTGCTGTAACTACGTTTTCTATTGGTTTGCAAAACAATAGATCTTCAACTGCTGATCATCCACCATAAAATCGAACATAAGCATTGAAATAGCAATCCTTGTTGAAATATATTTTTGAAAAGAAAAAAAAAAGAAAACCAGTGGACATTTTCGTGACGGTTAGAAATAATTGATTATAATTAATTAATTTTATAATTAACTCTGCAACCAGATTCCAATTAATTTATTAACTATATAATTAACTTTTCAACTAGATTACAATTAATTTATTAACTATTAAAAAAATCTTATGTATGATGCATGAGTACTGAGAAGTTCCATGGTGGGGAGAGTTATAAGCAGATTTTTTATAGAAAGTCTTCAAATTTTCAGAAGGGCATTTTAATTAAGGGATATTTTAGGAATTAAACGATAATTATTTTTTTTTTGTGATAGGAAACTCTGCAAAATGCCCAAGATATGTACGCTTTCTAGGACAAAGAGAATCGAAATCTGTATCTGCTCTTCGTGGATCTCCAAGGACTTCTCAGAAGCATAGAAAACTAAATGGCACTTTCACAAAATTTAGTCCATTATTCCCAACATCCATATGGGCTATACCAAAAGCACACGTATGAAAATTGGCAAAAGCTCTGTGGTTAAATTACTTCTAAAACAGAGCTATAGACACAGAGTTTACAGAAAGACTGCGCCATCTATTGCTCATCCCAGAAACTATATCTCTTTGTGACAATATATGTCTTGAGAACGTCAAATAACTTGAGAATGTCAGATAAGTTGAGAATGTCAAATTAAAAATTCTCAAGTTTATTAGCAAATAATATATTGTTCTATGCGGCTAAAATTTTCCACGTGTAATAACTCCTGTTTTATTTAGTCGTCAAAATTATTTTGCTTATCTGAAACAAAAGTTGTTAGTTCCGTTCAATATATGTATAAACGTTTAGCTTATAAAATTTATAATAGCAAGTAGGGAATGATTAGGAAATTTTTTTTATCAGGTCTTATTTGTCGAAACGGCAATGTTTAGAAAAAATTTTAGTATAATTTCAGATGCGTTTGATCAATTTCAATGACTGAGCAAATGAAAGAAAATTGTATTTTTTCTTTGTCTAATACGATCTCTATTTTTTAAAATTTATTTTTTAATTCTCATATTCCCATATCTTTACATATTTTACCCTTTCATCTCCTAATCAACTATAAATGTTCAAGTTATAATTCCTGTATTTGGATACGTCTGAAATTTTTTCCAGATGTGTTTGTTTATTACTCTTCTTACAACTAAGAAGAAACGAAAATTTGGTATTTTACTTTTCAAAAATTAAAAATATGATAATTTTCTCTCAGTCTCGATGGGTCTGACATTTTTATACTCTACTCGAATATTTTTGTTCTTTATTTCTCCTCCATTTTATTACTCTCTCTCTCCCTCTGTGTAATTTATCTCTCTCTGTGTAATGTTTCTCTCTCCCTCTCTCAAACCTCTCCCCCTGCCTCTCTCCCCTCCCCTCCGCCTCTCCCCTCTCTCCTCTCTTCCTCTCTGTAACCTCTCCCCTCTCCCCTCTCCCCTCTCTCCCCTCTCTGTAACCTCTCTCCCCTCTCTCTGTAATCTCTCTCCCCTCTCTCTGTAATATCTCTCTCCCCTCTCTCTCTCTGTCTAACTAACCTGAAGTCTATGTAATAATCTTTCTGTGGTTGGTTTAAGGTTTGAGTTTGTTTACAAAAAAATTTTCCAATTTTTTTCGCCAATTACTTTCCAAAATAAAGAATAACAATTTATCCTTCCTCCTCCATTTTTCCCCAGAGAAAATAAAAAACATTTTGTTTTTCTCTTAGTCTCGATGTCAGATTTTTCAATACCCTACTCGTTCCGATATTTTTCATTATTTATTTTATCTTTTAACTCTCATATTGTCGCACTCTGTTTTAATGATCACTTCTTTTTCTAATCAACCCCACCTGTACCTACACCCTGCGTACCTGTTATTTTTCATAATTAGGTTGAGATTCCTAAAAGCTGGTTTAGAATTTTTCGCTTATTACCTCTTCCAAAACTAAGAAAAAATGAATATTTTATATTTTAACACTCCTCCTCCCCAGTGTAGTCAAAAAAGAAAAATTTAGCATTTTTCTCCATGATGTCATTTTCTTTAATATCCAACTATATTATATTTGGTTATATATGTTTTATTTTTGACCGATTTTACCCTCTTCTCAATGTTTAATTATTTCAAATTTTTATCAGTTTGTTGTCATTAGACCTCGAAATCCACATTTGCATGCCATTTCTTAAGATTGTTAAATGAACAGATTAGATTTGAAATATGGGTGGGGAGGGGATAACAGACTAATATAGGCATCTGTAAGCAGGATACCTGGTTTTGAATTTCAAAATTCTTACAATGAAAGTTTGATAGTTATCTCTAAATTTTAAATGCAATCGATTTTAGCACCTCCCTGGAAAAAATTCAGAATGAAAGCCTTCCAAAAAGTCATAATCATAGATCATTACAATATTTGCATAATGTTTGCAGAAGTGCAAAAGAAACCTTAAACCGATGGTCCGAATTTCTAAGATTTATTAATTTGTGATTTTTGACAATTTTGTATATTCATGTATCATTCATGTATTACCTTTTACAGTTTTCTTGCTTCTGAGAGGTTTTTATCCGATGAAACCATTAACGTCACAGAGAGTTAAACAATCAAATAATAAGCTTCTGCGTGCGAATCATATCCAGTGATTACCATAAATTTCACGGTCCGATACCTCAAATATAGAACTTTGCCCAGTAACATATTGCTCTTAACGATTTCTATTGGTTAAATGCAAATACTTTTGGAGCACTCTTTATGTAACACCACCGAAGGCACTGGCACTCATGAAAGCAATTAGGAAAAGAAAAGTCTGAAATACTTTATTTCAAATAGCAAAATCTGTACAAGAATAGCAGGATCGCTGCAGAGATTTTTATGGATTTGTTTTGTCTTTTTGTAACATTATTAAAAATCTGGAGGCTGTGACTTTCCAACTGAAAAGCGCGCATTTCAGCAAACATTCTGTTACTGTTCAATATAAATTCATATGTAAAATAGCTATCTTATAGCATATTTAACATCAGTGATATTTTATATTATTTTTCTTTTTTTATCGAATACTTTAAAATAAAATCGAATTTAAAATATCGAATACTTTAAAGTAAATAAAATTGAGGACCTTTCCTCGGTTTTTCATACAGATAACAATTAGATAAAGTTCATTGACGAAGCTAATTTGCAGAGTGCACTTCGAGCATCGGCTGGACAGGTTCAATTCCCGGTTGGGGCAGTAAGGTTCTTTACAAATCGCATTACATCCCATTCGATATAGTTACCAAAGCCACATATATGGGCCCAAAGTTACCTTATTCAGTCGTGACCTTATTAACAATAATGGATCTATGGAATATCCATGGGCGTTATGCACTCGCTAGCATATAATAGTCGGTAACTTCAACAGCAGCAAAAACTTGCTAAATGCAAAAAAAAAATTGTGAACCTGTATAGAGATGATTGTATTAACTACAAGCGGAACGCAGACACTTTTCCTGTGACAACGAACCTAACCATTGTAACCTGGTGAGGAATTAACTTCCTATTTAAGAAATTTGAATCAGCTGAGCGGTAGGAGTGAATGTGTTATTAATCGTAAATGTTCTCCAAATTGCAATAAATAGCAAGTTTTCTTCCTGCCGTTGGAGGTATCAGCTATTTCATGTTAAGGAGCACATAATAATCGTAAAATCGACTCTTGAATGATTTTGCTTGATTAAAGGGCGTTCCTAAAGTTGGAATAGTGATTCCAACTTTAGGAACGTCCCGGAAAAGGATGATGCTGTGAGTATGAAGTGGGGCGTTACAGTTTCGTGCAGCCTGAGCACAATATTTAACAAATTAGAAGCCAGCTGTGGTGTAGGATTCAAATTGTCGTTCTCCATAGAGAAGATAAATTGTACCGTTTTCAACTCAATTTGCCAAGCCACACCATCTGTTTCTCGAAGAAATGCTATTATAAAGAACTATTATTCAAATTTAGCTTAAAAATACAATAATTGAAATTCCGACCGCACATTAAGTTGTCTTAAGCCATTTTTCAGGTGATGCAGCTCAGGTCACGGAAAATAATAGTTAATTAAAGTAAGGAAAATAATAGAAATTGAAGTAAATACGTTATTATGTATAAACTAGAATGTATGCCAGTCATATGACGGAATTAAAAATTTGCAAAACATTGTCTACTATTTAGCGTCAGTTTTATAAATGTTGCGATATTTTCGTCAATCTGACAATATTTAAAAAAGTCGCTAAGTTTGCGACATCGCTCCAAATTTCTCGCCAATCATTACGTACCGACGGCGAAATGGGTTATTCTTACTGTCGTTTACTATGTTCTTTCCAAGATATTGAATTTTCATCAATTAGCCGTCATTTTCATTGACTTATTGTCATTTTCATCCATTTGGCGACATTTTCGTCAATTTGAAAACATTTTAAAAATCTCGTCAAGTTGGCGATATGCTGCCAAAGTTTTGTCAAGCGCTACTGCCGAGGAAATAGGTTATTCTTATAGTAGATTCTTATATTATTTCCAATATATTGAATTTTCTTCAATATATCGTCATGTTTATTGTTTTAATGCCATATCTATCCATTGGCGACATTTTTATTAATTTGGCGACATTTTTGTCTAGTCAGACCCGCGGGCAATTTGGCCTAAAAGTAGTAAACTAAAAACATGTAAGAATAATATTTCCTACTTTTGTTGGAAGAAGCTTGAACTACTTTGAATGTTAAACAAAGGCTTAACTGTATCCCCCGTTATGTTGATAAGAGAGCACGGGACAAGGGATACAGTAAAGCCTTGGTAAAACATGTTAACGAAATAAGCATGACACTCTGAGTTGCGTGGTGTCTCAAAAATATATAAAATGATACGAAATAAAATAACATCAGGGTCTCACTTTCAGTATCTGATGTCATACGCTACGCAAAGCTCCATGGTTACATCATAATTTCGCTGTGAAAGAAGTATAGTCAGAGTCACTGCATTACGTAAGAAACAGGTCGCCCACATCATGGCCTCACTTTTAGTATATGATGACATACACTACGTAAAGCTCCATGGTTATATCATAAAAATTGAAATGTTTATCCGTGATTGAAACACGTTTGGCAACATTTTGTGGCAGCGTTACTCAGAGATAGATAGATAGATAGACAGATAAATCAAGGTGGTTATATTATAAAATGTGAATAGGATCATGGAAAAATAGGAGTACAAATAAAAGTATTTACTTTACTAAAAATATGAGTGCGAAACTTGCGACTGGTGATGTATCCCTTGACCGAGGTCAGATTAAGGAGAAGCATACATTCTAGAGTTCGAATCCACGACCTGTACGTCATTGTCTTCATAGCTGAAAAGCCACCCTCACATGTATATATAGGATGTTGAGAATAGAAGACGAGATTTAAGTGCCTTCATTGCGTTGATGGGGTATTCCTTTCGGAGCGACATCCATAATGAGGCCATAATGAGATCATATGATGGTTCGTATTCAGAAATTCTCAAAACGTACCTGGACATCCAATAAAATCAGGATTTTCAGCGTCACGCTACTTGCGACACACCATCTACCGTAATAAGATACCATCTTAATGAGAAACGCCACTTTCCGTAATAAGGAATCTATATATTAATTGTATAACGAGTTAACGTCTTTTAAGACCTTCTAAATGCCCTCGGTATCGACTTTTTGCACACTTACAGTATCATCCACGGGGCAGAACGTAATGGATCAAGAAAGGGCGAAGGAAATTGGAGTTTCCGAAAGGTTTGTTTAAGATCCCACAGAATCTCCCTGGTAACCTACAAGGCTACATATTTGTACAATTGAAGCATCGATCATCAGGCAGAACCTAATGTAACCGGATCGCCGATCCGGTCCTCGATGTGGAAAACAGTTTTTAATCTTTTCAGACCCTCCAGAAGCTTCCCTCGTAAGACTGTTTGGACTTAGAAGGCTTTGCCCATTTATAGTATTGACCACCAAATAGAAACTAACGTAGACGGATTTTCGACCCCCTTCCCTGTCCGGAGACGAAGATTGTGCATGTGTGTGTTTCTTAAGTCTTACCAGATACTGAAGGAGCTTAGCCGTTTTCTTATAAGGTTTGCACACTTATAGTATCAATTACTCATCTGAACATAATGGAACCGGATTTTTTATTTCTCTCTACAGATGGACGAAAGGAAAATGGGGAGTGGGTTGCGGAAAAAATCTCTCAGAATTCTGCCAAAGTCTCCCGGTGACCTAAAATGTTGAAGATAGACCATAGGGCAGAACCAAATAGGTCTAATTATTGATTGAGATGGTTATTTTTGACGCTAAGCGACATATGGTTTTAAACAAAATATACTTATTAGCAAAAGTTGTTACTTAATCTTTTAATAGGGATAGTTCCCTTGTCTTTGATTGGATTACATACTAGTTTTATAAAAGGCAAAGTTTATCAGACATGTGTTTCGATATAGGCTATATCATTTCTTTAAAATGAGTTTAAACTCGCGAATAAGCATCAAAATTTGAATCCAGTACATCCAGAAATAATTCTAAAAATGTTCACACATTTTGACAATTTTAAAATAACACCCTCGATGCAAATTATATCCAGTGATTATCATAAATTTCATAGTCCAAGGCGAAAAGAAAAAAAAATCCGTTCTGTAACGTATTGCCTTTAACGATTCTCATTGATTAAATGCAAATGTTCTTGGGGCAGTCTTTCATTTTGCATTACTCTAGGCACTTATATGTTCCAGAGAAAGACAGGACAGAAATACTTTACTTCTAATGAAAAAATCAATGAAAGCAACTTTTATTGGAAAATGTTTTTTTTTGTTCTGAGACTTAATTGAAAAAAAATTCGGAAGGACAAAAGTTATCATTTTCCATTTAGAATCTTCTGTGTCGCATTGTTTGCAAAATTTGTATAGTGTGAATATATGTAACTTCATCGTTTTTAAATCTTTTATTTTACATATTGAATTTAAGGTAAATTAAGATAATAATATAAGCATGTGAATCTGTGTATATATCTATGCGAATGTCATATGTGTTTGTGTGAAGTATGGACATGATAGACAGTTTTCGAATTCGAAATGGAGACATCATGGTATACAGAGTGATTAAAAAAATATGGGTCGAACTTTACGAGGTAGTAGTATGTGTACTACCACCTCGTAAAGTTTGGTCCGTCTTTTGATGTGAAAACCAAGATGAAATGATGAAAAACAAACAAAATGAGATCGACTATGATGAAAACCAAACGCTTTCATAATAATTTACTGGGTCTGAAATGAAACGTAAATGCGTTACAGGGAATTGAATTGGGCTAGGTTGTCCCATAGCTTGCCCCCCCCCCCCCGATCGCCCAATCTGTGGTGTTTTGATTTCTTTTGTGGAGATATCCTAAGAGTCTCGTCTATGAAACTCCCTTTGAATTTGGAGAGGAACTCGTCGCCAGAATTTCGGCCGCTTCTGTCGAAATGCTCGACATGCCTGGTCTGTTCGAGAGAGTTTGGCAATCCCTCCATCACCGCTGTGAGACGTGACTTGAGGTTGGCGGTCGTTCTTTTGAACTATTATTATAATTATTGTTTATTAAATATCATTTGATAACTAAGTCATTCCTTTTTTCCGTCTCACCTTATCAATTTCACCATTAAGAGCCGCCACTGATGCCTTTACGCTTCATTTCCGATCCATTAAACTATGACGAAAAATGTTTAGTTGGGTGTGTACTACCTCCTCGTAAAGATTGGTTATTTTTAACACTTTACAACAAAGTTGAAAAGTGTTTATGACTTTGTTCATTCTGTCTGTCTGTCTGTCTGTCTGTCTGTCTGTCTGTCCGTTAGCACGATAACTGCCGTAAAAATGACTTAATCAAAATGAAATTTTAGTATGTTGTTCAGACGGTCTGTAGGACCTATGGGAATATAAATAAATAATATCACCCAATTAGTTTTGGATTGAACCCGGGTTGAAAAAATGAAATACATTGAACCAACCATATAGGACCTAATTTTTCGAACATTTTTTAAGCGGATTTAAAATTCACAAATTGCTTCGAAAATTTTAGGTAATATTCAAATTATTCCATAAAATATATAAAAAAAAATTCAGCAAAATATATTCAGTAGTTTTTTAAATAAAAATTAAAATAAAAATTACACCTCTTATATGAAGCGATCACGTGACCATGATATGAAACGGTCACGTGACCAACTTCAAAATATAATACGGCATCCATCTTGTCTCAAAATCGTCATTTTTAAAGTTCTTTTTAATTCATATTGAGTGCTGTATTAGTCGTAAAATCTCTTTATTTTCGCTTAAATTCTGTGCATCTACATACTGAAACAACGCAATTACAATATATTTGAGTTTAAATGAGCATCCAACTTTGATTATTTCTCTAACGAAGCCTATTTTTCACTTATGTGAAATGTAAACAGCAAAATATGTAGGATGAGTTGTATAGGAATTGCTGTATTTTTTTAACGCAAAGGAATTTAGCTCATGGAGTCTGCATAGCTGATATGAAAGAAATATTCATTGACTTTACCGAGAGAAGGACGATTTTTTGCGATGAAGTTTTAAGCATAGAGTACAATTACTTATAGCTCCATGGTCTTAATTTTTAAATAAAATACATTATTATAGTATTGTGATGAATGACATGAATGGGAAATTATTTATGAATGAAATGCTGCTTTTTTAGAGAGAGCCAGGCATGTTATTTTTTCTATGACGTCATTTGAATGAATTTCAGTTGTTTTCGATGAAGTTTTTAAATTTCGATGAAGTTTATCGTGGTATTATGATAATTCTAAAATTGTCACCGAGTAATATATCACATTTTAGAGATGTTTAAACCAGGCAATTTATATTTTAATGCCGTCATTTGAATGAAGTTCATTTTTTTCGATGATTGTTTAAGTTTTCAAATATAATAAATCAATGTAGTATTGTGAGAAGTTTTAAAATATTACCGAGGAATGTATTGCATTTTAGATATGTTTAAATAAAATTGCATTGAAGTTGGAAAGTGTTTCATAATCAATGCTTTAAGCATGATTGATCTTTCTTGTTTATGAATCATCCTGTATATGCAGATAAATTATTATTACTCAAAATTCGTATCTTGAATAATGCTGAATCTGAACGTTTTGGACTTTCCTGAATATTGATCATCTAGTTCTTCAGCGCTGTATTTGTCTGATGGTGAACTATTTCAGTCGAAGATTATCAGATACCTCTTTAGGTTTAGGGCGTTAACCAGGGTAATGCCCTCAGTTAATTCAACCCATTTTATAAAACGCGATATGAATATTTTCAATAACAGTTGTTGACAATTTTAAAGAATCTTAATTTTTAACTCATCAGCCAGCTTATAGACACGTTTTTCAGCTTTCGTTAATGTGGTTGCTATTTCGTTAATGTGGCTAAGATTTCGTTAATAATAAGCTTTTTTTAATGTGGTTGAAACCAGGTTGATACAGTTATTTTTATAGCAGTTTTGGGCGCTTAAATTTTGTTTGTAAACTCACATTTTAATAACTGAAGTATATTTTTCGCAGATGATCATTTATTCATTAGTTGATTTCACATACAGACGTAAACGTTTCCAAACGTCTTAGAAATGTGTTCAAACGTTTTCCAAACTTTCTAATATATCACTGTCTCTAGTTCAAACAACTTCGGATCGAAATTACATTCAAGTATGAGAAAATAAAATTAAAATATGTGTGGTTAAAAAACATTATTAGAGTAGTTATTGTATTAAAACACAGTTTTATAAAACTTCTACCTATCTACCTATACGCGGGTTGGGGTATGAATTTTTTTCCTTCAATCTTGTGCAGTCTGAGCTTAATGTTAACTACATTTAAAATAGGGTAAAGGGTATGAAAGACGAAATGTGTCGCTCCCCATGCCAAGCTCCCAAAAGTCTGCAGAAAAGTAGGTACAAACCTCTATGGAGGCCAACAAATTCAGTCGTACAACAATCAGCCGTACAATTCAGTCGGCCTTGATTTTCTTCAAGATTGATATCAGGCTGGGAGCGCTCTCAATGTCACGATCGTGCTCCCACTGCAGATAAAAGCAGCTATCGACTGAAATTTGTCGGGTATATCGCAAGTTTTCTTACTGTCGTTGCACGTAACATATATTCCATTTTATTCTAGTGATCCCATAGATGCTGTAATCTGCGATTAAATAATGTTCGAACTTTAGACCAAAGCAACCTTGGCTTAAAAAGCAATGTAACATTGGGAGAGGTTAGAAGAAAATCATGACCTTTCTTTCACTTTATTCTTACTAATAAATATCCGGAAGGAACATTAAAAGTCCTCCTAATGCAAAAATCAATCCAAGTATAAAAGCATATCTTTCCTGTCCTCTCCTGAATTTATTTTATGAGGACCTTAGGGAATGCAAAATAAGAGTGCTCCGAGAACATTTGCATTTAATCAATGGGAATCATTAAGAATAATATGTTACAGGAGGACTTTCTTTTCTCGTGGTCTTCGGCCATGAGATTTATGATAATCACTCGATAAATTTGCATCCAGGAAGTCATTATTTGTTTATCAGCTTTAAATAATTTTGAAAATAATTCCACTTATTAAATTTATATGGAGTTTCCGTTAAATATAGAAGGCAAGATATAATGTCGTTGAACAATCCAAGTATGAATAATTAAATCTGATCAGCCGTGGATTGGTAGCTGAGTTATCCGCTCAAATATAAATACTGAATACAGCTAGGGACGTTAAGAACTACTTACCTAGACTATGCCGCAGTATAGTGGGGCCACACTTACTTGAGATTGTATACGGGGTTCCTAGAAAAGTCGCTAAGCACCCTAACAACTTTTGCAAAGAAATTTCCATAAAGGTCCATTAGTGTACACATTAGGTCTATCTGTAGTAAGATATCCATTCCCGACCGAATAAACGGAATGCAGAGTCCCCTAGCGGATAATTTAAAAAGTTAGGATAGCGAACTCTGCAACAAAACAAGATAGATGAAAAAGACTGACAAAAGTGTATAGCATGGCCTGATAAGTAGCAATGCACCCTAAAACTACAGGTATTACAAACGGCAGTTATGAGACGCAATAGGGTTTTAAACGAATGGTTGTTCTATTCATAAAAACTAAAATAAACACTTACATTCAAAGAAATCTAATATACAGCCTGTTCAAAATGTTGTCTGTCAGTAACAATACACATTTAAATTAGAGATTCCGGGTGGAGACCTTTGGTCAGTCTTGCAGGTGTCACCCTATTACAGATCCTGGCTTTATGACAGGCATTTATAGGGACTTTATAATAAGTATTTATTGCTTTCCGTTTATGCGTTTCTATTCTCGATTCCTACCCATTAGATAATATTCTACAACTTTATCAATCATATTTTTCTTCTATCTCTCTTTGTTGCCGATTTCGCTATCCTAACTGCGTCTCTGTCAGAGGCGTATCAATCACTTCTATTCTATCGGATATGATTATTTTATTATAGATAAATCTGACGTGTACACTTATTCATGGGCATTTATTCATATAGTTATACGAGCTCCTAAAGACTCTTGTTTATCCTCCTAATTCAGTTACAGTTGAAAGTTTACTAACTTTTTTGTTTTTTCTGTCCCATTAATAACTAGTTAGACAAAAATATAACTATTATGAGGAAACAAACCAATTAAAATTTGAAAAATTAATTAAAATTGAAGGAATTTATTTGTACTATGAATTTAATCTAATCTCTAGAATGTCATTAATCAATTACCAAATGATTATCCTGAATTATAAATTTATGTTGTTTGTACACGAAGGATTATTTTCAGTCCTATTAAAAACAAATTAAAAGCTTCTGAAATCGTATATTTATTATAAAATGAATAGTAACAGGTTTTAAAAACTAAATAAGCAACAATATCAACTTACAAAAGCACGCCAAAAAATTATTCTGAACCTGTAAAAACTGCAAAATTATGTAAGATATGTTAAAAATGACGTAAAAGACAGCTGTTCCGAAGACTAAATAGGCTAGCTTCATTAATAAACTTAATATAAAATACATACAAACTATTTAAAAAATACCAGTTGAGAAAGGAAAAAAATTAACAAAAATTGGAATAAGGGAAACCTTAAGGTAATATATGAGAAAAACAACCGGTTTCAGGAAGCTGTATGAACTTCATCAACCATTTCTAATTTAATATATGATGTGCTTTAAATAAGTTTTTATTTACGTTATTTTTGCAGCAGTGTAAACGATTTAACTATGGATTTTTAGATTTCACTTTATGGTCAAAGTATATTATGTAGGCATAAAAAGTGAATACATAATAATCCAATCCAGTCCAATCGGAGAGTTACAAGCATCGATAGAAGATTTTTTTATTCAAGTATTATATTTATTCGCTTTTTACTTCCAACAAGACATCTGAGGAAATCTAGATGCGTATTTTATAAGTACAGAAAAATATTATCATCTGCGTGCCTCAGTGGAGTGAGCATTAACTCGTCAATAGGGGATGCTTGTTTCAAATTATGGGAAGGACATGCATTCTTTACAGCAGTAACGAATAAAATAACCCCGTAGATTGGGTATATAAGGTTCAATCAAAAGTTCTTATAGAATCCTTACGCACTAAAATTCAATTTTTTAGTTTGTATTTGTGTGTTACATATGCATTATCCCTTAAAAATACATTTAATTATATTGAACAGTTGTCGCTAAATCATTGTTTTCTTGCATGTAAAAAATAACTTTTAACGCCAGTCTAGAACCCAATACATTATGCGCTCAACACATTATAGGCTTATCTTCTGATTTCATATATATTTTAAGCTGTATTTAAAAATAATTCTGGTAGAAAAGTGTAAAAAAATATTTTAGATTAATATTATCCTTCTTTCTCTAAGTAGTATCGTCACACATGCTAAATATCATCCTTGTCAGATTCTAAATATAAGGAAGGAATGACGTATCACATTCATCTTAGGCTCCTCTATATACGAGCTGACTCGTCAAGTATATTGAAGCCCACCGAGGACGAAAGCGTAATCCATTAGCATTAGCTCTATTCGTATTTTCACTTTAGGAAGGACTATTGAAATAACTTTTGGTGGGTGTTCTGCACCAAACTTCTCTAAATATACTAGAAAAAGGTTTAGGTAATTCCGCTTTCCCAGAAATGAGGAGGAAATAAAAATAAATGGTTTATAAATAGTCGGCAGAATCATTGGATAACCGATACAGAATCTAAATTTTACAATATTGTAATTTAAACTTCTATTTTTATATAAAGTATCTATTTTAAACACTCATTTTATAATTTCGGTAACTGTAGTATGTATTATTATTGACTTTTATTTGTTATAGTTTTATCTTAGTAAACGTGGTTTGTAGTCCTGAATGTGTTATTCTCGCTTCCAAACCTAAAAGTATAATTGCTTCAAATTATATATATATTAAATATGCATTTATGGTACACCAATATCTTTCAAGTTTTATACACTTTATTGCATTTTTAGAGTATAATGAATCATAAAATTGTTGAATTCTACTGTTAATAAACTGTCGTCAAGTGGAAATCTTACAATATTATAATAATTATGTAAACATAAGCTAAAATGGTAAATAAATCGAATGCATTTATCATAAAAGATAATGAATGATCAAATATGATTTTTTTACTAAAATCTGATAGAAATTATGTTTGAATGACTCGCATTAACTTTGGAATGGCACTGATATTTTCATTGTCAAGACGATGATTGGCGTCAATCACTTGATGTAAACTATTTCGTTATGTTTAGAAGATCCAGTTTAGAGGATTTCCTCAATATTATCTTTTAAAGTACTTCAATTCTTTTGTACTGGCATGAAAAATATATCGTTTACAATACAGATTTATATAATTTATGATTATTATTAAGATTTTAAATGCTGTATTTATCTAATCTATACATCCACAGGTTTATAAAAAAATTGCCCTTCTTTAAAATTTTAGTACCTTTAAAATTAAATACAATTTTTATTTTAAAGTGACCCCCCCCCCCCCCGAGCAATTCACACACTACTATGTATCATCATAAATATATATTTCAAATACAACTTTTCATTATTTAGTACAGGTATTTCAAATAATTCAAGGTCTTTCTGAGCTCATAATAAGACTATATTGTATTATATATAATGTTAGAACTGTAACAGATGTAAAATAGAAATACACATCAAAGTATTTTATAAATTTTAATAAGATTGGATTTTTGCAAAAAAAAATGTCCATTTATTTGTTAATCTGCTTATAGAGTGAGAATCATATTTTTGATTCTTGTTAATAAGTGTTGCGTAATTACAAATGCTACTCCAATCTAATTCATATTTATAAAAATTTAATTGTAAATTTGTTAACATCGTCAAATACCTGTAAAAATCAATATTTGGAGCAAGTGTTAAACCGCCAAATATGGTAACTCATGTATTTGAAGAAACCTTACTGGGCTTCAATATACTTGGTAAGTCAGTCTGTAGTATAGGAGCTCTACATTCATCTATAACGAGTAACAGTGTTACTCACCATTTTTTTTTTCAATTCCGTAAATCGAATTCCTTCGAGGGCCATTCTTACAAATTTAAATACCTGCAAAATCGCTTTTGATCATTTAAATTTCAGTTATTTATTGCACGAGAGGACTCCTTCGGATGTTCCACTGTTTTAAATTATCTGGCATCGGAAAATGCGAGTCCTTTGAGTTAATAACTCGGAACATAAACTCAAACGGTTGAATTCACCGCCGTTGTTGTTACAAATAAACATATCCAAATCGCCGCGCAAGCAGTTGTAAATTCGTTTTATGGCGAGGAGGAACCATTCGGAACTGTGTTCGGATACATATTTCTGTTTTATGACGTCACTGGAATTGGGACTGGACGAGTAAAACGTCATATATGCGTATGATTTACTACAGCTCTGCCGGTAAGATTGAATTGTAAAATGTCACCGAATTACCTTTTCAAATCTTTTAGATCTGTGTTAAAAAGAATTCAGGTTTAAAAATTTCGGTATGTTTATTATTTTCTCTATATACTTAGTGTAATACATTGGAAAAGTATTGGGATAGGTTAAAATTTCTACGAAAATCCAAATTTTTGATGTATGCACATAATGGACATCCTTGAACTTTTTAGAAATGATGTCTGCTTGTATGTATATATTTTATGTTTCATCAATGCCAATACTCTTATTTACCTATATAATACTGCTGTTAAACCTATTTTAGGATATTGTTCAATTAGCTGGGGTCCTGTTTACCATCTGCATTCTCAACCGATTGAAGTAGTTAAAAATATATTTTTATGTGTTGTTAATTGAAAATTTTTCTATTATTATTCATATGAAGTATCTACTGCTCAACTTAAATAATAATTCAACTCAGTGTCATTAAAAATTAAGAAAATGGCATTTCCTCTTGTTCTATTATTATTAAATAAATAATGCTATACATTGTCCTATTTAATTTTCTTATTTAGACTTCCATGTTACTCGATGGACAAAAGAAAAATATCTTACTATATTATTATTAAATACAAATACATGCTAAAAATTTTGGTTTTTTAATTTGTTGATCTTTTTAATATTTACGGTACCAATATGAATGTTCTTTTATGTCAATGACCCATTTTAGATTTGCATGTTTCAATGAGCTTCGCATGTTCTGTACATGTTGTATCTCGTGGTTACAGTGATTGGATTATATATTTTGTATCCACTTAAAATGTATAAATAAATAAGTACGTACATGATTATATCAGCCATTCCAACACAATCTTCTCTATTCGTTTATGTTATTTAACATGTCCCACTCTTGGCCCCCACTCTTCCAAAAGACTGGTGTAGGGATTTCATAATAACTGGGACATTTCCAAATTTTACTTCAAAATTTTAGGACATTTTGTAAAACAATGGGACATGTTAAAAATTAAGAAAACAAAAACAAATGTATTATATGTGTAACATATAAATGTTACACTTTGAAAAGGATACTGGTATAAAAATAAAGGAATTAACTAATATAAATTCCACTTCAAATGATAATTCTAAATCACAAACTTAGTTAATTAGGAAAATTGCACCTTTAAAAAGTACACAACATTTTCCAGTTTATATTTTAGATTTATCAGAATATTTATTACATTTATTGATCTGTCCAAGAAGTTATTTTGTCTTCTGATATTTAGACACGGCACAAGAAAACTCTTTACAATATCTTTACAAAGGTGAAAGATTCCACTGTTTAAGCTTTAAGTGTGCTTTCTTTCATTTGCTCAGTGCCTACAGAACATTTATTAATGAAAAATAATTTTCAGCAGCTGCATTGGATCCTGACAGTGACAAACAAAACCTAACTAGGCATTTAAGGTTCTCAAAGTATATATCCTTTGTAAAATGAACGAAAATTTCAACACTATTTTTCACTGATACTTTGATCCTTAAGTTCACATTTTAAATTTGTTTTCACGATATTTTTTCACACGGGCAAACTCATCAAATAGGTCCTTTTTAAATCAATTATCTATGGATTTTTTTCAAGAAGAACACTTAAAAAGTGGGGCATTTGGAATACATGTGGGACACTATGACATTTTATCAAAAACTGAGACTGTCCCGGAGGAAAAAACGGGAAGAATCCCCTGGGAGTCACAATGTGACTGCTACATATAAAGAAATGTTTCAAACTTAATAATAAAATGGCACATATTCTTAGTTTTGTTAACATGAAAATTGGGGTAAGGCAATATTTCATCTCAAATCACTATATGTTCCATTACTTTTAAAATTTTTAGACATTTTAATATAAAACTCAATCATTATAAAAATATTTCCAATAGTTTGATTAAAAGAATAATCCGTTGACGATTTCAGTATTTAAAGCGTAACATGGTTAGAATAATAATGGTTAAAGATATAATAAAATCTGTATAAAGAATCGATTTTTGAAATATAAAAGAATAGTATGTTGTAACTATTAATTAAAATATATGATAAGCAGTGGTTATACAAAAATAAAGTCTCGTATCATCCACAGCGCTATGTACCATCTCATACTCTACAGTACCATCATACGTAGAGAAAAATAATTATATTTTTCTCTACGTTCATACGTAGAGAAAAATAATTATATTTTTCTCTACGTATGATGGTACAGGGTGAGTTTAAAATCGCGTACATCAAAGTTTACCTGCCCGCAAAAGTACCAGTATGAGAATTTAAATGAATGTAATGTATTACAGAGATTAGTTGAAATGTTACCTTTTATTTTTAGCAGACAAACTTTAGAAGTTACAATAAATGTTGGAAATGGCATCTTGTTCCATGAATGCAAAAGCGTGTTCGTTTTAGCAGATTTCTTGAGACTCTGCAGAGCAAGGCGGTATTGATGTTAAAATGGCTGTTGTGATGTTCGTTTTCAGCTCAGCAATCATGTGCGGATTATTCACGTAAACCACATTTTTCTATCCTCATACTTTTTCGAAACCCTGGCGACGCATATGAGCTCATTATAAACCCCAACCTATGTACCTGTTTGATTTGTATGTTTAAAAATTTGAACTTTGTAGTACATTTTGCATTAGCTATGCCCAAATCTTCTCCAAGGGATCTTTATTGACTCTCAGGAACTAAATAATTCAGGTAAACATTTGCGAATTTGATGAGAATAGATCGAATGACGCCGGTACATGTTGACGAACTAAATGAAGAAACTTGAAAATACGGAAACACGAATAAGATTGATTTTGACGTCAAAGGTGGAATTGGAATCTTAAATCGATTGAATTAAACAAAATATATGAAATCCATTTTAGCAAATTTGAATAAAGACAGTAAAATGAAAGATACAACACTGAAATTCTGTTTAGATAAATTCTTATATAATGTTTTAAGTAGAAACATATCTGAAATTTTACTTCTTGAACAGCAAACAGTTTAAAGCTATTGTTTCCGGGATTCAACATAAGAGAACCCTATATACTACAGTACGAAGAAGATAAGTGTGTTTGAGTAATACCTGTATATGTCTTATTCTGAAGAAAGAAGCCCGTTTTATATCTAAAACAGTAAATACACTTAGTGTTTTATTTAATGTTGTTTATTGCAGACTATTGTTATTTAGGGATATTCATAAAATCATTTTTAGGTAAAAAACTGGATTTTTTTTTTAAATTATGAAGCTAAGGAGGTACTAAAATTTGTTTTGACTTAAATGTAGCACTTTATTTAAAATATTTAATCTAGAAATTTATTTCATAATGAAGTTTTACTTATGTCAGTAGCACTAAAGTTCAAAAAGTAATATAATTATTTCCACAGAAAACAGAACAGTACGCGACAGAAAAACTTGCTTAAATTGTGATTTATGTATATTAATATCATGCCCACGAAATGAACAAAATAAATGTGAAAATTCGCTCAGACGATTATTTGAAATGGTCTGATAAGTAAAAAATCTGATGTGGGCAGCACATGACTTTCCCTGCAGATTCAAATTCATATTTTCTTTATTTTTTTAATAATTCGCTAGATTGAGTTTTATTGCACCAAATCACACTATATTTGCATTTTTATTCAATTTTTGTTTTTATTTGGTAATTAAACATTTTCCCGAAATCGGCGTAGCAAAAATGGAAGAGATCTCAAATATCTTGAGAACGGTTAGTCCTAAAGTATAATGGAGTATGTTATATTCTTTTCCTCGTCAAAAATTGCGTATCAAACAAAAATTCATTTGATATATTTGAGCATATATAGTCTTTTGTTTCGATTTTGACGATTTTTGCGGGTCATTTCGTAAGAAAAGGCAGGTTCTTCTTCTCCGAATTGTACCAAAATCTAATCAGCACTAAAGTATCGAACAAGTAACTTATCTACCAATTTTTGTGAAATTGGTTCAATTAGTATTTTAGCTAGTGTGGATACATGACATTTTTGGGGGCCATTTCGTAAAAAAAGGCAGGTTTGTTCTTTTCCGAATCATACCAAAATCTAATCAGCACGAGAGTGGACCACAAGTAACTTATCTACCAAATTTTATGAAATGTAGTCGATTAGTTGAGTTAGAGAAGAAATATACAGTTTTTGCGGGCCATTTCGTAAAAAAAACGCAGGTTATTCTTTTCCGAACTATACCAAAATCTAATCAGCACCTGTATTGACCATAAGTGACTTATCTACCAAATTCTATGGAATTTAGTCGATTAGTTGAGTTAAAATGGAAATATACAATTTTTGCCGGCCATTTTGTAAAAAAAGACAGGTTTCCGAATCGTATCAAAATTTAATCAGCACCAGGGTGACCTACAAGTGACTTATGTACCAAATTTTGCAAAATTTGATCAATTAGTTTTTCAGTTACAGTGGATACAGACAAATTTTGAGGGCCATTTCGCAAACAAAGGCGGATTGGTTTATTCCGAATTCTACCCAAAACTAATCAGCACCAGGGTCACACACAAGTGACTTGCCTACCGAATTTTATGAAATTCGGTCCATTAATTTTCGAGTTAGAGTGGATACATACATTGCACAGACAGACACACAGACAGACACACACACAGATACACACACAGACACACACACAGACGTCACGCTAAAAATAGTTTTTTCGTATTCTAGAGGTCTCGAAACGTGTAGATCCGTCGAAAAGTCGAGTTGCGATTTTTGGCATGATTCCAATACTTTCCCTATGCATTACCATGTATTACAGGGAAAGTAAAAATCTGATGTGGGCAGCACATGACTTTCCCTGCGGACTGATATCCACGTTCTCTTTATTTCAATTAAATTTAATTCACTTTTAATTCAATTTTTGTTCTCATTTGGTAACTGGACTTATTTTCAAAGGTGGTTGTGGAGAAAATACGAAAAAAAACTAATATATCTCGAGAACGACTAGTCCTAGTGTAATGGGGTTCACCTTATTCTTTTATTCGTTAAAAATCACGTATTAAACAAGCATTTAATGGGTATATTTGAGCATACGTATATTTTTAGTTTAGATTTTGACAATTTTTGCGTGCCATTCTGCAAAAAAAGGCAGGTTATTTTTTTCTAAATCGTACCAAAATCTAATCAGCATCAGGGTGGCCTATACGTGACTCATCTACCGAATTTTGTGAAATTCGGTCCATTAGTTTTTCAGCTAGAGTGGATACAAGCTTTTGCGGGCTATTTCGCAAAAAAAAAAGCAGGTTCTTTTATCCCGAATCGCACCCAAAACTAATCAGCACCAGACCCATTCACAAGTGACTTACCTACAAAATATTGTGAAATTCGGTGTATTAGTTTTTTAGTTAGAGTGGATACAAAATCTGCACAGACAGACAGACACACAGACAGACAGACACACAGACACACACACAGACGTCACGCTAAAAATAGCTGTTTCGTATTCTAGCGGTCTCGAAACGTGTAGATCCGTCGAAAACTCGAGTTGCGATTTTCGACATGATCCCAATACTTTCCCTATACATTACCATATATTGTAGGGAAAGTAAAAATTTGATGAGATATAGAATGTAAATATTGAATGAAGGTATCAATCTGTATAACTACTGTTCGGATTATGGCAACAGATAGTTACTATGAATGCCATGTGCCCAGTCTAGAAGCAAAAATAGAGGGTTAGAATTGAAAAATATTAAGAATTCAAGCATTACTATGAACCAGGAAGCAGTAGTCCGTAACGGGAGCTATGTCCTAAAACTGAACAGATGAGATTGAATAAGAGAGAGAGCTGAGTTGAGTTGTGTACGAGATAAAGGGTGGAAAAATGTAAAGAAAACCATGGATACAAAGGGTAGACTAAAAATTGAAGGGGAATTACAAAGCTTAACTCTTTTTATACCTTTTGTAAAGTACTATTCTATTCCGAGGGTCATTGTACAGGTTCTTTTTAACTACTTCAACATCTAAGTGAAGCATACTATCATTTTACCTAACGATCCGAATTCTACGAAAGAATCACGATACTTTACATATTAACTGTTTTATTCACAACTATATCGGTGGTACTCAAACATAAATGACATTACAGACAAATCTACTATATACACTATTTACACCGCTAACCATACACGATTTTTACTCGGAACATTACTAATTTATTTCAAACCTAACTCATTGCTGAATTTCACTAATTGAAGTGATAACTAAATGATGCGATAACTTACTATATGATGACGATGAACAGTCTTGATATTCACAGCACGATAATTTCGTAGTTTGGATTTCCTTCGCCGAGTATGCCAAACCCTATTTTTTCCCTCGTGCCAATCCTTCCTTCCTTTTTGAAATTCCGTCATATAAATAGATCTAGCCAATCATGAGAGTGGACTTCTTCTACACTGAACTTCAAAGATTTGCATAAAAAATCTCCACAGTTTATATCCATGATTTTCTTTATATTTCCCATCCTTTCTTTTGCACATAACTCACCTCAACTTTCTCTTATTAAATCTCATCTGCTCAGTTTTAGCACACGCCTCTCGTTCCGGGCTCCTGCCTCATGGTAATACATGAATTACTAATATTTTTCATTTTAATTTCCAATCCTATACTTTTACTTTTCGACTGTGTTTATGGTATTCACAGTAACTAACTATTGCTATAATCCTCAAACGAGCATCTATATGGGTTAATTTGGGTTGGATCCTCAGTTCTGAAAAGGAATCCAATCTGAAACTCCAATTTTGTCCTAGTGCTGTTTTTCTATTTTTCTTGGCATAGTGGACGTGTTCTAACTGCTGTGATTAACTTATTGTTTTAATGATTTATTATTGACTGATATAAGTTAAACTTCTCACCAAATCGAATTTATGAACGCTATAACCGTGTGCAGGAAACTTTATTTACTACAAATGCTTATAAACAGGGGAATTACTTAAAGCACACGAGCAGAAAGCATCAACTGAGAAACTTCTTTGTTACAAACATGAAATTGACATTATATACTAGGATAAACCAATTTCGTGATGAATCTGTATTTTCTTATAACTTTGCCAATGCATTTAAAATACGTGTAATTTCAATTTTATCTCGAAATTCTGTTTTTATTAGCGGCTAAAATAATTTTGACGCTAATAATTTTATTTAGCTTTAAAAATTTTCAGCCGCTTAAAGGAATCAGCAATAATTTCAACGTTAGAATTTCGACTTCATTAAAAAAATTCATATTTTATTTGAGAAAACTCACTTTTACGAATCTCAAAAACGCACGTCATAAAATATCATAGAATGTCTGTCTGTGCAAGGTATGTTTCCACTCTAACTTAAAAACTATTGGACCGAATTTCATAAAATTCAGTGGGAAAGTCACTTGTGGGTGAGCCTAGTGCTGATTAGTTTTGGGTACGATTCGGGATAAAATAACCCGCCTTTTTATGCGAAATGGGCAGCAAAAATTGCATGTATCCACTACAGCTGAAAAAGTAATAGATCACAGTTTACAAAAATTGGTTGTGAGTTACCCTGGTGCTGATTACATTTTGGTAGGATTCGGAAAAAGAATAACCTGCCCTTTTTTGCGATAGAAATCGTCAACATCTAATATGAAGAACTGAGTATGCTCAAATATATCAACTAAATACTTGTTTCATACGTAATGTTTAACGATGAAAAGAATAAGACCAACCCCATTACACTAGGGCTAGTCGTTATCGAGATATTGTAGTTTTCTCGCATCTTCGCTACGCCATCTTCGAAAATATGTCCAATTACCAAATAAGAACGGAAATTTACTCAAAAGTGTAAATACAGGGTCATTTAAAATAATTATGGGTATTATTTTGTGTCATTAAACTCAATATAATGAATTGCTGAAGAAATAAAGAGAACGTGAATATGAGTCTGCAACGAAAATCATGTGCTGTCCACATCATATTTTTAAATCATGTATGGTAATTTTGCCAAATAATCACTTCATAAATGCAAACTTATAATTCCGTTCTAGTTCCAAATAACTGCTGACTGGTCCATTTTGGCATAGATTTTATCAGATCTACTCATTCAATTAAATTTCGCCACTTCCCTGATCAAATCAATTCCATCAAAGGTTTGGAGATGCTTTCGAACCCAATAATCTCGAACTCTGTGCGATTTAGAATATAATGGGAATGTGCTGTGGCATAATATGATTGAATTACTAGGTACATGCTTTGACGGCTGTTGACAGTCTCTCATTGGGTTCGACAGTCTGCAAACTGGGGACGAGATTATGTTGGATGATGGCTCCATGATGACATCATCAGCGGAATGGGTAAACAGAAATTTACAATCAAGTGCATGCTCACTTTAATGCAACTGAATAAAACCGCGAAGAAATCCAGGAACTAAAGTATTGACTCAAAGTGTTGTTAATAATAACGGATTTAAAAGAAGAAAAAGAAATATTGAATTATTTGATGATTTGCTGTATTTTTCACTATCATATGCTTACTTTCTTTATTTCTTTCGATCCAGATATTCCGACCTACCAGAAGGTGTAAGGTATCTGTTTAGTCGGCCGAGATAGTATAACCCAATGTGGAGCGAAACTCAGTGGGGGCGACATCCGATGAAGACCTGAAATATATTTATCGAGACCCACAGCGCCACCTACAAAAGTTGTGTGAATAGAAAAGTTTGTGATGAGTCAGTTTGACGTTTGATGCGAATATCCTTGTTCAGTAGATTCATATCTATGTTCAAATAAAAGTATCCTTATTTCATGTTTCATATTTCCTGTTATTTTTACTACGAATAAACTATGCTACAAGGCATTGCGAAATAACTAACGAATAAACGAATAACTTACGGATAAATCATGCAACTGTGTATTAATATACAATAATATAATATGAATATAAAAAAAGGGTTCATTAAAAATGAAAATGACACTACAACAACTTAACTTATGAGTAGTAAAAATCAAATACCGAAGAAAACACTGTCTTCTTTGCAATTTTATTTTCGTGTAAGAGCAATGTCTATTATGGGGCTGACGCAATACATATCAACATGATATGTGATAAAGGTAAATGGTAACAATACCTGTTAATTAATGAGTCTAAGGGGCACAGGTCCATAAGTCGATCCTAGACATACAGTCGCTACAGAGTACTTTGGAAATAGTGCAATGGCATACGAGAATTTATTTCGCCTCCGGATATAGGAGAATGAAAGATATAGATTGATTAGTAGATAGACAGATATACGGGTAGATATAGATAGAGATATACCGTTTTACCATGCTGCATGCTAGGTAGCATGGTATTACCAGCATATAACTTAGATATGTCGCTGTGTCGCTTAAAGTATGAACATATGCCTTTTCTGGCCATCTAGTCAAGCATACATATAGATAGCTAACTTTTATTAAACTACCATCATCGATTTCCCATACTTTTAAAGCAGTTAGTAAGTGTTAGTAGCATATAACTTAGATATGCTTCTTTTCCCTTAAATTATAGACATATGCTTTCTCTGAATATACGCCCATACATACGTATTGTTAGTTAAATTTTGTTAAACTACCATCATCAGTTACCCATAGTTTTTATGCAGTCAATAAGTTATGAGCATATATACAAATACATACGTGCAATTTCTGATATGCAGTCGACGATACAAGTATGATATTCTGTACCAGAAAATGTTAACATTTTGTTATTTCCTCCATAAAGCATTTGTAAACCTTCTTGTTTGTTTTATACCTAAAAATAAGTGGCACAGAAAATCTTAAAAATTGCAATAATAATAAGGTTAACAGATGTTAGAAGTATTCCATGATTGAAATCGATACCGTTCCAGAAACTTTTCCCTACCTGTTGCCCATACAGACACGCTATTGAGTCATCAGCCTATATCCTTACTATCAAAAAGCACTTAAGCGTATTTCGCGGAACAAACGAGACCATATCAACCGATACATAGACTATGGAAACAGGGCTCCATTCATCGGTTTTCAAGTTCGTGTTACTCTTCTACAAGACAAACACCGCTTTCTTCACGTGTATTGTGAAAGATAAAAGAAGTACTAAGAGTAGCATAAAAGAAATAAAAATGGCTTCATAACTTTTTTATACTTATTAGGAATATCAACTATTGTATTCTTGAAATTTTTTCTAAAATTTAGTTTTTATATATAGCACATTACAAAATAGTTGAAACGTATTTATGACTTTGTCCATTCTGTCTGTCTGTCCGTTCGCACAATAACTGCCGCAAAAATGACTTTATCAAAATGAAATTTTAATATGTTGTTGAGACGGTCTGTGGGACCTATGGGAATGTAAATGAACAACATCACCCAATTAGTTTTGGATTAAACCCGCGTTGAAAAACTGAAATGCATTGAACCCTATGGGTCCTAGTTTTTCAAACATTTTTTAAGAGAAGTTAAAGCTCACAAATTGATTTGAAAATTTTGGGAAATATTCAAATTATCCCATAAAATATATAAAAATAAATTGAGCAAAATTAGTTTGGTAGTTTTTCAAATAAAAATTTAAATAATAATGACACCCATAGTACCTGAAGAGATCACGTGACCCACTTCAAAATAAAATAGGGCATCCATCTTTTTTCCTAGTGTCAAAATCGTGATTTTTAAAGCTTTTTTAAATTTATATTGAGTGTTGCATCCGTCCTAAAACCGCTTTATTTTTGCGAATTTTCTGTGCATCTATATTCTGCGCCAATGCAATTACAATATTTTTTAGTTTAAATGATCATCCAGCTTTCATTATTTCTACAACGAAACCTTATTTTAATGGATGCAGAATGTAAACAAATCAAGCTCTAAAATCAGTTGTATATAAGATTTGCTGAATATTTTCAACGCAAAATTATTTAGCTCTGGAGTCTGGAATACAGGTTTTATGAATAAAATTTTCATTCATTTTGCATAGAGACGCCGACGATTTTATAGCATTGCCTTTTTCGATGAAGTTTTAAGCGTGGAGTTGGAAAGTGCTTTTATCTCCATAGTTTTAAGTTTTTAAATAAAATAAATTATTGTAGTTCTGTGATAATTAAAAAATCATCACCGCCGAATGTATCGCATTTTATAGATGTTTAAATAAAATTGCGTTGCAGTTGGAAAGTGTTTCATAATCAATGCTTTATGCATGATTGTTCTTTCTTGTATCATTTGCTTTTGGATAAGATCCTTGTGATGTTAATTGAGAGAGAATAGAGGGGGAAGCGGTTTTACTGTCAAAATTTGGCTAAAATGTTCGTTTGTGGACTACATAGAATTGAGTCTGTAAGAGGAACTTGAAGCGGGCTACCCAAGGAGTGGCAGGATGGCCTCGGTTATATAGTTCTCCAAAGAAAAATAACGTGTACTTGATAAACTGCCAACGGCTTCAGTAGTAATACAATAATAATCGATTATATTTATTGTTGTTCATATAATTTATGAGAGTATCTATCACGTATTATGATAAAGATATATATCCTTGCAGGTTTTTACTATACTTCTGCAATTAAGTAACTCTAACTGTTGTGTTTCTCTAATAACTAGCTTATTCCAATTTTCTTATATTTAATCATATCTCTTTCAAAAAAATAAAAATTCCAGCTCCGAAGATGAAAAATTATACAAACGGAAATATTCACCAATGGAAATATTAAGGGATTTCAAATGGCAGCTTTATCTCTTAAGAAGCTATTTTTAAAACTCCATTAATATAAATAATTTTCGGATGTTGTACGAAAATATTTTTTTGTGACATGCAAGAATAAAAATCACCGGTCTTGGTAACAATTCCAAATAGTTTAAAGAAGGAAATGGGAAATATTATGACTAAAATATTAATATTATAAATATGTAAGAGAAGGTAAATTATATTCTGTGTTGAATGTCGGACATTTAATTAAAATATTCGTTTTTAAAAGAAGGAAGTACGTGTTAAAGTAATGTGTGTCATTGTGATGTATATTTTATGTTTTGTAATACTAATTGATGTTAGCTAAAATTGATTCTCAAAGCACTTAAAACTCTCATTAAAATCTTGTCGATTATGGTTCTCATTGCAAGGAGAAAGATTGTTTTTGTATATATCATAGTTTTATTATTTTAATTTTTCTTGTTTCAATACATTTTATTTTAAATTTATTTTATTTAAATTCGATTTGTATAAATGAAGTGATTTATCTATCATATAATCTGATCCCGATGTAGTTAACTAGGTAAGATCATCAGTTTGTTTCAGTAAACCGAACTTTGCTGCATTTCTTAGTTGCCGTTTAATAATTGTGAAAATATGAGTACATGCTCAAAGAAGATGTTTGTGTGTTCATCTGTGGGGAACACGTATCGGTAAATCGAAACTACCTGTAATTGTTACATGTGATACTAAAGGGATACTTTTGATCAGGTCTGAAGACAACTGGGAGCGAAACTTTTTTAATTCGAAATAGTTTTTTATCTTCCTTTTATGTTGAAACGCAATTTTGAGCGATTTTCCCTCAATTCGGTTCTTATATGATTAAAAATTTTACGATAGCACTTTTCCTGATTTTCCCGTAATATTTTCAGAGAATGCTAATATAACGTTACAATTTTATATTTAAAATTTAAATCAGTAAAACTCAAGATTTTTGAAATATTGCTAGTAACCATGGCAACAGTGGGTTTGACTCCAACCTTTGAGAAGCTATAAACATAAAAGGGAAATGAAATTGGAAACGTCTTGCTTCTGTACGAGTTCCAGGGTTTTTCTTTTGGAGTTTTTAAAATCCGTATAAAAGAACTATCGACTTTATAAAATTCCGGCTTCTAGAGGCTGTTGGAAATTTATCTGTCTCCTGTTCAAGCTAAAAACCGAGTTTCTGGCTTTTTCTTGTAGGAGGAGGAGATGGTTTTTGAGCACACTCTTTTTTCACTCTGATCTTGAAGGTATTTTACAAATATATAAAGATCCATCAAATTTTCGAATTTTTGAAAGTTTTGCGCTCATATCCGATTTGATATCCACGTTTTAAAAGAAACGCAAGTTTCTAGGCTTCGGAATAGTCGGAATATTATATATATATATATATATATATATATATATATATATATGTATATATATATATATATATATATATATATATATATATATATATATATATATATATATATATGTATATATATATATATATATATATATATATATACATATATACATACATACATACGTAAATATATACATACGAACGAACGTTTCAGTAGTATAGATAGGAAATGTATGAATATTGCAAAACACTTAATATTAACTCAAGCACAACAGTCCTTGAAAATATTCTACAAGACACAATATTTTGTCGAAGAAAATACAATTACGCCCTGTAAGATATATTTTCACATTATGCAGAATATATTTAGTATACTTTAACAAAGTGAAATTTAACACTTATTTGGAATTTAGTATATATTAGAAATAAAGGACATTTCCATATGCTATATTAGTCTCTTCACATTCATAATCAAAATCAACAGGATTTTGATTATTTTTTCAAATGAAAAAAATGGTTTGTTTAATGTTCCTGTAATGTTTAAATTCTTTCCAACGATATTCCAAAGTTGGTTAACAGTGTCGTGTTGCTTCCATTCTCTTAGCTTGGGTTTTGCCGTCTCTACGATTGCAGTTGGATTTTAAATGAACAGTTTGATGAGGACAATTTCCAACAGAGGACACTAAATCAAGCTCTAATTAAAAAATGCTATATTAAATTACCTCAGTAGGCTTAATTTGGTGCAAATGGGTAAGATTGAAAATTGATGTAAATTGGTGAAATGGAAAATTGATGTAAATTGGTGAAATTAAAAATGGATGTAAGTTGGTAACATTAAAAACTGATGTAAATGTAGTCATTTTAAATGTATTGTAAAATGCACATGCGCGTTCTGAACATGACTCGGACAAACTTTCAAAGATTGAGATGTTGTGATGAATGATGTTATTGCTTTTCTATCCAGTATCACGATTTCCGCTCTGTTTTGTTTTCAAGTTAAAAAAAAACAAAAACAATCTTGTTTGGGTAAATTAGAAGATCTACGGAATTTAGATTATAGTATTAAATCGTCTTAAAAATGTTCGTATAAATTCAGTGTACTATAAAATTTTGAAATCAACAGCGTTCTTCAGCATAGACAAGAAGCGCAACCTCACTTACTCAAAGAAGTTCAACATCTATGGTAAAATAGCAAACGTAGCGAAAGGCAGGAGAAAAGTTGTCTTCATCACGAGAAGGAATGAAAGAGGTAAAACTAAGGAGGAAGGAAAATGAGTGGCAGGATACTAAGAATGAACGGTAAAAACCACTGGAAAAAGAAAGAATGGCAGAAGAAATGAAATGAAATGAAAGAAATCGAGGATTAAGAGAACGGATAAAAAAGAGAAATAAAACATCTGAAAAGTAGGCAAACCTACTAAAACGGCACCGACAGAACATGAATGTTTAAGGACAGCTGTCAAAAAGTAAAAAATATATAAATACGTAAATTAAAAACGACGGCAAAGTAATTGAAGAAAACAGGAATGAAAGTGAAAAACAAATATGAAGAAAGTCTGTATGAACTAACATCGCTATATCAACTAAACATTTAAGTTCCCGGTAGTGGCTTCAGGAATATTCTGAGGGACTTCAACCTATCCCACAATTTTTTTTATCTCGGAAGAAATATCGAAAATACGGCTTCGTTATGTCCCAGTGGTCAAATTATAAGTGTACAAAGCGTCATTCTGTTAAGACATTGGGGGTCCAGAAACATACTTGAAAGAAAAGGCATAATCCCCAAGGGGAATCGAAAATGACCATGTTAAGTTCTGTACGATTATCTATACTATAAATGTGGTAATATTCAGTCCTCTAAGTCATTGGGGGAGGGGTCTTCTGGAGAATCCGAAAGTGTATTTTGAGAAAACTCTTTTTTTGCCTCCGGAAGGGAAAATTATAGATTGGGTACAGTACGTTCTTCCTGATGTCGATACTGTCGATGTGTGCAAATATTCAGTCTTCTAGGTCATCATGGGTACTTCTTAAGGTGGCTGAAAAAACATATTCGATAATTTTTGAAACCCCTCATTTCATGACCCCCAGGGGTTGGGGGGTAGATAAAAAACTCAGCTCCGTTAGGTTCTGAAACTTAGAACTTCGACTAAGGGTACACCGTTTCACTCTAAGTGTGCATAGATTCACAGGTCAACTGTGTTTAGAAAAGCAAAAGCACATAAAACACGTTAGCTATGACGTGAATGTCACATTGCAGAAACATAATTTGACGTAACAGCAATGTTACGAAATCACGGTTCAGAGACATTACAATGTGGCGTCACAAACAAGTTAACTTGCGACGTCACTACGTACCCCGAAAGTGACTAAAATGACTTCGCTATGACGTGACTGTGAAATTGCCGAGACGTATTGGAAGTCTCGTGACGTTCCAATGTCACAGTGTGACGTAAATGTTACGTCACTTTGAAAATAAAATGCTGTTAGGGTACATATATAATTCGAACACATACATTTTTACAACAGGTTTAAGCAGAAATAAATGCGGACATTATTTTATAACTATCTGTTTCGTATCCGAGCATGGAAATCCGCTATTATTAGCTTAAATCCTTTTCAAATTCATTATCCTTTCTTCCCTGTGTATCATTGATTCCGTAAAACTATCAGAGGCGTTTCACAAAGTTATAGTATAAAAATACTTTAATAATTCTTTACAGTTATTGCGATTCAATATTTAAGTCAGTTCATATTTGACTACTGAGAGTCTATCGTGCTGTGGTCGTTGCGATAGATTTACTGAGATACACGTTCCGGCGTTTGTTGACAATCTCATTTGTAAGACGTGCCTATTTGTAAACCGGGGTAAATTTCGGGAGTGTGCAAGATAATAACTTTCCCACAGGTTTCTGATAAAATCAGAATAGGTGAATGAAGATTTTATCTAATACAGATGCTATATAAATAGGACTGATTCAAACGCGTACTTTTTTACTTGACTTATATACGTAGTATAATATATAAGGAAAGCGTTGTGACGAGCTCGAAAATTCGAATTCGAGTTTTTGACGGGCGAGCACGTTTCAAGCATCCCTGAACACAAAAGTAGACGTTTTTGAGGTGATATATGTGTGTGTGTGTGTGTCAATATTTTGGAAAGAACATATAAGTCGACTATTGAATAACCCATTTCGCCTTCCGTCCGTAACGATTGGCGAGAAATATAGCGGGATTTCGCCAACTTGGCGATTATTTTAAATGTCGCCAGAGTGATAAAAATATTTTCAAATTGATAAAAATAACGCCAAATGGGAAGTAAGGTTTCGCGAATTCTGATTTCCGTCATACCTTCGGGCATACCTTCTAGTATATACGAAATGCGTTTCTCTCCGTTTGCCTATAACACTTGCTGATGCATTTGGCGAACTTGACTAATAATCTAGCGACGTATTGTCAATATAGTAATATTTCGCCCCAGATTGACAAAAATATCGTCAAAATTGCAAAACAGACGCTAAATGAATGAAAATGACCCCTTAATTAATTATTAAAAAAATTTAATATATGAACTATGTCGATTATTGATAATGCTATCAATATTCATAATTGTTCATTTAGAGTTACGCGAAATATAGGTCAATTGGGTACTCTGGAATAGTTTTACATGTTGACATCCGGATAATCACAAAATGTACAATTCAACGTTAAAAACACAGTACTGTGGATCTTATACAATATTTTTTGACTGTAGAAGAAGTAAATTCATTGCATTATAAAAGGAAAGTTTTGTGCGCCCAATCGCCATCAGATTTTTTTATGGTCAAATAATGATAGATTGAATAGCATAACTGCAACAGTAAAATGGAAAATCGGATGCTCCTAAAATGTAAGTTTCTTTACAATTAAGCAAATTTCTATATTTTGGACAACAAAGTTCTCATTACTCGATTTCGATATCAATTCGAACACAATAGGTTTAAATGGGTCCGGGACGCAAAATTTATTTCTTTTATTTATGGCCGTTTTGTAATGAATTATTTTTCTTGAAAATGTGTCTTGTCACGAAATAGTCTATTTTTGGCTCTATAAATGTGTTTCTACTGAGACTTTGAGAATTCAGAGAGATGTTTTTGAGAATGTTTCAGATGGAATGAAGATTGTTTGAAAATTGTTTTACATGTGAAATGTTATTGAAATTTTCGAAATTTGTATTAAACAATAATGAAATTTTACATTTGTTTAGATTTTGATATATGTGTTGAACTGATTGCTCAATTTGCATAATTTTTTCACTTTTGTGCTCATAACATGTTTCAAATTAATTTTTCTTCCAGGTATAAAAAAATTCTATCTAAAATCATCTTTTAGATATTCATAAAGATCTAAAAGATGGAATTTTTCTAATTATTAAAGAAATAGTGATATTTGCTAAAACAGTGATATTTGCTAAAAAATATTGATATTTGCTTTGAAGAGAATATTTTTAAAATATGAAACGTCAAAGGATAACCGTGGTCGTAATAGGGTCGTCAATGGATGTGTAATCAATGTTTTTGCCCCGAATATCGAAGGGCTGTGAAGGTTTCAAAGAATTTTCATGTCCGTTTCTGGAAATGGCCCTTCCAGTTTTTCCAAAAAATCGAATAACTGTATAAAATAAGTGAGTAAATGAGTAAATGCTCAATAGTTCAATCGAAAACGATGTGTAAACACCACCTGCACTATAAAAAGACTCTTTCATAAATTTCTAATTGTTATAATTCTTTTTTCAGATTTTCAACCAAAACTTCTTCTCTTCCTCTTGATTTTCTCGACGAAAAGTCAATAGACAATTCCATTTACTTCCAGCAATATTAGTGCCCAATTTCTTTAGATGAGCCCAAATTGTTCGAGAGATATCATGTTCGCTGATACCCAGACACCCCAATGCACGCACTTCATTATAAAGAGGTTCATTCGATAAATTCGTGAAATATGAATAACGGACAGACAGACGTACAGACATTGATAAAATGGATGATTTGCCTTCAGGCGAGCTCAAAACGTGTCGATCCTTTGAAATTCAAAAAGGCATCACACAAAATTTTACGTTTACACATACTGCATAGCATAAATAGAGTACAAATATGTAATATAGATTCGGTAGAATATCCGCTTTATCTATTTAAATGTCTTGGAAGTCAATGTTCGTCTTTGACTGCTTAATGTGTATGTGCTACCATCTCAATGATGAATGCATTGAAGTGCAGGCTTTAGTGTCTGTTGACAATCTCATTAGCAAGACCCGATTGTCAGTAAACAAGGCTGCAGTTTAGGATTGCGCGCAATAATTGCATTTGCAGTAGAATTTGCTACATGTATGCATTAAATAGAGGTTTCGAACACAGTTATAACAAGAATCCTGAAACCTGTTCATTTTCTTATTATATATGGCTGAATCCGTTTATATATCTTTAATCTCGTTATTTTAATCGCTCAATCCGTCTGGCGCATGAAAATTATTTATAATATGAGAAACGGTTAATGGGTGCTTATCCACAGTATACAAAGATCATATCTTCCAGGGAGCTATGAAAAAATGTGAAACAACACAGCGAACGCCAATCTATGCATTTGTTAACCCATAAACAACCTAGGAGCCCATTGACAAGATCCCAAGATAACATTTTGGTTCAGACAAATAGTTCCAGTACCAGTTACTAGGAACATGTATTTTATATTTTTCTTTGGGCATATTCTTTTCCTTAGGAGCATAGTTTCCATTTATCCTTGCTATTTAGAGGAACTCCGCATATCTTCCTTTACTGCACTAAAGACACTATAATGAAAGATTTGATATTTATGTACTTTCCGGGTTCTGGGTGACAGACATTTTTCGGTGATATTTGATACAAACCCCCTGCCCCCAAATCTATACTCACTTTCCTTCTTCAACTTCTAATTTATGGACGAAGACGCAATAATTTTATCTCGGTGTTTATTTATCATTTTTCTTTAATATTTTATTCAGCTTTACACTTTTTCATGCTCGATTAATCCGCAAATTAAAATGTTCGTTAATTAAAAGGAAACGAGTCGTGATTAAATTAACAACTAAACATTTTTGAAATAAAATGTAACATTTTAAAAATATTTAAATACAATAACTTAAAATACCTAATATATAAATTTAAATAAAAGGATTACAATTAGAAATTTTAAATTATTTTATATAATTTTAGCAATAGTATTAGAAATACTTAAAATTTCCTCACGGCGTATTGCATGTCTCTAAGGAAAAAATACATTTACAGGCAATTATTATTTAAATACTGAAGATCTTGAACTTGCCGATGCATTTTATGACATTGGAGACACATTTGGCTAAATATGACTAATTTGTCAAGTTCTGGAAGTTTCTCGAATTGTATGGATTGTTTGAAAACCGAATTTTTTTCTATGTGCCTCGAGTTATGTGCTTGCTGTTTTTCAAAGAGTTGAGCATTACATGGCTGGTTTATTGTATCTGCCTACGCTTATATGCTTTAAACGAACGTTAATTATCCAGAAATTGAACTCTTTTCTTTGTTTCGGGAATACATACTCCGATTTCTCAGAATATATCTAAAATTATCTTTAAATATTCTAGAGCTGGCGGGAAAAACTCATAAGTCAAAAACAAGGATTGTGAAATATAGATGAAAGAAAATTTTGCTGCTTTCAGAAGACCTTTTTTAACACTTTGCAACATAGTTTAAAAGTGTTTATGACTTCGTTCATTGTGTCTGTCTGTTTGTGTGCATTCATTAGCACGATAACTGCCGTAAAAATGACTTGAAATTTTAGTATGTTGTTCAGATGGTCTATGGTATCTAAGTATAAATGAATAATACAACGCGATAAGTTTTGGATTAAACCCGGTTTGAAGAATTGAAATACATTCAACCCTATGGGTCTTAGTTTTTCAAACATTTTTTAAGAGAAGTTAAAACTCATAAATTGCTTTGAAATTTTTGGAAAATATTCAAATTATCCCATAAAATATATAAAAAAAAAATTCAGCAAAATATATTCAGTAGTTTTTTAAATAAAAATTAAAATAATAATTACACCCTTTATATGAAGAGGTTACGTGCCTATTATATGAAGAGATCACGTAACCTACTTCAAAATATGGCATCCATCTTGTGTCAAAATCGTGATTTTTAAAGTTACATCTAATTCTTATTTAGTGTTCTATCCGTCCTAAAACCGCTTTACTTTTGCTTAAATTCTGTGCATCTACATGCTGAAACAACGCAATTACAATATATTTGAGTTTAAATGATCGTCAAACTTTGATTATTTCTACAACGAAGCCTAATTTTCACCCATAGAGAATGTAAACACCAATAGATATAGAATGATTTGTATAAGAATTGCTGTATTTCTTTAACGTAAAATTAGTTAGCTTATGGAGTCTGCAATATAGTTGATATGAATGAAACATTAATTGATTTTACACAGAGAGCAGGACGATTTTTTCGATGAAGTTTTAAGCATAGAGTTAAATCACTTGTACTTAAATTACTTGTACCTATTAGTTAGCTTATGGAGTCTGCAATATAGTTGATATGAATGAAACATTAATTGATTTTACACAGAGAGCAGGACGATTTTTTCGATGAAGTTTTAAGCATAGAGTTAAATTACTTGTACTTAAATTACTTGTACCTATTAGTTAGCTTATGGAGTCTGCAATATAGTTGATATGAATGAAACATTAATTGATTTTACACAGAGAGGAAGACTTGGTTAGTACTTGGTGGGTGACCACCTCGGAACACCGCGTGCTGTTGGCCATCTCGGGTGCGGTATCCCCGTGGTTTGCGCGCTAGATTTGCACGCTACCACAAATGCCGCCGTGTTCATGCGGAGTACGATCACGTTAAACATGTGGGTCTGTAAGTCCTTCCGAGAGGTTGGTGGTAGGGGAAGGAGGGTACGGGCCTTGTGGATGCCTCCCCCACTGGGTTCTGGTCTAAATTGGGTGGCACTTCCCGACCGTCCAAACAGTCACCTTACACCTTTCTGGTTGGTCGGACGGTCTGGGTTTCAACAACAACAACAACAACAGAGAGGAAGACGATTTTTTCGATGAAGTTTTAAGCGTAGAGTTAAATTACTTGTACCTCCGTGATTTTAAGTTTTTAACTAAATTAAATTATTGTAGTATTGTGATGAATGAAAGGAATGGAAAAAGTTTATGAATGAAATGCTGCTTCTATAGAGAGAGCCAGGAGATTTATATTTCGATGACGTCATTTGAATAAAGTTCATTTGTTTTCGATGAAGTTTTCAAATACAATAAATTATTTTATTATTATGATAATTTAAAAAATATTACCGAGGAAAGTTTTGCATTCTAGAGATGTTTAAACCAGCCAATTTATATTTCAATGCCGTCATTTGAATGAAGTTCATTTTTTTCGATGAAGTTTTAAGTTTTCAAATATAATAAATTAATGTAGTATTGTGATAATTTTAAAAATATTACCGAGGAACGTATCGCATTTTAGAGATGTTTATATAAAATTGCATTAAAGTTGGAAAGTGTTTCGTAATCAATGCTTTATGCATGGTTGATCTTTCTTGTTTACTTTATTTTTGTTTTTAAAATGTAAATTTAATATTTTTTGGAGTTTGTTTTACATTTATGAGCTAAATAATAACTTTTCATAATTTATATTTTTTACCCCACTGCTATCCGTACAAAATTTAATAAGTGTTTAAAGTTTTTCCTTTTCTAACATCTTAGAAAACTAACTGACTTATGTGCTTTTTCCACCACAAAGATCACAAATTTCTTAAATCAAATATTTTATAAAAAAATTGGAATTTTTGACTTATGTGCTTTTTCTCGCCATCTCTAAAATTATTTTATGACTAGTTGAAAATTTAATTTTTAGCGAAATAATGGTTTTACTGTACGAGTGCGTTTTTATCTAAAAAGGTAGTTACAATTATGAAAAGTATGGAAATGTAACAATGTCTAACATTAATGGAAAACTTTCTCCGTTTCATATAAACCAATAAGACTTCATATATTTTTATGACTCTTAATGAATTTAAACATGTTTTAATTAATGAATGTTTGAGAACAATGATAAATCCTTTTTTGGAAATAACGACTAAAGCAAGCTATTTCCTCCGAAAAGAAAAGTTTAGATTTCAAAGAAATGTAGATTAAAGTCCAAACCTTTTATTTTATGCCTTTGGAGTCAGACTCCGGAATTCCTGACCTCTTTTTACTCGCCTTGTGTTTTAAATAACAGTATGTTTCTCAGATCGTGCCATAAAAGCAGTTTGGAGTTTCTTTGTAGCCGTATAAAGGTGTTTATTGACTTTTCTTCCAACTTTAATGGGATTCCAGAGAGTGAGGGGCGAAAACAACGAAACAATAATTCCAGTTAAAGTAATCATAGATTTTGTGCAATGAACATTTTACTTAGTGTTAACTAACGCACCTTGATTTGGGTGCTCCGAGAAAAGGAAAACATTTAAAATAAAATGTTTGTCGTTCGTTTTCTCGTGCCCCAGGAGCTCAATGGGATGAGCGATTTGGAAAAAAGGCTCTGTTTTGAATCTTTCACTTAGACCTATGTATTACGTTAAAATCGATGGAAATTTTAGTGAATGGATCCTTCTGACAGATGGAAATCCATTGATATCCAAACTAATTCTGAAACAATGGAGATCGATGAATAATTTTAGCAGAAAAATGGTGAACAGCAACAACCTAAAAAGAAAAGATTAAGGTAGCCTCGAAACCGAAAAGCGATTAACGAACAACTCATTTGACCTAAAAGGATTGACCCAAAACCAAATATTGTATAAGAAGTTGAGTTGAGAAAGTCATTTCAGATATTTTGTTAGAGCTACATGAAAGAAATTTGAAAGTCTTTTAATGTTTTCTTGTGTTTTTGAATACGTCTTGGGTTAAAAACTGGATTTTATTTGTAATCAACGGATGTGCTTAGTGTGTTTTCTTCTCGATTTAGTCCAAATCCGATTAAAAGTAAAAATTATAATTTTCTTTAAAGTCTAATTTTTAACTTTCTGGTTACTAAGAGCTGAAAATATTTTAGAAATAACATTCTATTTGTAAAGTTGAGTCCTTGTTATCTATTTTCCAAGAGGTGTGTATATAATGAAGCGATGATTATTTTTTAAAATAAATTTGAAAACCAAATACAGAAAAAATTTTGATTGCTTGACAAAGGCAGAAGTACCCAAAATATCCAATATGACCACCAGTTATCTGGTTATTGTTTCCATCTTATTTTCATACGCCCATTATTTAATTGCATACATTCAATAGATGGTTTGCCCAGTAATAATTTTGAGTTTTGTGATACTATAGAAAAAAAGTAATACATTTAAAAGTGATTTGAAGAATATACCTAAGTAGACGCCAAAATGGTGTTAAAGCTCAATTTCTTGGCGCATCATAAAACTCGGATTATATGTGCAACAGTATTCATTTAAAATATGCAATGACTTTAATTAGATTAAACGTAGGTTAAACTTTGACTTATCGTATTTATATATTAAAATAATTTAAAATAATTATATGGATTTTAAACTAATTCATTTAAAGCATTTTAAAATTAAAATACATTTAAAAAGTTTTGGGAATTTATAAAACTCTAAACTAAGATATGTACGCAAAGCAAAAATATGTATCGATCTCTCCATCATTTCTGTACAATAAAATAAAGAGATTCAGCAGCCCTATATGAAGATGCGAACTTTGTTCTTAAAAAAAAAAGTACATAAATAATAATAAAAAAATAAATAAATAAAAATGTCGGCGTTGTGGCCGAACGGTCAAGGCAGGCGTTTCCAAGCGATCGATCGGCCGCCGCGTTGTGGGTTTGAGTCCCACGTAAGACATGGAAGTTGTGTGATCTGAGCGCAGTGTGTTCCTCCCCCCTCTGGTGCGCCTGGGGTAACCTCCTAGTACGGCGAAATGGTTCACGATTCCGGCCGAATATAGGACGAATGACGAAGGGTCTAGTGCCTGGCCATTTGAAAAAAAATAATAAAAAAAATAAATAAAACCCTTTTTCGGTCATTGCTTGCAACTCGTGAATTAGACTGAATATTATAATGTTGTGTTATTTTGTTCATGCACAAGAAAACTACTTTATCTGGTATCGGTTTAAAGTGGATTCTAAATTCCAAGCATTTAAACATATACAGACAGTGTTTTTTCCAGAACTTTCTGGCCGGGGGGGGGGGGGCGAAGGAAACTTTTCGGGGGAGGAGCGAGTTTTCTATTTGCCCTATATAAATGTATATCTAAATGCTGTCACATAAATAGAAACTGGGTTAACATAAAATGTCTCCGGGAGGCGTATAATTGTTTCCGGGGGTTCTTCGCCCCCCGGAGTTATGCTTAAAAGAAATACTGTACATAGGTTCCTCACTCACACATGGGATTAAGATTAGGCTACTATTAATATGAAAACCAGAGAGTGAATAGTTTAGCAGCACGTGGATCTTACAGTTCGCAGAAAATCCCAGGTGAATAATACCTGTGCAATTCTAGAAAATGACTTATAAATAGGTTTCTTGACTATGAAAACATTGTGTCATCAAAATGAAAACTACTGACATGTATAGTGTATACATTTGTATACTACGAAACTGTTACATAACGTAAGCATGGTTTTAAGTTTAATAGAAATATTTATACGGAATACAATTCCAGCACATATACCAGCATCCATGCTTCCCGCTTATTATCTTCCCATCAGCATGGGATATGCGATATCTGTAATAGCAGACAAAAACTTGCTATGAGTCCTAATTTTGTTGGACTTCCATGGAACAATTTCATTCCTTTCACATGGACAGAAAAAAATAATTTACAGATCATCGAACGCCACACGAGGCTGCAAAGACAAAGTTCATGAACACAAAATCCGCCTATAAGGGGTTTACCCAAAGCAGATCGTGAACTACGCGTGAAACCGCCCCATGCAGGCAAGGATGACATCTACAATGAGAGTGTCATCCAAATTTTAGGAACGCCCCTCATAGATGGACTTTATATTTAAGAAATATCCATGTGTGAATTAGTAAAATACAAAACTGGATTTCTCGAAATAACTTCCATTACGCCATATTCCATTTTCCCCCACAAGGTTTAATTTATGAAAGCACTACTACTTCCTCACTTTCATAACAATAACACATTCTTTTCAAAAAATAAAGAAAAACTCCAACTATAATACCTATAAAAACATTCAGACCCCAAAGGAATGTAGATAAAGATAACCCTTTCAATTTTTCCCCTAGTGCCTGAATTCCTGAAACATTTTTTTGTTTCCTTGCCTCGTAAGGGTCGTGTGTTTCTCAAGTCAGACAGTGTGTAGCTGAAGAAAATAGTTTAATGAGGTTTTTTTCTACTGTAATGCGATTTTGGATGGGAAGACGTAGATGAGAAGTCTAAAATTACGTAATACTGAATTAATTTTGTTTATGTAAATAATAAAATTACGTATTGATGTGTTGGAGTCATCCTTATAGATTTTTTTCCCAGAATTCCACACTTTTTTAATGTAGGGCGCGGTAGCCCAGTGGTTAGCGCGCTGGAATTGCACTCGGTAGGCCCGGGTTCGATTCTCTCCGCTGCCAAAACAGCCGCCGTGTTCACGCGGAGTACGATCACGCTAAACATGCGGGTCCGTAACTCCTTCCGAGAGGTTGGTGGTAGGGGAAGGCGGGTACAGGCCTTGTGGATGCCTCCCCCACTGGGTTCCTGTCTAAATTGGGTGGCTCTTTCCGGCCGTCCAAACAATTTCCTTACACCTTTCTGGTAGATCGGACGGTCTGGGTGTCAACAACATCAACACTTTTTTAATGTGTTGTCTCCTATGCTTCGGATATTTCTATATCCACTACGTAACCCACCATAGGTACATATATTTAGGAATCATAACCAAGACATCCACCAATGCAGAGAAACTGTACTATCCAGAGAAATTTCACCGCTATTCTATACCGACTACATAACCGACCATTTTCTATACCCACTACATAACCTACCATAAGTAACTATATTGAAGAACCATACACAATTCATCCACCAATCCGAAAGAAACTACCCTCTCTGTTCATTCTCCAGTAACGTCCATTCTCCTTACAGAATCGCCCATTGACGTCTATATAAAAAGGGAATACAATTAGCTCAAACAGAAAATACGTTAGTACATAGTTAAAAAGACCTGTACGACCGTACAAAGATATCTGCTTTTATTTGTAAATCAACCTGTAACGCTTCCTGTAATTCCTGTAACTCTATTATATCTTACAAGTATTTAAGCCTCTCAAAGACAACTAACATTATTAAAATGTTTAATTACAACGTTCATTTTTAATATGTTTTATTTTGTTTAACAATGCATGTCGCTTGACGTCTAAATTAATCGTCTTGATCTAAAATTAGGTTATGTAGGTTTCCAGTCAATACTATAAATGTGCAATCATTCAGCCTTTTGGGTCACATTGGAGATTTCGAAAATTTGGCTCTGATTGATTCTGTCCCAATGTCGATAATATAAACACATACAGATTCTAGGTCATTGGAGGATTCTAAAGGGTCTTAAAATATCCACAAAACTCGCCTATAAAATTTTCCAAAATTTAGAATTTCGTTCAATTACAAGTAATAACTTTGATATATATAAACCGGTTTCCCATATACACTGGCTTAAAAAGTTAAGCATGGACGGTAAAATCAACAAAAATGGAAAGTAAAGCTTTGATTGTGTTTATGCATTAAAGAAAACAAGAATTATGTACAAAGATGAAAATAATATTTACCTTTCGGAAGTTATATGATGACGTCACATTTGGGTCATTAACAAAATGATGTTCAAAAGCAAACAAGCCAAACAATACTTACATTAATATGGTATGTGACAACCCCGGACCTTGACACAAACTTTACAATGATTTTCCATGCTTTCAATGAGGTGATCAACCATCGCTGATGCGAGCAATGGCTATTCATCCAATACGGCAGTTTTCAACTCTCGCAGACTGACCGGAGGAGGTAAACGTAAAGAGACAGCACACCCGAGGACATCTCAAAGGTTTTTAATGGGATTAAGGTCTGGGGAATACACTGGCCACTCCATACGAGAAATGCCCTCACTTTCTAGGTATTCGTCAACAATATTAACTCGATGGGGACGGACATTATCGTCCATAAGGAGGAAATCAGGACCAACTGCTGCAGCGTAGAGTCTCGTAATGGGGTCTTGGACTTCATCCCGATACCGCTCAGCCGTCACAGAACTGCCTTTAAAGATGTGCAGCTCTGTGCAATATCCCATTGAAATTACAACCCACACCATAGCGTTGCCACGTCTGAATGCGCGCTGTTCGAGGATGTTCTTGGCCTGATTGCGTGTGTCTCGTTCTCTCCAGACCCTTACACATTTATCATCTGATTCCAGGGCAAATCTGGACTCGTCCGGGAACAGGGCGTTGCACTAATCTGAGGCAGTCTGATTGACATGTTGACGACACCACTTTAATCATGCCCCTCTGGCTTGGACAGTTAGTGGAACACAAAAACGTGATACTTGGACGTACAGTCCCTTCACGTGGAGCCTTCGACACACAGCACTGGCAGATATTGTCTTACCAAGTTCCGCTGCAATCATGGATGTAATAGTTGAGGAGGTCGCTCGTCGATTCCGCTTGGCTACTATAGCAATATACCGATCATCAGAGGAGGTGGAAATACTTGAACGACCGGGCATAGGTCTCCTGACAACTGTTTGATTTGTTTGGAATTGTTTCCATAATCGAAAAATTACTGAATGATCAATGACAAAGAAAATAGCGACTTCTTTGATTGACTGTCCTGCTTCAATGCGTCCGATAGCACGCCAGCGCTCACTATCTGTCATTTGTCTTCTTTCAGCCATAGAAACACGAATATCATCAAAAATAATCCTACAAAAGTTATAAACGATTCGTATCAATATTTAAATGCACCTCCTCAAACTCTTCAGAATGCTGACGTCTTCAACGACTGCCTAATTAGCAGTCAAACGTAATTGACTGTAACATACGATATTTGCATACTGCCATCTACATCTGCAGCAACTTTCAGCCTCTCAAAATCAATTATTCTTTCGAAAAATGAAAATTTGCGAAGTCAGTGTATTATGAGCTCGTTAGTATAACCAATGGTAGTGAGAAAAAGCGTTATAAGTCATAATTTTATAAACTTCTATGGAGACTAGTACATTGCCACGCCATTGGATACAATTAAACAATAGATGTTAAATATTAAGAAAACTGTCACATTCCGGAGACGTCTCTTCTGATTGTCAAAATTAATCGTAACAATGCCCCCTAGCGGCAAGAAGGGAAATCTTAATATCGTAGAATAATTGATTTCATGAAAAAAAAAGAAAAAATGAAATGAAGAACAGACTCTTGTTAAATTCGATTAACACCGAATTTTTCTTACAAAGTAGCGAAACTCAATCGTTTGTGTAGTGTTGTGTCAAACGATTGAATTTATAAGTATATCGGTTAATCCAGCGAAGAACATCTATGAACTTCTGACAAATCTAGTCAAGTATCTAGAAGGCCTGATAAAAGTATAAACTTCTATTCTTGTCCTGAAATGGCTTTCAGACCTCAATGTTGAACTACAGCGTATATGCAAGTCCTCAGAAAGACAATTTAAACAGACGAATTTACTAATTTATCCTATACATTTTGTGTAGCATGTTAGTCCTAATCTGGTCAAACTTAGGTGAGCCCAAGCAGTGTTGGACAAACTTAGGCTTATCAAGTAATTTTGATTCAGTTACAATTATTGCCAATAGCTTGTTGTTCTCCTGATTATCAAGATGGGGTAGATCCTGCATTCGATTTTGGTGAGTAGATATTTTAGTGTGGCCTTTCATGTACCATAACCGTACGCCATTTTAGTGGGACATTATACTAACATAATTCGCTCAAAAGGGCGTTCTCAAAGTTAACTTTTCAAATATTAGTATATGCTGACCAGATTAGGGATTTTTATGTGCTTTTGGATTTGAAATAGCCAATATCTGTAATTGATATCCACAGACTCTACAAGGTGCTTGTAAAATTGAGTTACAAAGAGAATTTGCCAACTTGCTGACATTGCAAGTATCAACTTTTCCATGCTGTGGAAATCATGAAAATATGAAACCTTCTTATGGATATTGTTACAGAAGTAACTCTAAGAATAGAAAAAAATCTATTGCTGAACAGATTATAATTTAGCGAAACTGTTAGGGGTGGGATGCACTTTATGCGACATACTTTTTGCTAGATATACTTTTGCTCAACATACTTTTTGCTCGACATGCTCGACATGTGTAAAGGTCCTTGCTGCCGCATCCGGGAATAGAACCCAATATCTCCGAACTGATTAGCCGACGCTCTCCGTTGAGCTACTGGGACGAAAATGTAATCTCTTAACTTCGAAGTGAATTCTGCATTCTCCAACTAATATCAGATCGACGGGGGCAACTGACAATCTGACTGACCACCTCCTGCTATTTTTACCTCCGGTTAGCCCCCTGATACTACTATTTTAACCCAGGTTACTGTCCTGAGTGCAGTTTATCCTCGCGATTCGAAATCGGAGCTCAATGTTTCAGAGTCCACTAAATTCGTATTAGTCGTACTAGTGTCACTTTTAGACCGCCAACATCTTTGCACTAACCTACAGGGGTTGATTTGTTTGGGCGCCATTGTAAAGAGTCTTGCTACCCTATCTGGGAATCCAACCCTGGATCTTCGAACTGGCCAGCCGACGCTCTACCGTTGAGCTACTGGGACGAAAATGCAAGTTCTTACTGTCCAAGAGGACTTTTCAAATGTTAAAATAAACATGTTTTTTTGCTTAAGAATTTTGCAGAATCAATGCTACAGCTACCATTGAAATATTAATTTCAGTGTACTTGGAGGTCATTAGCATCATGACCCACACCAATAGCAAAAGAACGTGCTATATGATACAATTTTGTAAAATGTATGTGATGATAGACCCAGTCAGTCGTTCCAAGTGGCTTGGTATTTATATTTCATATCGAGTTTGAAAAACTCAGTACTAAAAAATTATTTACAAAGGAAAAGTTAGCAAATTCACTTTGATAGGAAGCACGGATCTTCTTCTCTAGCAGGTTCTTCCCCTCTCTAAGAATTAAAGTTCACTCAAAAAATTGCAAAATAGAATGTATTTTTTTTTGGAAAGATAAATTATCATTTTGCACACATTCCGAAATTATGTATTGAGCATGTTAAGTACAGTACAGCTCATTAGGCTGGTTTTGCGTTTCCCCCTTAAACTAAACTGCTTCAATGTAAACTCAAAATGAATTTTATTGCAAATGAATTTTGAATTTCATTACTCAATGAATTTTATTGCAAAAGTACCGCTCTGATGACTGACACTTTTTGCAAAGAATAATTTAATTCACGCTGCGATCATTTTGCGTCATTGAAATTACAAATGCCTTTTCTAAAACTAAAAATTTTCTAATCTATGAATATAAAATGAGTGTTGGCACGATATGAATGTACGTACAGAGATTAAACATTTATAATGAGCAACGCACTTGTTAAAAGCTGAGATACGTTTCAGTGATTCCATACAAATGGATGAATGACTAAAAGTTAAATAGCGTGATATATATGTTGAATAAACCAAGAATTACAGCACCCTCCTTTATGAATATAAAATGCAAAAGCAAAAACAGAAATGGAGTCAATGAAAGGCCGTTTAAAAATATGTCAGTGTTGTTAAAACTATGGCAAGCCTCAAAGAAGTTAAGACTCATAACAAAATATGAATTTTGAATAGGATATGCAGATGCAAAATACAAACTGTAGCTACTGGCAACTTTGTGATTCCTTGTTTTAATACAATTATCAAGCTCTTCTTGACGAAATTTTAACACTTACTTTGTTTGGTCGATGTAAGGTTATGCCTACTAACAAAAAATTCGGAAAGCACCTCAATCATTAAACACCTCATATACTTTATTTTAATAAGTTCAGAAGGATATATGGTTACGATATACAATTTTGATTAATGTATAATACTATTTTGCATATAAAAAGTAGTACACAAAATATCTTCTGTTCGTCTTATAATTCGTTAGAGATATTTTAATAATCAGTATCGCCATCCTTTAATTTCAGGAGCCAATATATTAAACTCGGGTTCTGGCGGTCTTTCATTTGAATATACAATTCCTGAATATGCAGCCCTTTGCACTGTGATTGGGGTATTATCCAAGCACTTTGGTAGATGTTGATGTTTCATGATAGTGGAAATGGGATTATTAAAATGACTAGAAACAATGAATGGGAATTGGGAATTAATTGATTTTGCCAATTCTGGTGAGAGTACTGAAGCTCACTGGTTCCAGTTGGATGATAAATCGCTCTCGTACTCAGAATACTGTTAAAAATCTTACGATTCGTGAGAATGGGGGATTAAGCTAGATGACGAAAACTCAGATGGAAGATCATGAATTGAAATCTATTTTAGAAGTGAATTGAGCCACTAAACCACGAAAAATAAGGTGTGGCCAACAAATTAATTTCCCTACATAATGCAATGACTTTTCTTCTTCCACAGTGAAATAATGGGGTGCAATATTCATATTATTTTAGGATTGACAGAACATCACTTGGGGCTATTCATTTGGGAATCAATTGAATTCAATTGGAGCTATTTTGGTAACTTATGTATCCTAACAGAAGGACATATTAATTATTTTCATATAAAATCCTTATCATAATGGAACTATTTTACAAGATTGCGTCTTTCACAAAACTCCTGAAAGGAAAGGAAGAGACTGTTTTATGGACTGTCGATTCAGACCTAATATTTCAATCTATATGAACTATTTCTGAGATTAATTACATTCCTCTAAAATAGTGGAGCTTGATGATATAACATCTTCTACCATTCGGACCAACCAGAAGATGAACGTACTATTTATGCGATCTTTCATGTTCAATAACATAAAACACCAAAAAGTTGCCCGAGTCCACAGAATTTTACAGTACTTCGAAATTAGGATCACGGATGTTCTTATCAAATGTGCGAAAATATTCGACAAGAGCCGCATCTCGTAGTAGATAACCAGTAAATATCTTAAAGTTGCTGTTGATGCTTAGGTCATCTACAAGATTACAGTTGCCGTTAAAATATGTCCTGGAAACAACTGGTGAAAAAACGCAAACAAAGTTGCAAAGAACCTAGCTGTCGTAACCAGGAATCGAACTCTGGATCTCCGAACTGGGCAACCCACCCTCTACGGTTGAGTTACTGGGACGAAATTCTAAGCGCTTATCGTTGAAGTGGACTCTTCCTTCTCCACCATCTAATGTCAGTTTGACGGGTCACCTACAAGATTACGGTTTGTGTTCAAATAAGTCGTAGGAACAACTGGTGGAAAAATGCACGCAGTGCATCTAAATACAAAATTGCACAAATAATCCTTCTGATTTTGAAGATCTTGTTTATCGAATTTGTCAGATAATTAAATTGCAATAGAAGCGGAGTACAAGAAAAGTGTGTTTCTTAAGAAATAATGTATGATAAATTCACAAGGGCAATTCCGAAAGGTGGTATTTGATAGATTGCATACATTGAATAAAATGGAGCTTACTTTGACCAAGTATTTTTTTAAATTTCCTACTTGTAGTAATATTTAACATAACTTCACTAGATAAGTCATTCATATTATGCAACTTATTTACTTTAATGCCATTAGACTTTGGAAAATGGGAAACGTTCATAACGGGCTCATCTGCACCTTTTTCATGATTTTAAGTATTATACATTTTACGCCGCTCCACTGTTAAAGTACTTATTTGAATAATTGAAGTACTAAATCCGAAAAAGAAATTGTTTTGCTATTTATAATACAAGCAGAACTGACAGAACTAAGCTTTGGAGAAATATACTCCAGATATTTTTATATGAAATTTTAGAAGTGTGTATAATGCAATATTCTTAAGAAAATAATAACACAACTACTTTTATTTGTATAAAGACATGTATGACTCAAGTGTTAATAAAACGCCGATTACAAACGCCTGTACTGAAAATGATATTTCATTGTTAAATATATTTGCATTTTAGTTTCATTCTATTAAGTATTCGTATATGTGTGTGGTCCTATCTTTCATTGCATTCGATCTATATTCCCAACTACATGTGTGATGAAAATGAGTGACGGGAAAATTTTTTTCCACTCCTCATTGAAGAAACATTGTCAGCATAAGATTTGTGCTAAGTAGAATTGGGAGGAAAACTTGAGCAGCGCATTTCAGCACAAATAAAATAACAATGCAGCATACAGATATTTCGAGGATGAAGAAGGTATGCCGACTTTTTCTAAAAGCATATTTTGCAAACATTATTTGCGCATTTACATTTGTGTGCTAAATGATTCGGATCCAGGCATCGATAGCAATATCGCCCAAGTTTTTCAACATAATTAATATCTTCCTTTGAATTTTGTAATTTAAGTAATGCAGAACTAATACTACATAATTTATTAACAGAAAATGTCCAATGCATTTCATGCACATTCCAGCTGGCTGATTCTAATCCTAAAACAGTGGATTTCTCTAAATCAAAAGTTATATTTTGGATTTTAAGTAGCTTCTTGTGTCACGTCTTACCCGTCCAGACCCATTATTGGTTTATCTCTTAACATAACTGATAAATTAGTACCAAAATTACAGCTTCTAGAAATATTTTATAATTCAGATATATATTTTGAAGCTAACTCACCTTCTAACTGGTTGCGTTTGTAGAATCTGTAACGTTTCGTCATTTCAAGTGGAGCCGGATTTCAAGGGTTTGTAAGCAACTTCACGACTTCTTCGTACTTCAAATCAGAAGGTTTCCTCGGCGTGGCAAGATTCTTCAGTATTTTATAGATAGGGGCTCCCGTCGAACTTAGTAATGCTGCAACTTTGAATTCTTCTTTAACTTCTTTCACTCAGAACGACGCTTCCGTCCTCTTAATATACGACGGAAATTCTTCCTCTGTGGAACAATACTTCTCGAATTGGCCCGATCCCCTCTTCGTCACCAATGCTGTATGTTTACATCCAGAAACAAGGTATAAGACACTTTCAGAACACAATTACTTTTATTCAGGCACCTTAGTTACAAGTGCAGTGTATTTATAGAAAAGTTTAGTCCCGCACACTAAGCTGACGTTATTTCGGTGACATAATAGATTTACATATGCCACATCTATATTCCCAACTAAATGTGTGATTAAATTGAGTGACGAAACAATTTTATCCACTCCTCATTGAAAAAGCATTGTAACCATAAGATTTGTGCTAAGTGGAATTGGGAGTAAAACTTGACCAACATATTTAAGCACAAATAAAATAATAATGCAGCTTACAGATGTTTCGAGGATACGCTGAATCCTCTACGTCAGTGCAAAAGAACCAATAAACTCCAAATAAAAAAATTGAATTGGGCGCAAGTAGAGGAAATAGAGAGGTGTATACTATATCCAAGATCGGGATTAAATGTTCACCTAAGAGGGATAGTCAGAAAGTAGAATGAAGAACATTCCAATCAATAGCTCAGTGGTTAATGCACTTTGAGAACTCGGGTTCGATTCCCTCCGCTGTCCAAACTATCCCCGTGTTTAAGCGGAGTACGGTCAACTGAAAGCTGTGGGTTCAAGAGGCCTCACAAGAGCTTGTTGGTCGGAAAAGAAGGGTACAGACCTTGTGAATGTCACCCTTACGGGGTTCAGTTCTAAATTGAGTGGCACCGCCCCGGTCGTCCAAACAGATGCCTTACACTTTCGGTTAGTTCGGGCGGTTTGGCTCGAAAGAAAGAAAGAACATTCCAGCCAATCCGAAACGAGAAGTAATACACTAGATTGACATGTGTGAGTCAAAACCCCTCTAATTCTTTTATCTTCGCCCACACTTATAAGGTTTATACACTTTATAAGGTTAAATTTGGTCCAAACCTTAATTGTCAGCAAAACTGTTCAAAGTTGCTATTTATATTTTATTTCCTCAATGAGGCAGGAAACTGCGTGGACAAAATTGTAAAGTCATGAGGTTTTTATATCAACAGATATTGTGAAAAACGTACAGAGAATTTAAAATGCATTTATGCTTCACTTTAAATTCAATTTTAATTTAATTCTGAAGATAAAAATGTTAATGTTTTTTTTCCAAATATTTCCTCTCAGAACCTAAATTGTACACTAAATAATTCTAAACTCAATTTTTCCCAAAGCATTGATGCAAAAAAATGTAAGTGTATATTAAAAAATGTGATGTGGGTAGCATATGACTTTCCCTGCAAATTCACGTTCTCTTTATTTTTTCAATAATTCCTTAAATTCAGTATAGTTGCACAAAATAATACCTCTAATTATTTAAAATGATATTGAATTGTCATTTTTAATCCAATTTCTGTTCTCATTGCGTGACTGAGCTTATTTTCAAAGACAGCTTAGCGAAAATGGAAAAAAAAAATCTCGAGAACGGCTAATCCAAGAGTAATAGAGTTGGTCTAATTATTTTTATCGTTAATAATCAAATAAAATTGAAAATCTTCTCTGTCTGTCTGTCTGTCTGCTTGTTCCATCATCACGGAAGAACGTCTGAACCGAATTTAATGAAATTTTGGCGATAGCCATGAAATAGCCCCCACCCCCACATAAAATTAGTCCAAGTTTCGAGTTTCTAAGACCAGGGGTTGTCGAGATATTAAAGGAAAACGGTACTTTTACCTAGGAGTTCTACTCTGTAACTCCGTGGTTTATCCAAACGAAAAGTTTGACAATCGTTTGAAAGTGAATTAAAACTTTATCTCTGAGTTTGGTGGGAGATTTTGTGAGCTAATTAGTTACTTTCTGAAAACATGAATTGTTTGAAACATGAATTTAAATGGAAAATCTATCTCCATGGTTTATTTTTCACAAGCTTTTACTTAACAATGAAAAGCATAAAGAAATCTCAATGGTTATTTAATATCGCAGTTTATGAGGAAGATTCTATCTTATATCTTGTTGCTCAGAAACGCAATTAAATTAAATCGGTCTCTTAATTTTAATTATTAGTTTTTCGATTTGAATAATAAATAAACGGATATAAAATATATTTTAGTAAAGAGCGGTTTGATTTTTCTTTTAATTATATTAATTGCGGACTGCGTACATCACTTTCATTTATTTTGGCAAAGAGTTTTGGCGACATATATTGGAATCAAGTAAGGCCTTCTGGTACAAAGATTATGGGGATTATTGACATTTTCAATTTAAAATGTCGTCTGTTTTATTTAGGCAAATATTTTTGAGATTCATATTGTAATATGGATAATCTTATACTAACACTCGGACACATCTTCTAATCTACGACATTATAAGTAGTACGGGTATATCTTCCAATATAATTTTAGCACTTCCATTTTGGCATATATTGGAATCAATTACTGTCTTCAGGTTTGAAGATTAAGAGTTTATTGAAATTTTCAATGTATACGTGTAATCTAGTAATATGGGTTATATCTTCTAATATTCGTGTATATAAGTAGTACGGATGCCATTCAATTTTAACGCTTTTATTCTGCATATATTGATTCCATATTTTTTTATAAATTTGCTTACAAAAGAGACTAGGATGTTTTATTTTTCAGATTTGCCCGTGAAGATAATTTTATATAGCGAGAAAATGGATTCTTAAACTTTTTTTAGGAGCATTACATTAAATATTTTAGCAGAATATTTTGATTAAAAATGTCATTTAGTATATTATAGGAATTTACAGATGATTGTGAATTTTAAGTTTCTTCATATTATATATTCTGCACGAAGAACGGGTATACTGCTAGTTGTATATGAAACAAGAATTTAATTGATATATTTAAGCATGCGTAAGTATTTTATTTTAGATTTTGAAGACCATTTCGCAAAAAAAAAGCAGGTTATTTTTTTCCATATCGTACCAATATCTAATTAGTTACAGGTTAAGCCACAAGTGACTTATCTACAAAATTTTGTAAAATTTGATCAATTTTTTTTACAGCTAGAGTGGATAAAGCAATTTTTGCGTGCAATTCCGCCAAAATAGGCGAGTTCTCTTATTATGAATCGTATCCAAAACGAATCAGCACCAGGGTCATCCACACGTGACTTACCTACCCAATTTTATGAAATTTGGTCTGTTAGGTTTCGAGTTAAAGTGGATGCATACATTGCACAAACAGACACACACACAGACGTCACAGTAGTTATAAAAGGGGCGTACCAGTCCAAAGAGGGGAGGTGCAGCAAGTGCAGCAGGAGGAGAGGTCCTCTTTGGGAGGGAATTTCCCTCTTTGAGAGGATCCTCTTTGGGAGGATGCCTCTTTGGAGTGTCTTCCCTCTTTTGAGAGGAAGCTCCTCTCAGAGGGTCTTGAGACCCCCAGGATGCCCCCCTCCCCTCTTTTGGAAGTTTGGTGAGGTGCAGCACCGGATGCCTCCGCCCAAAGAGGGCAATTGCGAAAGTCTTTCACGGAGTGAGTTTCACTCTTGAGAGGGAATGTCGCAATCGCTGACCTGAGGAAGTGGTTTCAAGGGATTTCGCAATCAGCGACTGACCTTTGACCTGAGGAAGAAGTTTCAAGGGATGTCGCAATCGATGACTGAGCATCACACAATCTGGAAATGACGTGTCGCGATTGATAACCTTAGAAGTGACCTTTGACAAGAACACACGTCCTCCCTCTCTGCTGGTCAGCGACAGACTGAAAGATCTTATCAGCAGGATGTAATTAAAGCGCCCTCTGGCGAATTTTGATGAAGTGCTGCCATCTATCGGCATTTTTTTTTTTTTTTCCAAAAGAAATTAATGTTTCACTTGTCAGGAGCTGGATTCGATCTTGGGTCCAACTGATTAGAAGTCGCGCGTCTTACCATCGTGCCAAAGCACCCGTGCTTTATAGGCAGTTAACTTCGAAGTGTACCTTATCAGTGGAAGTTAGATTATTTTTCAAAGTTCATTCGAATAGCGATGCAAGGGTGCGTTTTAAAACAGAATGCTACGGACTGAATATAAATATGTATATTATAACACAATGATTTTTTTTTTAAAACAAATGTATACACAAACTTTAAAAACACGAATGTAATAATTAGCTAAAATTGTATTCAGTGGATTTTTTTTTTTTTTTTTTTTTTTAAATAAATCAATACGATTTTTATAATAATAACGAAATGATTTCGAATGTTTAAAAACAAATTGATTACGGATTTCCAATGAACACACAAATTGTGTTCAGTGGACACAAAAATTGTGTTCAGTGGACACACAAATTGTGTTCCGTGGACACAAAAATGGTGTTACATGAATACGATTCAACCCTTTATGTGTTGTGTATCTAAAAACAAGTGTATACACAAACTTTAAAAACATGAATGTAATACATAGCTAAAATTGTGTTCAATGAACACACAAATTATGTTTTGTGAACAGGATTTGACCATTCTAAGTGTGATTTTTGAAAAATAAATCTAACAGTATAGAAAAATAATATTAATGAAAATTAGAACTCACAGAACGACCTCTTCACTACTCGCTGGTCAAACTCCAAATGAGTGAGACACTCTCATTACGCTATTAAAAATTAGATCTTATCATCACCAGTATGAGGTGTTGCCACCTATTTTTTCTAATAATATATTTTTAATAGTTGGATACTTCAAGGGTTTGATACAAAATAATGACGTCAGCAGTATGAGGTGTTGCCAACTATTTTTATAATAATATATTTCTACTAACTGGATACTTCAAGGGTCTGATACAAAATAAACAAGTTTGAATGAGATTGATATATAATTTCAGATGTATATTCGATTTTTTTTTTTTTTTTTTTTTTTTAAATAAATCTAACTATCAATATAATTTTTTTTAAAAATGATTTGAATACACCCAAGTATAGTTACGCATTTTCAAAATAGTGTTAAGTGAATAGCATTCGACCATTCTGAGCGTTGTGTATTTAAAAACATGAATGTAATACATAGCTAAAATTGTGTTCAATGAACACACAAATTATGTTTTGTGAACAGGATTTGACCATTCTAAGTGTGATTTTTGAAAAATAAATCTAACAGTATAGAAAAATAATATTAATGAAAATTAGAACTCACAGAACGACCTCTTCACTACCCGCTGGTCAAACTCCAAATGAGTGAGACACTCTCATTACGCTATTAAAAATTAGATCTTATCATCACCAGTATGAGGTGTTGCCACCTATTTTTTCTAATAATATATTTTTAATAGTTGGATACTTCAACGGTCTGATTTGCTACATGCAATCTAAAACACATCACTTTAATGATATTGTGCATCGAATATGATTCGGCCATTTTTAAAATGGTGGATGTAATTGAAATATCGAAGTTTAGAATTTAACAAACTAACGAATTTTCACCCCCATAAATTTTAGCATTCAGTTTAAATAAAACCCAATGAATATGATATCACCATTTTAACATCGTAATTTTACTACCATGATAGAACTTAGAAGTGAGTGTACATTATTTTTCCCTGACACAAACACTTTTAAAATCTATTGCAAGTTTGGTTCTCACAATATATATTCCAATGAACGAGAATCGTCCAAGCGAGCATTTACAATAATCGTCCAAACACCCAGATAGCGATTGCTATGGTCAATATCAGCACTCTCTTTCTCAAACATTTGATAAGAAATGATAAGACTCACGAGTTCCAAATATGAAGTCTATGTTAGAATAGATAAAACCTTACCATTGTAATCCAATCTGAAAAATAAAGTTTTTCAACAGCATGTGGTTTTGAGTATGTCTAAAAACCAAGTGGCATATTTAAAACCTGAAAAATAAATTTTTCCACGTATACCAAACGAGGCTGTAAAAATCCTTTAAAGTGTTTATGTTTGATTCACTAAAAACACAATATTTTTAAAAAATAAAACACACATTTTAATAATCATAAAAATAGTTATATACAGCAATTTTACAATTAAAATATTTACATTAAATGCAGCACAGATACCCAATTACTTGATTTTTATCACTCTAGCCGTCATTAAAAAAAAAAAAAAAAAAAAATTAATGTTTATTATAAAATATTTTAAAATTAAGCTGTTTAAAAGAAATTAAATTATTTAAAAGAAATGCAAAAAATTAAAATTTAAGAATTGAAATGAAAATTTAATTAAAACTGCTAGAGAATAAAAATTAAGTAAATGGATACTTACAGTATTCCTCGTTTATACGTATCCACATGTAAATTTTCGAAACACTTTTCATTTATGTAGAAACTGAATGTATGTACACATGCTGCTTCTGAAATTTTGTCCAAATTTATGTAGAACAGTGCCTCACAACCTACAGACCTTATTTTGTCCTCAATAGGAGTATTGAAGCAATCGTGACGTCTCTGTGAGCAGTGATTGACAACGCACCCCTCACAGTGGAAGATTCCCATACAAACACGCTTTATTTCATCTTGCACACAGTCAATAATGTGTCTTTCAAGCACTTGTGTACAATTTCGTGGTTTTACCGCGGTTGGTGCTGTATGCTTTATATTTAAAATCTTGGCTGGAAGTGCCACAGTGTACAGTCCTTCTAGAATAGCATCAGAAATTTTACTCGTGAGGTCTTTTATTGCATTTACTTGCTCCCAAAAGAGAAGTATTGACGTGGATTTTAAGTGGAAAGGACCATCACCACGCTTATACAGTTGCTGCATATGACATTGACCATCTGTCACCATCACAATTAGCTGATTGTTGGCGATAAACCCACTTTTTGCATATGTGCAGTTAAAACTGAAAATTTTTGAGGAAAACTCGCTCCATGTTGGAGCCGTCATTGTAATGCTCTCTCTCGTGGGGATTAGTTCTCCGCATACATCTTGGTATTTGGATATGCATAGTAGAACATCATTGTTGTGGACAAAAATTTGAAGAAAACAATTACAGTCCAAGTTATAACTGTAAAAGGGCATCAAAGTATTCACTACGGAAGAGATTTCAGTGGCATTAACAGACATGGTGGCAGGCATGGAGGTACCAGGCATGGTAGCAGGCATGTTGTTGACAAGTATGTTGGTACCAGGCATGGTAACAGCAGGAGCAGGAACAACTTTCAAAATCATAGGCTCATCATCATCATCGGCGGTGGTGGCAGCCATTCCAAAAGCAGTAGTGTTGGTGATTGCGATGTAAGGTGGCGAATCTGGCCCAGCGTATGCAGCCTCAAGCCAGTCACCGTTCTCCAACAAACTCTGTGACATATTCAAATTGAAAAAAAATTTCTAACACCAGAAGCTCAAAACTTGGAAAAGTGTGGAAAGAACTTTTGTGCCGAGGCGTTATATACCCTGACTATCATCACACGATCACTTATCTGCAATCATGTGATGACAGATCACGTGAGAAGACTTATCGTATATCACAGGGTGCTGGCTGATCACGTGGTCATAGGGTGATGTCAGATCATGTGAGAACACTTATCTATCATTATATGATTATGCCAGATCACGTGACAACGCTTATCGCATATCACATGATGATGACACCTTGTAAATATATCCCTCCCTACCATATAAGGTCATGGAATGCACCCTTCTCCCGCTTATCGACACATGGTTTGTGATAAGCTTTTACTGATAATGTCCACCCAATGAGTCATTCGGAGTTGAACGCTCGACAGAGTAGGTCGCTTATGTTGGTATGTATACATTTTTATAATTTATAAGTGTGTTAGAAATAAAGACACATCATATTTCATTTACATATACTTTTATTTAAAGTTCAACCACTTTACATTTTTTCTAGTTCTTGTGGGTGTACTTTTGTAGGGATGGGCATATACATGCTTGTTCTTTACATAGTGTCGTGGAATGTTCATTTCATCTAATGCTGCTAGAAATGCTTCTTTGGCCACAACCTCGCTCTTCCTGTTGGTGAATATCAGATTAAAAAGGTCTACAATGTTGGATTTGGGAACAATGTCTCGATGATGTAGAATTTGCCCTCTGTCATTCCAATCCAATATATCTGGATGTCTTTTGATGAGTGAAATCATTTCATTGGCATATCTTTTTAATTTTGCAGGCACACTGTTTAATAGAACAGCATCATAGCTGTTTACAGAGTCTTTGGTAATCTTTTCAGATTTTTCCTTTTTAATTAATATTTTTTCTTCAGGGATATCCTGCTCCTCTTGGATCGACGCTTGAATGGGTGTGTTGAAGGAATTCATCTTTAGTTTCTTTTGCAAAAGTTCGTAATATAGTTTCACTTTATCGTCTTCGCCGAGAGAACTGTTTAAAATGCGAGCCATTTCCTTGTCGAAAGTGGTCATATGCTTCTCGCTGAGTACATGTTTGGAGAGAGACTCTTCGGGAATCAATGCATATTTTTTAGCGTGCTCCATTAAAAAGTGTTGAAATCACACTCAATGCTGCTGGAATCAATAAGTTTAAAAATCCACCTTTTTGAATGAGGAGTTTTCGTTTCTGGTACAGAGGTTTACGTCTCTGTGCCAATTCTCGCAACGTAGTCTTGTGTTTACGGAGCTTGACTTTTTGATGCTTCGTGAGAGGAATATTTCCTTTTAATGTGTTGAGACTACACTCGCAGAGAGCCTTTATACAAGAAGATGGAATTTTTTTCAGTAGATTTTTTCGTAATTTCGAGGGGCAAATTTGCAGCAGCTGCAACTGACTTAGTTGTTCTTGGGTGAGCGTCATTTTTACAAGTGAAGAAAAGACACCGGCACATTATGTTTTTATGCAAAAATGTGTCTCGCTTGGTAGACATATTGCGTCTGTCCCGGTAAAATATTAGTCCGCAATCGCATTTCTTCCGGTGTTTCACTCCGCAAATCTATAAACAGATATGAATAGGGTTTTTTAGTGGCGTCTTCATACACTTCTTGAAAATATCGAGTCTGCCTGGGATACAACTGTTTTCCCAAGTGCGTGATTTGACTCAAATCTCTTCGATTTTTACAGAGAAGGAGGTAGTGGGCGTTTAATGTAATTTCACGCATTTCTTTTCCTTTGTGAAAAAAATTTTGTGTGATAAACAAGACACTCAGATTCATGTGGTGGCTTCCCTTTGTAAATAAATGCGTTAAGCGTTTATCGCTGCCACACTCGGACATTAGATCGTCTATAATAAAAAGCGTATTGGATTCCAAATACTCTCGATAATTCCCGGGTAGCCCTTCCACAAATGTAACATCGGGAATTTCATCGTAAAGTGGTTGGTGGATTCCATAAAACCATACAATTTTATCGATGGGTGGTGAAAACATCTCCCGCTTGTGTTTTAACAAATCGCGAACAAAGAAACTTTTTCCGCAACCCGTGGGACCTGAAATGACCATTGTGAAAGGATGTTGCATAGTCGGAAACTCCATGGTAAATGAGGACACAGGTTTGTTCACATCCATATTTATTGATAAAAAGGTGTAGCAATCTTAAAATGCTTGGTTACAAAATTATAAATTTTTATGTCATTAGATAGTTCGTTGGGTACAAAAGATAACATAAAATCTTTCAGAGAAGTTCCGCGACATCTAGAATATAAATAATAAATACAATAGTGACCACAGACGGCCGTGACATTGCTTTGCAGAGGCATACAATTATAGTCCATGCATTGAAAAGATGATACGTAGTCTGATATATCTCCGTCAAAAGTGTCGGGTGAGTGTCCATAAGAATCGAAAAATTCTACACAATCTCGAAAAGGTAAGTAAAAGGCTAACCAGTGGCTGCCAGGTTCTGTCGATGAGTCCACATTAGCCACGAAACAGGTGGGATATCGTTCAAACTTTTCAGGTAGATTGTCACTTGCAAAAACACCTAAAAAGGAATCGCTCGTAAAAATGTTCTTGGATAGTGCTTTGTTCAACTGCTTGGTATCCATTTTTTTTTTTTTTTTTTTTTAATTGGCAAAATCACACAGAATGTGACGAGACTTGTTAATTTCAATCACGTTTTCAAATTCCGCATACACCAAGATGGAAATGGTTTCTCGAAGAGCTTTAGAAAATTTCACTTCTACCCGTAAATTACCTTGTTGCTGTAAATTCATATGGGGACCATCACACATGTCGGGCGACAAATCAAAAGCATACAAAGTATATCCTGCTGCAAATTCGTCTCGGGTCAGGTGAATTCCCTTGTCTTGGTTAAATCCGGGGAACAGAGTGTGATACGCACGAATGTAGTTGTTGTCTTCAAAGTTTAATTCTAAAGGCTTGCTTGGAACTGGATTGCCGTCTACGTAAACACTTAAAAAGTTTACGTGTTGATGGTCTAGAAAAAATGGATTTAATGCATATTGTCCATTCATAGCAGCATTATTAAGGCATGCAATAACCACTCTTTTTGGCATAACACCCAAAAAGACATTATCTTGCATAAAAGACCAACTTCCTTTCGACACTGAATATGTTTTGCATAATACACGATCTATAGGATACTTTGCTAAATTCTTTTCCAAGGCTTGAACGTGTCCTAATAATACTCCGGGGCTTACTTTAACTTTTCGAACAAACATGGAAGCGTGCTCTAACAAAACTTTGTAGTCGGGTTTGGGGGCGTTGGACACTAAACAAAAATCAGATTTGCTTCGTGTCATTTTTATTTTCAAATCCACCAAATTCAACATGAGGCGATTTTGTTGAAATATATCGGAATGAATCTGTCCGATCATGTCCACAGTTCTACTTAATTTACTCATTTCATATCTTTTTTTCAATCCTTCGTTGGAGTTCTCTGATAGAGGGTCTATATCACTCAGATTCGTATCTTTAAAGAAACATTCACAGGTGAGTAAACTTTTCTTGGCATCTGCTCCATAATTTAAAAGTGTTTCTATGTAGGCTCTGTAGGGATAGGTGTTGGTGGCTGAAGAAATCACTCGCTCGTTTAAACTGACGTCTACTTGTGAGAATAACGAATGCAAAAACAAGTTCACGGGAGCTACCGATTCTTTATCAGGTAAAGGGGTTCCGTCCGATTTCACAATTTTCGCTTTAACATACAAGAATGAAGAACCCAAATCCATATATTCGTCTCCACTTCCCGATATGTTAAACTCTATGGGACCTCCATCTCGTATGTTAGACAGAGGGTGAAATTCTATAAAGTGGCCTTTTTCTATGGCCGTTTGGGTCGGTGGGGTCACAAATAAATCCAGTTCAGACTTGGTACAGGGAGTGGAATCTTTATGAATCAAGGTCGTCATTCTGAGGAGAAAATATCGCGTGCTTTCACCTTCTTAGCAGCTGGAGAAATGATTCGATTTTTGGAGAGTCTCCTCTTTTTATGAAATTTTTTTTTATGTCCTGAACCAATCATCGTTTTCATTTTACTCGCAGCCTTGTCTGTCAGATTACGTCCTGCCTCCTTCAAATGGCGTTGGGCAGCCGCTTTGAAATTCTCTCCTCTAGTTACGTCATTCAACACATTCACTCCGCTATGCCACATTTGTCTTCCGACGGCTTTCGCCCCCGACTTTAAAAGTGGAACAGCCGCTCTGAAAAAGGACCGAAAAAGGCTTCCAAAGCCATAGCCTTTCTGAAAAGTGCTTCCTTGGTAGTAATCAAGGCCTTGACCTGTTTGGTTAACATAATAGTCTTCGAAGGATTTTTTACAGCATTCATAAGGAACATACATTATGAGAGGTACTTTTGGCGAAAGTGTAGTTTCACGTATGAGCGTCCGCGTTCGAATGGCGTCAATGCTCCTGTGTGCGTTCTTATAACGATTTCCAGAGTGTCGATCATTTTTCTACTCACGGGTAGGTAGTGAGGTCGATCGAATTTCATGGAAACCAACTCCCCGTCATTTCCAGTGACTTTAACGATACGTAAAAGAGGCGCCACTACGTCGCCGACAATTTGCGGTTCTACAATGTCTGAATATACAAACAGTACACGATAATGTGCGTTTACATCTGCTACGTAGATTCCTTCGCTCATCACTTCATGATCAGATTCTGAAGAAATCACCATGGGCTCGAAACCCAACACTTGGGCTAAGCCATCTTGTAAAATCACTCTTGCCTTGTTCTTCACTTTAATGCGAACTCGTTTCGTGATAGGACTATAATTGAAGAATATCTTGTTTTGGTGTTCTTTAATGAATATAGCCTTTAAAACATCGGGAATGGTTTCGTAAAATCCAGGTGGGATTCTCCGTCCAATCATTTTCCCATCACCTAGATCAAATCCGATAAAATTGTTCTGAGCAGTGATATTCATCCAGGTATGTGGGTATAAAAATTCTGTGAGTCCTATCTCCCATGCGCCCTTTAACTCTATGGGGACGGGCAATCTTGTAATAAAATGTGAAATTTTATTCTCCGGGAAAAAACTCATCGAGCTGTCGCTCGGTAGTGTCACGTAGAAACTCATCTTGGCGAATGATTTTTTAAATGTAGAGTTCCCCTCTTTTATAATGTGGATAAATGAGATGCAGGAATCCACTGGTTAAACTTGGCAGGGTATCCACGATATTTCACAAAATATTCCAAATGTTTTTTTCGATATCGTTTCTTTAAAACATGTTCGATCGGATATTCCTCTTTCATTCTCACTTTCTGCAATTCTTGCAAGTAAAAAGTTCCTTGAATCACTTCTCCTAGTAAATCTTTAATTCTGTAAACAGCTGGCTCTCTTTTAACACATTCTGTAACTTTAAAAAGTTCTTCAGACCAGTTTGTTTCGTATCCCTTTTCAAAGGTCATTTTTGCTTTGGATACTCGCACAACATCTCCCTCGCTTAAAATACATTTTGAGGCACGTGTGGGAAAATTTCTATAAAGGGTATTCCACACTTGTGCTTCATTATTCTTATTCACTTCAACAGGGGCTTTCTTAATGCTAGAGTGGAAAGTGTGATTATAACTGTGTATGAGCGAATCCAACACATCCAAATAACGATATGTATTTTGACTGGTAAAGTATTTCCACATTTTCGATTTCAAGGTCCGATTAAAGCGCTCAATAACCGAGGCTTTTGTGGTGTTAAAAGTTGTAAAAAACTTCACTTTATTCTCTTTCAAATACCTCTGAAATTGTTTATTTTTAAATTCAGTACCTTGGTCTGTCTGTAATGATTTGGGAATACGTTCTGCGAATATGGTTTGAAAAGCCTCTAAAATATCTACTCCACGCTTTTGCTTTAGTGGTATTGCCCATGCGTATTTGGATAGAATGTCAATACAGGTCAAAATATACCGGAAACCATCATTATGATTTTTCAATGAAGACATGTCGGCTAAATCCGCTTGCCATTGATGGTCTATGCCGTGTACAATTACACGATTCGTTAAAAATTTTCGTTGAACTGGCTTGTGCAGTGTGTAGGCGTCTACACTCTCCAACCATGCCCTTATATTCTTCTTGCTGACTTTTCCATGAAGAGCGCGATATAAAGAATCTACTCCACCAAAGCTGGCAGGGTGTCGCGGGTCTTGATATGTTAAATCCATCAGCTTGCGAGGGAAATATTGACAGTATCATTCAAATGTAATAAAATATTTCTTGGTAGTGTCACTCCTAATAAGACTTCCGACACAATGTATACCACAAACAGTAAGAAAAAATATACACATGTAACGATAACCTCTTCACGCGAAGCCATCTTTCGAAATGAGACGTTCCTCTGTTTTATTCTTCTTATAAACACATGAAAATAATTTTTCAAATCTTAATATTCTATCTTTAAATCGATATGCATCAATCTCCCAGAATCCTTTCCGATCTTCATCGTGGGGTATGTACACAATGTGTACGTAATCCGAAAAAGTGACACACTTCATCTCGCTAAATTAAAAAAAAAAAATTATTGAATAAATAATAAAGTTCTCTGCCAGTAGAGGGTGCCGCTAGTCATCTGAGTGGTTTAAATATGGTAGAGAAGGTTAAATAGCAAACTGTTATTAAGCGTCTATGGAGTAGTTGGCAGAGCGTTCACCAACTGGTCCATGGATGCTTTTAGTTCCGGGTTCGAACCCCAACACGAAAACTAAATTTTACAACACATGAAAAAAAAAAAATCGAATATACATCTGAAATTATATATCAATCTCATTCAAACTTGTTTATTTTGTATCAGACCCTTGAAGTATCCAGTTAGTAGAAATATATTATTATAAAAATAGTTGGCAACACCTCATACTGCTGACGTCATTATTTTGTATCAAACCCTTGAAGTATCCAACTATTAAAAATATATTATTAGAAAAAATAGGTGGCAACACCTCATACTGGTGATGATAAGATCTAATTTTTAATAGCGTAATGAGAGTGTCTCACTCATTTGGAGTTTGACCAGCGAGTAGTGAAGAGGTCGTTCTGTGAGTTCTAATTTTCATTAATATTATTTTTCTATACTGTTAGATTTATTTTTCAAAAATCACACTTAGAATGGTCAAATCCTGTTCACAAAACATAATTTGTGTGTTCATTGAACACAATTTTAGCTATGTATTACATTCATGTTTTTAAAGTTTGTGTATACACTTGTTTTTAGATACACAACACATAAAGGGTTGAATCGTATTCATGTAACACCATTTTTGTGTCCACGGAACACAATTTGTGTGTCCACTGAACACAATTTTTGTGTCCACTGAACACAATTTGTGTGTTCATTGGAAATCCGTAATCAATTTGTTTTTAAACATTCGAAATCATTTCGTTATTATTATAAAAATCGTATTGATTTATTTAAAAAAAAAAAAAAAAAAAATCCACTGAATACAATTTTAGCTAATTATTACATTCGTGTTTTTAAAGTTTGTGTATACATTTGTTTTAAAAAAAAAATCATTGTGTTATAATATACATATTTATATTCAGTCCGTAGCATTCTGTTTTAAAACGCACCCTTGCATCGCTATTCGAATGAACTTTGAAAAATAATCTAACTTCCACTGATAAGGTACACTTCGAAGTTAACTGCCTATAAAGCACGGGTGCTTTGGCACGATGGTAAGACGCGCGACTTCTAATCAGTTGGACCCAAGATCGAATCCAGCTCCTGACAAGTGAAACATTAATTTCTTTTGGAAAAAAAAAAAAAAATGCCGATAGATGGCAGCACTTCATCAAAATTCGCCAGAGGGCGCTTTAATTACATCCTGCTGATAAGATCTTTCAGTCTGTCGCTGATCAGCAGAGAGGGAGGACGTGTGTTCTTGTCAAAGGTCACTTCTAAGGTTATCAATCGCGACACGTCATTTCCAGATTGTTCGATTGCGACATCCCTTGAAACTTCTTCCTCAGGTCAAGGGTCGGTCATCGATTGCGACATCGCTTGAAACCACTTCCTCAGGTCAGCGATTGTGACATTCCCTCTCAAGAGTGAAACTCACTCCGTATGAGTCATCATGCCTCTTTCGCAATTGCCCTCTTTCGCAATACTAGGAAAGAGGCATCCTCCCAAGAGAGGCATCCGGTGCTGCACCTCACCAAACTTCCAAAAGAGGGGAGGGGGGCATCCTGGGGGTCTCAAGACCCTCTGAGAGGAGCTTCCTCTCAAAAGAGGGAAGACACTCCAAAGAGGCATCCTCCCAAAGAGGATCCTCTCAAAGAGGGACCCTCCTCCCAAAGAGGGTCTCCTCTGGCACCGCACGGCACCGCCTCCCCGATCTGCCGGTGAACCGGCCTTTTATAACTACTCGTCACGCTAAAAATAGGTTCTTGCATTCTAGAGGTCCCAAAACGTGTAGATCCGTCGAAAACTCGAGTTGTAATTTTCTGTACGATTCCAATACTTTCCCTATACATTAACAAGTATTGTAGGGAAAGTAAACATTTATGCCAGTGTATTGTTTCCAGTTGACAGGCAGAAACACACACAGACGTCCAACAGTAAAAACACAGTTTTATACTTTATACGATGACTTCAATTGCGATGAGTTGGAGGCGTAGACATTTTAACAAATGTCAAATATTCCACAAATAGTTGAGAAAATTTATAAAAAACACAAATTTCAAACAATTTTTAATTGAATGTGATTATGAATATTCATATCAAAATAAAAAATCTGATGTGGGCAGCACATGATTTTCCCTGCAGACTTATATTTACTTCTCTTTATCTATATAAATAAAAATGAAAATCTGTCTGTCTGTCTGTCTGTCTGTCTGTCTGTCTGTCTGTCTGTTTGTCACACCATCACGGGAGAACGGCTGAACCGAATTTGATGAAATTTTGTGGGTAGCCCAGAAATAGCCCCACTTAAAATTATATCCGTGTTTGGAGTTTTTACGACCAGTGGTTCTCGAGATATTAGTAAAAAACGAAATTTTCGTTTGTCTCATCGTCCCGGAAAAACGGCTGAACCGAATTTAATGAAATTTGGTGAATGGCCTTGAAATATCCCCCCATAAATTTTGTCCAAGTTTCGAGTTTCTAAGACCTGGGGTTGTCGAGATATTAATGAAAAATGGAACTTTTTCCTAGGAGTTCTACTCCCTAACTCCGTGGTTTATCCAAACGAAAAGCTTGAAAATCGTTTGAAAGTAAATTAAAATTTAATCTCTGAGTTTGATGGGAGGTTTTTTGCGTTAATTAGTCACTTTCTGAAAACATGAATTGTTTGAAACATGATTTAAAGGGGAAATCTATCTCCATGGTTCATGGTTTATTTAAAACAAGCTTTTACGGAACAATGAGAAGTATAGAGAAATCAAAATCGTTATTTAATTTCGCAGTTTATGTTATAAGACATGACATATTTACCATGTTATAAGATTCTATCTTATGTTACTCAGAAACGCAATTAAATAAAATCTGTCTGTTAATTTTAATAATTATTTTTTCGATTTGAATAATAAATAAATGGATATAAAAATATATTTTAGAAAAGAACGATTTGATTTTTCTTATAGCATTTTTGACTGGATAATATCAATTACGGTCTTCAGGTTTAAAAATTATTATTATTTATATTTTCGGGGATTATTGATTCAAGGATTATTGATATTTTCAAGTTATTATGCAATTATTTTATTATGACAAAAATTGTTTAAACTTATATATTGTATGTTGTACGAATCTTCTACAAATACACGTGTATATCTTTTAATCTACGAGAATATAAGTAGTACAGGTATATTGACATATGTTTTGATATATATTGGCATATATTGGAATCAATTACGACCTTCTGGTATAAAGAGTACGGATATTATTGATGTTTTCAATTTATTACGTCATCTCTTTTATTTTGGCAAATATTTTTGAGACGCATATTGTAATACGGGTAATCTTCTACTAACACATTGGCATATTTTCTGATCTGCGACAATATAATTGGTACGGGGTTGCATATATTCATTCAATTCCTATTTTTTCTTCTGTAAATTTGCTTACAAAAGGGGGCAGGATGTTTTATTCTTCAGATCTGATCGTGAAGATAATTTTGCATAGTGAGAACATATATTCTTAAACTTCTCTTTAGGAACAATAAATTTAATATTTTAACAGAATTTGCACATGATTGTGAACTTTAAGTTTCTTTAAATTATACACTCCGAACGAATAACGGGTGTGCTGTTAGTGGTTAATAAATTTTAACATTTTAGGAGGATATATCATGTTGCTCGGCATCGCAATTAAATTAAATGTGTTTGTTAATGTTTTTATTATTTTTTTTTCGATTTAAATAATAAATAAATGGATAAATGGATATAAAAGTATATCTTATGAATGGACGGCTTGATTTTTCTTTTAATTATATTAATTGCTGACTGCGTACATCAATTTCATTTATTTTGGCAAAGAGTTTTCAAGCTTATATCGTATTTAGCTACTAAACTCATATATTGTGTTTAGCCAATAAATCCATATAGCCGATTGTTGAAACAGAAAAAGAATAGAGCGGGTATATCTTCTAATACAATTGTAGTGTTTTCATTTAGTATATTGAAACGGGATAAGAACGTTTCATTCAGATCTGCAAATTCAAAGCTACGAATTTGGAGGGATATCGCTAATTTGACAACTTTTCTTAAACTTTGCCAAATTGACGGAAATGTCGCCAAATTGATATAAACGACACACAAACAGCTGCCATAAACCTTCGGGTTGGTCGTGTGGCTTGGGTCTTCTACATATCAATGAATTTTTTTTTTGTTTTGTTAGAAGAGAGTACTGAAATGATGTTTGGTTAGCATTTCTCTGTCAGACCAACCATCCTACTTAGTAATACATTTAGCGAATTTTTAAAATGTCACCAAATTGATAAAAATGTTTTCAAATCTATAAAAATATCTTGAAATTGATAAAATTGCGCTACATAAATGATATTAATTGTTTTTTGTTAGGGGATAGTATTGTGATGATATTTCGTCAATTTGTCGCGAAGTGGAACTGTCAGTTCTACAGTCCCACTTGGCGATAAATTTGGCGATTTTTTAAAATGTCGCTAATTTGACGAAACTGTCGCCAAATGTTCCATAGAAATATAACTATTTAGACGATATTTTTTCTACCAATTTATTTGAAGCAAATGATATTATGTCGCTTAGCAACGGATTTAAATCCAATGTGTTTATGCGGGAGACGATTTTTATTAAATCCTTTCCGATTTGAATAATGAAGATATGTATATAAAATAAATTTCATTGCCATTTCATTTTGGACTGGATAATATCAATTATACTCTTCAGGTTTAAACATTATTATTATTGATATTTTCCGGAATTATTGATTCAGGGATTATTGATATTTTTAAGTTATTACGCCATTGTTTTATTGCGGCAAAAATTGCTGACACACGCATATTATACGTTGTACGAGTAATCTTCTAGGAATGCACGGGTATATCTTCTAACCTACGAGAATATAAGTAGTACAGGTATATTGGCATATATTTTGACATATATTGGCATATATATTGGAATCAAGTACAGTCTTCTGGTATGAAGATTAAGGGGATTAATTATATATTCAATTTATTACGTCGTCTGTTGTATTTTACCAAAAAACATTTGTGACTCATATTGCAAAACGGGTAATCTTCTACTAATAATCGGACATTATAAGTAGTACGTGTATATCTTCCCATATAATTTTAGCACTTTAATTTTGACATATATTGGAATAAATGACTGTTTTCAGATTTAAAGATTACGGGTTTATTGGTATTTTCAATTTATACATGTAATCTACTAATACAGGTTATATTTTCTAATATTCGCGTATATAATTAGTACGGGTCCCATACAATTTTAACGCTTTTATTTTGCATATATTGATTCAATTCCATATTTTTTTTATATTTGCTTACATAAGGGGTCCAAGATGTTTTATTCTTCAGATATGTCCATGAAGATAATTTTATATAGCGAGAACAGAGATTCTTAAACTTCTTTTTAGGAGCATTATATTAAATATTTTAACAGAATATTTTGATTAAACATGTCATTTAGTATACTATAAGAATTTGGGCATGATTATGAATTTCAAGTTTCTTTATATTATATACTCCGTACGAAGAACGGGTATGCTGCTAGTCTATATAAATAAAATTGAAAATCTGTCTGTCTGTCCCATCATCACGGCAGAACGGCTGAACCGAATTTGATGAAATTTTGTGGGTAGCCTAGAAATAGCCCCACTTAAAATTTAGTTTATAGTTGGAATTTCTACGACCAGTGGTTCTCGAGATATTAGTAAAAAACAAAACTTTCGTTTGTCTCATCATCACGAGAGAACGGCTGAACCAAATTTAATCAAATTTTGTGGGTGGCCTTGAAATAGCCCCCCATAAATTTTGCCCAAGTTTCGAGTTTCTAAGACCAGGGGTTGTCGAGATATTAATGAAAAACGGAACTTTTTTTATAGGAGTTCTACTCTCCAACTCCGTGGTTTATCCAAACGGAAAGGATAAAAATCGTTTGTTTAAAGCGTCAAAGGGAATTAAAACTTTATTTTTGAGTTTGATGCAGGATTTTTGCATTAAATAGTCACTATCTGAAAGCATGAATTGTTTGAAACATGAATTTAAATGGAAAAATCTACCTCCATGTTTTATATTTCACAAGCTTTTACTCAACGATTATAGAAGTATAAAGAAATTAAAATGGTTATTTAATTTCGCATTTTATGAGGAAGATTCTATCTTATATCATGTTGCTCGGCAAAGGAATGGAATTAAATGTGTTTGTTAATGATTATTATTATTTTTTCGATTTGAATAATAAATAAATGGATATTAAAATATATATTTTATAAATGAACGGTTTGATTTTTTTTAATTATATTAATTGCGAACTGCATACATCACTTTCATGTATTCTAGCAAAGAGATTTTAAGTTTATATATTGTGTTTAGCTAATAAACTCATATTCTGTTTACCCAATAAATTCATTTATCCAATCGTTTAAACAGAAAAAGAGTAGAATGGGTATATCTTCTAATAATATTTTAGTGATTTCATTTAGTATATAAAAACTGGATCGCGATATTTTATTCAGATCTGCTAATTTAGAGCTACGAATTTGGTTGGATATTGCTAACTTGGCAAATTTCTTAAAAGTTGCCAAATTGATTGAAATATCCCCAAATTGATAAAAATGGCGTAAATCAATGAATTTTATTTTGTTTTTTTAAAAGAAAGTACTGAAATGGTGTTTCGTTAGCATTTGTCTGTCAGTCCAACCGCCCTACTTTGTAACCCATTTAGCGAATTTTTAAAATGTCACCAAATTGATAAAAATATTTATAAATCCATAAAAATGTTTCGAAATTGATAAATTGCCCTAAATAAACGAAATTGTGTTTTTTTTAGGGGATAATATTTTGATGATGGTTCGTCAATTTATCGCCAAGTGGGACTGTCAGTTCTACAGTCCCACTTGGCGATAAATTTGGCGATTTTTTAAAATGTCGTCAAACCTTCATTAGAGATATTCAGACGATATTTTGACCACCAATTTATTTGAAGCAAATCACACCATGTCGCTTAACAACGGATTTAAATTTAATGTGTTTATGAGGAAGCAGATTTTTATTAAATCGTTTCCGATTTTAATGATGATGATATGTATATAAAATAAATTTCATTGCCATCGTATTTTTGACTGGATAATATCAATTACGATCTTCATGTTTAAACATTATTATTATTGATGTTTTCGGGGATTATTGATTCAGAGATTATTGATATTTTCAATTTCTTACGGCATTGTTTTATTGCGGCAAAAATTGTTGAAACTCATATATTGTACGTTGTACGAGTAATCTTCTACAAATGCACGGGTATATCTTCTAATGTAAGAGAATATAAGTAGTACATGTATATTGGCATATATTGAAATCAAGCCTTCCGGTATGAAGATTACGTGGATTATTGATATTTTTAATTTATTAAGTAATCTGTTATATATTGGCAAAAATTTTTCAAACTAAATATTATAATACGGGTAATCTTTTACTAACACTAGGACATATCTTATAATCTATGACATTATAAGTAGTACGGGTTTATCTTCCCATATAATTTTACCACTTTCATTTGGGCACATATTGGAATTAATTACTGCCTACTGGTTTAAAGATTACGGATTTATTGATATTTTCAATTTATATATGTAATCTACTAATACAGGTTATATCTTTTAATATTCGCGTATATAAGTGGTACGGGTCCCATACAATACGCTATTATTTTGCATATATTGATTCAATTCCATACTTCTTATAAATTTGCTTACAAAAAAGGCGAGGATATTTTATTCTTCAGATCTACCCGTGAAGATAATTTTGAATAACGAGAACAGCCATTCCTTAACTTCTTTTTAGGAGCATTTTGTTAAATATTTTAACAGAATATTTTGATTAAAAATGCCACTAAGTATACTATAGGAATTTGCACATGATTGTGAATTTTAAGTTTATTTCTATTATATACTCCGTACGAAGAACGGGTATGCTGCTAGTCTTAATTAAATTTAATTCACTTTTAATTCAATTTTCATTCTCATTTGGTAACTAGACAATTTTCAAAGGTGGTGTGGAGAAAATGCGAAAAAACTAAAATATCTCGAGAACGGCTAGTCCTAGTGTGATGGGGTTGGTCATATTCTTTTCACCGTTAAAAATTACGTATAAAACAAGCATTTAATGGATATATTTGAGTATACGTATGTATTTATTTTAGATTTTGACGATTTTTGAGGGGCATTTCTCAAAAAAGGCAGGTTATATTTTTCCGAATCCTACCAAAATCGAATCAGCACCAGAGTATCCCACAAGTAACATATCAACCGAGTTTTGTGAAATTCGGTCCATTAGTTTTCCAACTAGAGTGGATACAAGCTTTTGCGGGACATTTCGCAAAAAAGGCGGGTTCTGTTATCACAAATCATACCCAAAACTAATCAGCACCAGATTCGCCCACAATTGACTTGACACATAGACACACACACAGACGTTAAGCTAAAAATGGTTTTTTCGTATTCTACAGGTCTCGAAACGTGTAGATCCGTCGAAAACTCGAGTTGCGATTTTCGGCATGATTCCAATACTTTCCCTATACATTACCATGTATTGCAGGGAAAGTAAAAATCTGATGTGGGCAGCACATGACTTTCCCTGCAGACTTATATACACATTCTCTTTATTTTAATTAAATTTAATTCTCTATTAATTAAATTTTCACTCATTTGGTAACTGAACTCATTTTCAAAGGTGGAATAGAGAAAAAACGAAAAAACGAAAATATCTCGACAACGGCTAATCCTAGTGTAATGGGGTTGGTCTTATTCTTTTCTTCGTTAAAAATTACGTATAAAACAAGCATTTAATGGATATATTTCAGCATACGTAGTTTTTTGTTTTACATTTTGTCGATTTTTGCGGGCCATTTTTCAAAATAGGCAGGTTATTTTTTTCCGAATCGTACCAAAATCAAACCAACACCAGGGTGACCTACAAGCGACGTATCTACCAAATTTTGTGAAATTCAGTTCATTAGATTTTCAGTTAGAGTGGATACAAGCTTTTGCGGGCCATTTCGCGAAAAAAGGCGGTTTTTTTATCCCGAATAGTACCCAACACAAATCAGCACCATATTTGGCCACAAGTGACTTACCTACCAAATTTTATGAAATTTGGTCAATTAGTTGTTTAATTAGAGTGGATAAAAAATCTGCACAGACAGACAGACAGACACACACACAGACGTCACGCTAAAAATAGTTTTTTCGTATTCCAGAGGTCTCGAAACGTTTAGATCCATCGAAAACTCGAGTTGCGATTTTCGACATAATTCCGGTACTTTCCTCATACATTACCATGTATTGAAGGGAAAGTAAAAATTAGGCAATGGATCATAAATTGAAAATACAGCCTCAAAGCGTACAGGCTTACTTTAAGCAACCGATATTCGCAGACCCTAATTTCACACTCAGAATATTAAACTCAAGATTCAAGGGTGTTTTAGCCGATTGATTTCCTGATTATGCAGCCCGATGTAATGCGAGTCGAATATTGTCCAGGTACTTTAATAGGTACTGGGGATGCATGATTGCAGAAACATTATTGAAACGAAGTGAAATTTATTGATGTCGCATATTCTAGGTTAAGTTATTAAGGTCCATAAGCTTATTGCGTGTATAAAACTCTACATTTTTACTTTCCCTGCAATACATGGTAATGTATAGGGAAAGTATTGGAATCATGTCGAAAATCGCAACACGAGTTTTCGACGGATCTACACGTTTCAAGACCTCTAGAATACGAAAAAACCATTTTTAGCGTGACGTCTGTGTGTGTGTCTGTGTGTCTGTCTGTCTGTCTGTCTGTCTGTCTGTGTCTGTCTGTCTGTGAAGATTTTGTATCCTCTCTAACTAAAAACTAATACACCGAATTTCACAAAATTTTGTTGGTAAGTCACTTGTGGGCGGGACTGGTACTGATTAGTTTGGGGTACGATTCGGGATAAAAAAAACCCGGATAAAAAAATTTTGTATCCACTCTAACTGAAAAACTAATGGACCGAATTTCAAAAAATTCGGTGGATAAGTCACTTGTGGGTTACCTGGTGCTGATTAGATTTTGGTACGATTCGTAAAAAAATAACCTGCCTTTTTTGCAAAATGGCCCGCAAAAATCGTCAAAATCTAAACTAAAGAACTAGGTACACTCAAATATATCCATTAAATGCTCGTTTATTACGTAGTTTTTAACGACGAAATTAATAAGATCAACCCCATTACACTAGGTCTAGCCGTTCTCGAGATATTTTAGTTTTCCGCTTTTTCTCTACGCCACCTTTGAAAATAAGTCCGGTTACCGAATGAGAACGAAAATTGAATTAAAGGTGAAATAAATTTAATTAAAATTAAGAGAACGTTAATATAAGTCTGCAGGAAAAGTCATGTGCTGCCCACATCAAATTTTTTACTTTCCCTGCAATACATGGTAATGTATAGGGAAAGTATTGGAATCATGTCGAAAATCGCAACTCGAGTTTTCGACGGATCTACACGTTTCGAGACCTCTAGAATGCGAAAAATCTATTTTTAGCGTGACATCTGTGTGTGTTGGCGTATGGTGGGAAGTGGGGACATTCATATGTTTACACACCTTCCAAGTGGGGACGCACCGGCAAGTGGGGACGTCCTCGCTTTGGATTTTTGCAGAAATGTGCTATTTAATGACAGATAATATTCTGAAAAAAGTTTGGTTGACTTTTGGCATAGGTCCCCAGTTAGGTGGTATATGTATATAGTCTGTGTATAACTGTGGATAGCTCGCGAATATCTGTGTGTGTCTTGCAAAAAAACACGTCCGCGGTTTATCAGAATTGCAACATATTGTGTGTATGCGGAACTGGTTTTCAGAGGGAAGGCGTTAACTGCCCTCTAGCTAAATCTGCGAAACACCCGTGTTGGTCTTTGAGGGAAACCGAGGACAACTCATAGAACTATCAAATTGAGGTATTAGCTTCTTGGGATCCCCTAGAACCACAAGAGCCCCCCCAAAGAGATATGCATACATTTTTTTAGCAGACACAATCCCCTCCGCAAATTGTTGTAATTTTGATATGGAAATATATTTCTAACTCGCTAGAAGAGAAAAATATTGCACTTCTGAAACTAATGTATTTTTTTTTCTTTTGAGGTTCCATTTATGGTTTAGGAGCCAATGTTATAAGAAACAGATTCTAGCCAGACTGTCTTTTATTATTTCCCATATGTCAAGAAATATTCCCGTCCAGGAAGCTAAAAGTGTTTAGAAATTAAGTATATACAACCATCTTCACAGCATATTTTTGTATAGAATTTATAGAAATACAGTGTGATTCAGTTTTTGAAGAGTTGTGTGTAATTGTAAAATACAGTCTTTCTCTCTGTATGTATATTCTGTATCTGTGTAAGCATTTGCCTGGTAATAAATGGAGCACAGGTTCGGAATTCAAAACACGGATAAACTCAAACCGCGAAGCGCAATTTTTTTTTAATTAAATTAAAACTTATATTTCAAATACTTTTTTTTTATTTTCTTTTAATCCTTAGACTCTTGACACTGCATTTTCCCTTCAGTGAGTTAGAAAAACATCTCTCCTGAGATGGTTCAACAGTTTATTTGTTGCTGCTAATGCGAGTTTTAAAAAGACTTCAAAAAATCTTGAAAATGGATATACTTTATTTTAAATGTAAGCAGTCTGAGAGCAAAAATTTTGTTCTGACTTTAATATATACACCTTTAAACTTGCTTATACACTTTTAAACCACGGACCATGCATATACACCGTTAAAACGCGGACTATGCGTATACACCTTTAAAACGCGGACGATGCATATACTCCGTTAAAACGCGGACAATGCATATACACCTTTAAAACGCGGACGATGCATATACACTGTTAAAACGCGGACCATGCATATACACTTTTAAAACGCGGACCATACGTTTACACCTTTTAAATGTGAATTATTTTTCAAAAAAAGATAAAAAAAATATCTTAAGTGGGGCGCATATTATCATCTTGTGTTTTTATATTATTTAGTTAATTTTCTAAAATAAATATTCAGAACATGAATGCTTTCTACTTGGTTCCTTTCCTCCGAAAATTAATAGGTCTCTGAGTGATGTTCATTGATTGAAAAATGCTCACCAAACTTTATTCGATTTATCCAATTTGTTCGAAAGATATGGCACTACATTAAAAAATATATAGATGAATATATGTTTCAATATCTCGAGAGCAGATCGGGATAATTTCTAAATAAAGATTTCCATTCATTTCGGATTTAAGCTGTTTGTTTATAAAGCATTCACTCATTTGATAATAGGGAATTTATATTTTTTTTCCGAATTGTTCCATTTTTGACCAAAAACATGAACTATCTCAAAAACAGTGCGTATAAACCTCATATAAATGATGACATTCGTGTTAAAAAGTTGACATTATAAATACATAAATATTTCTCTAGCATTTTCATATGTTTAAGTTTACTTATTTTCCCGAATTTGAAAAGCATGATAAAAAAATTAGATCTATTCTTTGATCCGTTTATCCCAACAGGTAATAGGCTTCTAACATTTACCGATTGAAATAATCGTACCACAAATTTTTTTCTGTATTATCAACTTATTCGATACTATTGTACCCACAAAGAAATGGACAAATGGTTAAAATTGGTTAATTCGTATTCAGGGATGCTCCAAAACGCGTATAACCTATAACCATCAAAATAAATAAAAGAATTTGATTTTTGACTCATCAAAATTGTTTTTACATATAGTCGTATACTATGTGCTGAAAGGAAAAAAAATAGTCATACGGGATTAATTGATTTTAGTGAAGTAAAGGGTAGATATGGACATACTAATAAGGGAAAAATTACTTAATAAGAGAATATTCACCACGTTCATGCTCCATACTAATAAAACCACGGAAACCCAATGGGAACAGTCTTTTAATGCCATCTGAGTTGAGCCCCTTTCCACAATTTTGCATATCCGTTTAATTCGAAGAGTATCTATGTCTTAACAATGGAAGCCAAAATATAGAACACTAAACGCGGACGATGCATATACAAAAACGCGGACGATGCATATACACCGTTAAAACGCGAACGATGCATATACACCGTTAAAACGCGGACCATGCGTATACACCTTTAAAACGCGGACAATGCATATATACTTTTAAAACGCGGACCATACGTTTGTATCTTTTAAATGTGAATTAGTTTTCAAAAAAAGATAAAAAAAAAATATCTTGAGTGGGGCGCATATTATCATCTTGTGTTTTTATATTATTTAGTTAATTTTCTAAAATAAATATTCAGAACTTGAATGCTTTCTACTTGGTTCCTTTCCTCCAAAAATTAATAGGTCTCTGAGTGATGTTCATTGATTGAAAAATGCTCACCAAACTTTATTCGATTTATCCAATTTGTTCGAAAGATATGGCACTACATTAAAAAATATATAGATGAATATATGTTTCAATATCTCGAGAGCAGATCGGGATAATTTCTAAATAAAGATGTCCATTCATTTCGGATTTAAGCTGTTTGTTTATAAAGCATTCACTCATTTGATAATAGGGAATTTATATTTTTTTTCCGAATTGTTCCATTTTTGACCAAAAACATAAACTATCTCAAGAACAGTGCGTATAAACCTCATGTAAATGATGACATTCGTGTTAAAAAGCTGACATTATAAATACATAAATATTTCTCTAACATTTTTAAGTTTACTTATGTTTCCGAATTTGAAAAGCATGATAAAGAAATAAGATCTATTCTTTGATCCGTTTATCCCAACAGGTAATAGGCTTCTAACATTTACCGATTGAAATAATCGTACCACAAATTTTTTTCTGTATTATCAACTTATTCGATACTATTGTACCCACAAAGATATAGACAGATGGTTAAAATTGGTTAATTCGTATTCAGGGATGCTCCAAAACGCGTATAACCTATAACCATCAAAATAAATAAAAGAATTTCATTTTTGTCTCATCAAAATTGTTTTTACATATAGTCGTATACTATGTGCTGAAAGAAAAAAAAATAGTCATATGGGATTAATTGATTTTAATGAAAGAAAGGGTAGATATGGACATATTAATAAGGGAAAAATTACTTAATAAGAGAATATTCACCACGTTCATGCTCAATACTAATAAAACCACAGAAACCCAATGGGCAGAGTCTTTTAATGCCATCTGAGTTGAGCCCCTTTCCACAATTTTGCATATCCATTTAATTCGAAAAGTATCTATGTTTTAACAATATAAGCCAAAATATGGAACACTAAACGCAAAATACATATGTTTTAATATCCGGAAAAAATACAAATATTGCTAAATTCCCCTGTATAGATTTTTAAAGACACCATATGTACAAATTTGTTATGGCAATTCTGTCCACACAATAGAGCAGAATATAGAAATACGTATATAGAGCAAATAGCTGAGGTTTGAGAAGTTAGTCGGTATTAGAACTGCCTATTGCACGATAATTTATATGAGTACTCTACCAACTAACCAAAAACTACTTTCTGACAAGTGAATAAGATAAAACTGCATACATTTGACACAAGCATATTCTCCTGATGGTTTAGAGTGCTTGTCTCGAGATCAACAGGCTAGGGTTCTAAATCTTTATAGTCGGTACAAGACTTCATACAGACTCATGTTCGGTATTGTCGACTCTAGTATATTAAATGAATATAAGTGCAAGTATGTGATAATTTTTAAAAAATTAATTCATTTGTTAAGGCCAAGAAGTATTTTCATCGAATTAGTAGGAATATATTCTGAAGTGCTCGTTATGCGGTCAGGATAGCATAGGCAGAGGCATATATGAAAAATATTTTTAAAAAGACTGAGTCACATGTACGTGACCTCAATTTTTGCATAATATATCCAAATAAAACATGCTTTTCTGGAAAAGTTTGTTTCCTACTGTAAACATATAGGATATATATATATGATCATTGTATAGGAGTGGAGAAAATTTTAGTCTCAAGTTCCAAACAAATATATCGATTGACTGGAGTAGCACAATGTACCCCAAGTTAATTTCCAGTTAAAATTGAGACAAGAATATTCTAATCTCAATTCATTTTTGGTTCGAAGTACTTAAAAAGCATCGACTTATTTTATAATACCGAAAGTATTTAAAAAAACATCCATTTATTTTGTAATACTGAGCATTTAATTATATGATCTTCTCATTTTAGAACAAAAAACGTGCAATCTTTTAAAAACGGAACATCTTTACATCCTAAATGATATTCACTTGTAAATGAATAATTTTATATAAAATGACATTGCAAAAAGCTTTCAATACAATTATTTTTATAATGTTATTTTAATTATCGAAACAAAACATGTTTGAAAGATTGAGTATACCCCTTGTCTAATCTCTCTGAATGTCAACAGTCTGAATGTATCCATATCTGTTATAGATTATATTTTTATTCAATTTATGAAAATTATAGTTAAATAGAAATATTTGATCTTGTTTACCTGATACTGGAACAAAAGATTTCACGAAAATTTTGTGAAACTAGGGTAAAATAACTTTTTCTTCCTATTTTTTTATATAAAAAGTAAAAGAAAAGTGCAAAATCATAAAAGATACAAATTATTGTGTAAAATTAGTTGATCAGTAAAATAAATAGGCCACTAAGTTTACTGATTAAAATAACAGTACGAAACTTCGTTTGGAGAACATAAGTTGTTCGAGAGATATCGTGTCTACAGGGAGACATCGTTTAAAAATGATTGATTTGTATTCAGGAAGACTCAAAATGTTTAAATTCATCCAAATCGAAGAGTCGAATTATTTACCAGTACGTTATGTATAGTAGGATAAGTGAAAACAAAGAAAATCTTGATAGATTCTGTGGAGAATCACTACCTTGAATTTTCATACATAAGCGAGAATTACTTCTCTATACAAGAAATGCTGTGTAGCCTCGATTGTACAAGTAAAACTATTTGATTCATAAAAATGCTAAATATCATTTTCATTTAAGTGTCCAAATTCAGTTTACCTATTTGACTCTAAAAATGCGCTCAATATTAATGATCAGAATTTTTTCAAAGAAGCTTTAATAGTTAGAAATGTAAAAATTTTGGGAGTTTGTTTCTTGCTAAGCCAGCGAGGTGTTTTAAGTACAAAGGGAGATAGAGTGTTCAAATTTTTGTATTGTGAACAATGAACTTAGTTTGAGGGTGATGGCCCTTTCTTCTATCCCGATTCATATGGTGCTTTAAATGTGTGAAAGTTTAATTATTTTTTTCGAGCAATGTTAATTTTTATTTCTATCCTTCATTGCGCCTTAAATTGAAAGGAAAACGGTATCATTTAAATGAATCTGTTTCCCGAAATCTGGTATTAATTCTCGGTGCTTTAATTTAGGTATTGTCTTGAATCGAAGAAAAAAGCAATTTACAAAAGTTATAATTTCCTGAAGGATTACCTTTTTTATAATTATTTAATTACCTAATTCAAGTTGAATCTTAGTTGTTAGAGGAAATACTATTAAAATTATGTTTATATTTTCTTATTACTAAAGCACTGTATTTTCGTTGACGTTCCGGTTTTAGAACTAGAGAAAGTACAGTGCTTTGTTTAAAAACAATGTTTAGTTTTTTAAACTAATAATAAAAATTTCAATTTCGGCGCCACTGTGAGACGTCGCCAGAGGACGTCGCCTCGCCGGTTTATTCCTTGTCACGGCCCTGACTATTAACGCAGAAGTAGACTGAAACATCTAACTTTGAAATCAGTATAAAGCTATAAATTTCCATATTTGTTTTTTGTCTGGGTGTGTGAGTGGGGGAGAGTTACATACAATAGCATTTTACAGAAAGGTTCAGAAGTTCTGAGGACAGTTTGTTGCCGTAGATTTCATGTATAAGAATTTTTTCATGTAATCTAAAATATTCCATGTGTGGGAAACTTTGAGTATTACAAAAGCAAAATTTGAAAATAAGAGTATTATTTTATTATTTATTCATGGATCTACGAGAAAAATTCTGACATACAAAATAATTAATTAATAATTTTATTTTGTTTCATTTCCACTGATTAGAAATACCCATAGTTCATATATTTTTATCTCATGTAGTAAAATAAATTGTCTTGTCTCATGTGCGTGTCGTCTGTAACCGAAAATCGAAGTTTCGGACAACGGCGAAACTTTGTGCGGTAGTAAAGTTCTCTGAATAATACGGTTCGACGAGATTTTTTTAATTCAAATTAGCTTAACATTAGGGGGCTGGACAACCCAGTGGTTAAAACATCACTTAGAGGATCCACGTTCGATTCCTGACTCTGACCAAACTGTTCCCGTGTTCAGAGTACATATTTGTATAAGTGCTTTGTACAGTCGCGCATAAGTAACATTCAAAAATACCGCCGTTTTAAATGTCAGCAATAATCAACGGATATCCATAAAAATTCTTCTTTCAGATCCTTGTGGAAGAATTCTATGGTATGTTTAAAAGAGTGTTAATCATTTTTTAAGATATTCACAGAAGAAAATGGAATATATTTCAAAAATGGCGTCACCGCATCAAAATAAAAAAATGACCTGATCGCATCAAAATAAAAAAAATAATAATTAATAAAAAAAACTGGATTATTCTATGTAACACGTGAATATTAACTTTATGCTTATTTTTATGTAAAAAAAGAATGTATTAGACGATTTTTGGAATGCTAGAATTATCTGCTTTTAAGCTGTTATATTATCGGACACTGCTGTTATATTATCGGACGTTATGAATTGAGTAACCCTTTTTATTGTAAAAATTTCCCAATATGTTTATTTCATAACAATTAAATAAATTCTTTATCCTTTTGAAGGAATTTGATTTTTCTTAATATTTCGACGTTTATGAATTTAAAAAATATAGCTTTGTATCGCTGAACGCATATGACATTTTACTAATTTACTCGAATTTTACCGATCAACAAAATAGGAGAGGGGGGAGGGGGAATAAACCAATTTTGTCTGCGTATGCAGGCACGTTGAAAAATCGATCGAATTTAATTTTGAATTGCTGAAATTTCTCTGAGCAAGAAACTGTCGGACACCAAAACTTGAAAAAAAAAAAAAAAAAAAGAATGCGAAATTCTTACGATCTATAGCTTCAAGATGAATAGAAAGTATGGCTGGGCGGAATAGTAGCCTTTAAACGCGCTATTTTTACCATCATCCTTCATATTTACCGTATAGTACATAGTAGGATACAGTAGTAGGATACAGTGGACATAGTAGGATACAGTGGACAGTACATAGTAGGATAAAGTAGAACAACAGTACTTCGTCACAATATCAGCGGTTTGGCTCGGAAAAGTCCCCCCCTCCTCCATTCCCAAGGTTGATGTCCTTTATTTGCTTTCTGCTCCGTCAGCTGCAGCGTATATTCAAAACTAAGGTGCCTTATTTAAATACAGGAGTCTTATAACGAAACTATTGCATATAGATTAATTTTTTTTTAATTTATCGTAATGCAAAATATGTTACAATGAATATTTAACCAATAAATAAATTTACAAGCTAAAACTAACGGGTAAGAGTTTCGCGTAATATTTTAATTTTGATACACAACTTTAATTCCGATTACACATCCGTTTTCGGAAACCCTTTAAACTTTGAGGCAGTTGTATAAACGATGAAAACCCTTAGTACAGCGTGTGAAGTTCAGTAGGGCGCTGGTGGGGGTCAAAGGATAGAATTGCCACCTCCGCGCCAGGTCATGTATCAAAACACATTCTATATATCTAAGGCGTTAGACGTCTAAAAAATATAAAACGGATATATTAGACGAAATATCTACGGATAGAATATCTAAGGAGTTTGGCCGGTCATTTCGTTAATCGCTAGTTTTTCAAATTGAATCGCCGACGTGGGAATTTACGACGTGGGAATACCTTAGAACAGGAATAAGAAGTATGTCTTCGTATCTCTCCTCTAAGGGGAATACCTGGCCTGGGAAGAATGAATGCTCCCCCCCAGGCACGGGAACTATGAAAACCCTTTATGATAACGGAGTGTGTCGCCTATCTTGAGTGTTCATGCTCAGAGGGTTATGATTTCACCCTGGGGGCCGTACGAAGCCGACAAAGGGCCGTAGTTCACTCACCACTCTTTGGTTGTAAATATTGCTGGACTTTGCGTGGCTTTCAGCGATCGATAGGTATCCTTACAATTCTTTCTCCCAGATACTTCTGCAAACATTCTATTGTAAGTCTTAAAAGTGTTGATCATCTTTTAAGATGTTTACAGAAAAAAAAATTTGACTAAACGACAAATGTGGCGTCCACTTTAGCCGGTTCACATCAAAACTAAAAATATCAATTATTCCTATATTTAGCTCGTGAAAATGTACTTTATGCATAATTTTATGCAAAAAAAAATAAATGTGTCGTTTTTTAGAATGCTAGAACTGTCTATTTTGTAGGAATTCTACACTTATAGACATTTAGAAAAATAGTTATAGACATTTAGAAAAATAGTTAATGTGACGGGATCCTTCAAAAGCAAAATTCGGCAACTATTAATTCATTTCTGCAGTGCATATGCTTCACAAAATATGATAGTTTGAACAGCCCTGTTAAAAATTCGTTAAAAATCCATTTAAAAATTTAAAAAAAAATCGTTTAAAAACAATCACAGTTAAAAAAAATTTATAAAAATATTAATTTGTAAAACTAATATATTGATTATGACTAAAACTCGAATTCTATGAAATTTCATATTTGTATATGCAATTGCATATATGAACACTTATAGAGCATGTAAATGCATAAAAGGCCTTTAAATGCATATTTTAAGTACTTTATTTCCTTTTAGCTTGCATTTTTTTTTATTTTAACAATATTTTTATCTTCTTTAACACTTTACAACAAAGCTGAAAAGTGTTTATGACTTTGTTCATTCTGTTTGTCTGTCTGTCCGTTAGCACGATAACTGCCGAAAAAATTAATTTATCAAAATGAAATTTTAATATGTTGTTCAGACAGTCTATAGGACCTATGGGAATATAAATGAATAATGTCACCCAATTAGTTTTGGATATAACCGGGTTGAAATAATGAAATACATTGAACCTTATGAGGCCTAATTTTTCAAACATTTTTTAAGCAGATTTAAAATTCACAAATTGCTTCGAAAGTTTTATGAAATATTCAAATTGTCCCATAAAATAAATAATAAAAATTTCAGAAAAATATATTCAATAGTTTTTTAAATAAAAATTTGAATAATGATTACACCTTTTATATGAAGCGATCACGTAACCATTATATGAAGAGATCACATGACCCACTTCAAAATAAACTATGGCATCCACCTTGTGCCAAAATTGTGATTTTTAATGTTCTTTGTAATTCATATTTAGTGTTTAATCCGTCCTAAAACCGCTTTATTGTTGCTTAAATTCAGTGCATCTACATCCTGAAACACTGCAATTACAATATATTTGAGTTTAAATGATCATCCAACTTTGACTATTTCTACAACGAAGCCGACTTTTCACTAATGGAAAATGTAAACACCAAAATGTGTAAAATGAGTTGTATAAGAATTGTTGCATTTCTTTAACGCAGAATTATTTAGCTCATGGAGTCTGCAATATAGCTGATATGAATGAAATATTCATTGATTTTAGAGAGTAGGACGATTTTTTCGATGAAGTTTAAAACATAGAGTCTAATTACTTGTACCTCCATGGTCTTAAGTTTGAAATAAAATAAATTATTATAGTATTGTGCTGAATGAAATGAATGGAAAAACGTTTATGAATGAAATGCTGATTTTATAGAGAGAGCCATGTGTGTTATATTTCGATGGCGTCATTTGAATACATTTTATTTGTTTTTGATGAAGTTTTCAAATGTAATAAATTATTGTAGTATTATAATAATTTTAAAAATATTATATAGAAATGTATCACATTTTATAGATGTTTAAACCAGACAATTTATATTTCAATCCCGTCATTTGAATGAAGTTCATTTTTTTTGATGAAGTTTTAAGTTTTCAAATTAATGTCGTATTGTGATAATTTTTAAAATATTACCGAGGAATGTATCGAATTTTAGAGATGTTTAAATAAAATTGCATTGAAGTTGGAAAGTGTTTCATAATCAATGCCTTAAGCATGATTCATCTTTCTTTTTAAATAGCTAGATAAGTTAACATCGGACGAAGCTAAACATATTTCTCATTCAACACCAAAATTCCGTGAGCTACTAAGGCCATGCAATTATCATAAGAAATGGTGAAATCTTTTCAGGGTAAAATATCAAGAGACATGTCTGGTAAAACAGATGGAAAGTCACGTTATACGAATATCTGAAGTTTTGCATACGTCGTTTTCAAACAGCTGTTCTGTAAAATTTTCTGTATAAGCATTGTGAGTAAAAATGCCTAAAATTAAATCTAGTAAATCAATCCGAATAAAATCATGTATTTATAATCATAGAAAAATCTGAATACAGATGGTGTTTTTATATTATGTAATATGCGAGAAAAAATTATTCAGAAAAATATCAGATCAACATGTAAAAACTGCTATTCACATTTCAGAGAGAAAAAAAAAAAAGAAGAGTAAACACGCTGTTATAACTAAGCCGTTTTCAGCATGGAATTCCCAAGAACTAAATATCACTTTCAGTTCAAAAGATGACATGTACTGTCCAATAATATCAGTTGGTATTAAAAGAACATTTTTAGCATTAAAATGTTTTTAGATGATAAACGACAAAGTCTACGTGTCAAGAACTTAGAAAAGCACATTAGTTGGTTACAGCAATAAAATTTACTCACTATATGAAAATTTTGACTATATTTGAACAATGATATAAAAACTTTTGATTTGCAATAATAGTTTGCTTGAGTTTGGTTAAAATCCCGCGTTTTTAAATGCTTTCAGATGCATTAATGATATTCGAACAAAATATATAAATACATGTATTTTATGTTATAAGTAATTAATTATTAAATTTTAGGTGCATATTTGCATGCATATTTTGACAAATTTTAATGCATATATTAGTTATGATATTAATGTAGTATCAAATGAGACATATCGTGCGTGTGCAGTTACGTAGGAAACGTCATAAGCATTCATTGATAATGATTACGTTAGTTCTCCATATATAATTGCATTATATTCTTCACAGTATTGGTGTATTAAATCCGACACTGTAAACAACCACATTTGATCTTCGACCTCCCTTCCCTGTTCGGGATCCTGACGACACCTATATAACAATCTTGACACTTTTTAAAAAATAAAAAAATTGTCGATTTTCATAAATTTCATTGTAATGTCGGCAAAAAAAATCAATATTTTCTCTCAAAAGGCTCTCTCTCTCCCAAGAATGCCTTATCAGCAAGCTCTATTGAGAGGAAAATTATACACTCTTATTAAACATCGAGTTTTTGCAATAAATTAATTTTTAGCATTTGGCAACAGAAGTTTGAATCCTTTAATTTCTATTCTTAAATTATTACAAGATATTTTGAGCTATCTATCTATCTATATATATTAATTGTCAAGTGTCCGTCTGTTCGTTTGTATGTCACGTTTTTTTAGGCACTCCCCGGATAAATAGAGACTTGCAATTTGGTGCACAGGTCGATCGTTCGATAAAAACCCCTGGAAAAATCGAATTTTTCGAAAATGTTCCGTCGAGCGTATGCTCCACACCAAAACGTTCGAAAAGTGAAATGATAGGAAAGTATACTTTGCGATGAGAGAGAGATTTCAAATTTAGATTATATAAACCATTCTAAAGGAAGAAAGTGTGCAATTTTAGATTTCAATATTTGCTACTTTAGTGGGTGCCGCGCACCGAAATGTTCGATTTTCCGAACAAATGAGAAACGCTTGCTTTAAATTTGATAGAGGCTTGAAATTTGGTATACGGGTTAATCATTTGATGAAAACACTCAAGACAACATTGTTTTTCAAAAATGTTCGTTTAAAGAGGTTGCTCCAAAAACGAAATGATGAAAATTCATGTTTCGAGATGCAATAGAGACTACAAATTTGGTGTGCGAGTAGGTAGTTCGAAAGGAAAAGCACGTACAATTTCAGTTTTCCGATATTTTCTACTTTATGGGGGTACCGCAATCCCAAATATTCGATTTTCCGAAATAAATGAGAAACGCCTCCTTTCAAAATGTAATAGAGGTTTGATATTTGGTATTTGGGACAATCATCTGATAAAAAACACAAGAATAGAGTTTTTGAAATCTGTTCATTTAAGTGGGTGCTCCACACAAGCAGAGATGTGTATATATACCCAAGTCAGGGATTAAATAATGCTCAAAATTAATGATAAAAATCACATCAATGCAAAGTTAAAATATTTTATTTTTGTATTTATATTTTTTTTATAAAGCTTACAACCATATTACTGAAAATTCTTACTTTTTAAAAGGTTTTTTCTATCGCATGTAAACTTATTATCATAGGCGAATCAAGAACGTTGAAGCACAACGTTGAAGCACATCTATTGACCTAATAAGTTTACGAGTCGCATTTCATGACCAATAAAATATAGCTTACAACCCTACAAGAGCTATTTATAATTTTATAATTCGAGAATAGATCAGATTCAGAACTGTAATCCCCATTTGATCGTCTACACCCCCACACACTATTTTTGGGATACTATGCACCGAAATTAAGTGTATGTCGGATATCCTATGCCTATGATAGGATGTTTGCATATGAAAAAAAACGCTGCAGTAAGAATTTTTAGGAATCTGGTTGTAAGTATCACAAAAGAAATACCAAAAGAAAATTTTTCATCTTTGCCCTGATGCAAGTTTAGGCATTAATGTTTGGCATTATTCAATCCACGACTTGGGTATATATACCACTCTGTTTATTTTATTTGTAGATATTTTACCTTTTTGATATCAGGTTTGCTGGTTCTTTAGCACTGGTGAAGGAGATCCCGCGTATTCTCGAAACAGTTGTCAGCCACAATTTTATTTTTTTTTACTTGAATATCTTAGATTTTCTTTCCCTAATCCTTTGCACAATGTGTTTTCGTTTTTTTATTGGTATAAGGAAGAACAGAGAGTAAAAATTCAAAAAGTTAAAAGTTAAAAAAGAAAAGCGAAATGTTTTTTAAGGAAAGTTAAAAATAAAATGTTAAAATTATTTCCTAATTTGTTATTAAAACCATTTCATTACTCAACCGTTTATATTTGTAAAGCAGAATTTCCTAAACTCCTTTGTAAGGAACTCACACATTATTGAAAAATTAACTTGTATGGAACTCGCTCGTTGTTGCAAAATTTTACTTCATATGTACGTAAATCGCAAGAAATGGCACAAAATTTCAGTTGCACGGAAGCCATCCATTACCGTATTTAAGAGTGGTCGCACCACTCATTTTCCCAGGCCGATCTCGTGCCAATTTACCTCTGTACTACTCTATGTCACTGGGAACCAATATTAAAAAATCGGTGTAGATTATGGGTGGGACAACGGTAATCTAAAAGGACCAGTCTCTCAAAAAGACAGGTGTATAATATATACTATCCCAAACATCTTGAACCCATTTCTTTCGAGACTAGCTCTTTGCCCATTACAAATGCTATTATTTTACGAATCTTGTTTGAAGTATATCCTCTAAGTAAACCGCACAATAGGTGAAAAGTAACACCCTTTGTCCAGCAGGCTGTCGGTAAGAAAAAAGAGGGGACTCCTCGGAACAGGAAAGAAAAGGCCTCAAGAAAAATTATTTTTATTTTAGACTCGTCATACATAATAATCTTGATTCATCTAATATACTTCAGAATGTTTTTCAAATCAGGCGTTTCTTCTTTCAAATAAATAAATAAAACAAAAAGAATAAAAAAAAACGTGTTTAACAAATGACTTTCTCTACAGATTAACACATCTGGATTTTGTTGGAAAAATAACACAATCTAGTGCTTGTTTACTATAAGAGCCCACCAAAATTAATAGACTTATTGCAGTTACTAATTATAAAAATATGTATAAGAAATGCCATGTAAATTGCTTTAATATTTCGTTAGATATCGTGCACTCGGTGGAAAAAGCAAAAATACCTAATATCTCGAGAACGGCTCAAAATAACTACTGAAAAATAGTGTCCCATAATTATTAGTTAACTGTATTTAAAAATCATTTTGTCATAAGATAATAGTTAAAATATTTATTGTTTGGAATTTTCTCCATTGTGGATCAAAAACGTGTAATATCCCAAGAACAGCTTACATTCTCGGTCCAGAAGTTGTGTTATGGGCTTCTAAATACAGAATTATATGTAAAATGGTAATTTCCCCCAAAATATAAAAATATAATTATGTTTAAATATCCTTCGAAACTTATTAATTCGTTAATTTCTTTGATCCTATAAATTTTTGATCTTGTATTCAGTTTTTTCCATTATCTTAAATATAATGGGCCAATTCTTAAAAGGTTTTTTTATGTTGAATTTATATCTTGTTTTCAATAAGTAATTTGGTTTTGACAGGTTCTAACATTATTTTTATTATTTTATTATATTAGGTGTTTCATTTCAATGATTCTGTAATATGTTCATTACATAGGTATATAGACCATTTCTTTAAAACTATTTTACGAAGTAGACCCTATAGATTTTCATTAAATTTTTAATAAATTTTTATGTAACTTATATATTATGTGTTTTAATATTTTGAAATCCGCAAATACCGGAATCCCGGTTTTGAAAATTACAAATGTCGAGATACTTGATTATAATTTTGTCCCGAAATTAATTGCCCAACCCATTTCTATGAGTTTAGTGAAAGTTTCATTTATGGGCATATGGACATGCCGGATATTAAAAATAAAGCCAACTAGTAATTTTAATTTTTCCAAAGATATAACATAGGGATTTGTATGTTAATTTATTCCTTCGTAACATTACGAGAAATATCCTGCTTATTTAGAAAGCAGTTAAGTTGTGAGAATTGCAAGTAGTTATTTGCCATCGTGAAAATATAAATGAATAAAATGTCCACCTCTAATCGTAAGGTAATGTTTCGTCAGCCTTCATTTTACATTAGCATTCAAATATCCTTAAACTTAACATTTGTTCTTGATATATTATTTTTTAAATATCCATTGCATTTTGTACACAAGTACTTCATGACCCGAAAAGTTGTATGAGAATTAATATCAATAAGTTAGTTGTACATATGAATTTATTGAAAATGTAAATATTAAAATAAATTACATTTTAGAGAAGATTAGAGGTATATTGATGACAAATTGGGCAGTTATGTATCAAAATTAACATATCAAGTGAAAACTAAAGTGCCCCTGAGAATGTTAATACCCTCCCAAATTTCCGAGTTACAATGTTTCGTCTACGCATTTTTTACTAAATCCTTAAAAGGAGGGTGTATGAGAGTACTATAAGTCTCCTAGAAGTGAGATAAAAAAACAAATTTTAAAATATTTCAATTTTTTTAAGTAGATTGACATTCATTCATTTCCAGTGCAAAAAGCAAATAGTCCAATTTTAGGAGTGGCCATTTAAATAGGGATGGCTTGGGGAAGTTATGTGCTTAGTCTCCATGCCATCTTTGCTGAAATAGAAAAGGCCAATACCGGGGCACTTTACCATCAAGTCTGAACAACAAGAAATCACTGTAAGCAAATACAATAAATTTGTCAACACCTACCTTTGTGGTTGTAGATTATATTTGAATACTACCGGCCATATGTTGGTTTTTAAAGAATATGTATAACTAATTGTTGGTACATATAGCTTAAACTGCTTCAGCTCAAACAGCTATTTATTGCGCAAAATAACATATAAAAGGAAATGTATATATATATATATATATATATATATGCATATATATAAATTCAATTTGCTGTTAAAAATTATTATAATCGTTTTGCAATTTGGCAGTTTAGCACATTTTAAAGTGACACCAAGTCGCAGAAAATATATCGGAATCCGTTTACTGTATATGGAGTTGATTTTATTCCTTTAATCATGAACAGAAATGTATAAAACAAACTCTTAATTATTATATTTAAACATATTATTTAGTCTTTAATTTAAGATTTTATGGATTTTTGTGGAGCATTTAAATGAAATGGCCGGCTCTATTTCTAGTGCATGACTGTCCTGTGTAAGCACATCCAGAGATTTAAAGAATAATCACGAGATGTTGACAATCTACTGGTGGAAGCAGACCTAAATGCATAAATTTATGTTTAGGAAAGGTTAAAAAAGTAATTGGGCTGATATCCATAAAGGCAATAGGGTTGATACTCTCCCCAACCTCATAAAGATAATAGGGCTGGTCTCTATGAAAAATTTTATTAATAAAAGAAATATCTTGATCAAGTGGTCATTAAATAGATCAAATTTGCATTAGGCGATATTTTATTGTGTTGCATTTGTTTCAGATTCTATTCGTGTCACTTAACATGTACTTGCTTCCAGTAATATTTTGCCTGTACTGAGAATACTGGTGTTTAAGTTGAATAATCAAATGTTTTGTTTGTTGCGAACTCTGCCTTCGCTGATATTGGTGATTCTAAAATTTCACATTCTTCCGAAGTAGTGTAATTTTCCAAGACATAGATGAAATATGAAGTAATTTATTAAAATAAAAATTGTTTCAAATCGCTTCTGAAAAGAAACTGATGTTATATATTATCGTTAATATTAGCATTAAACAAATTAAAGGTGTCAACCAATTTCGGAGGCAAAAAACAGCCTCCTTTCGTCAAAGCAAAGACTGAGAAGTCATACCAGCAAAATAATTGTTAATGAAAATTAGAAAAAATGAAAAGAAAAAAAACTAAGAATAATTTAAATAAACAGAAGAAAGATTAACTTGGTCATGACCAAGACTACAAATTTAAGTACGCCATGATGGAAAAAATATAAAATAATGTGTTTCGGAAAATACATCATGAGCACCATCATCAACTAATTTAAAATATATATTGGCACAAACCATTATAAAAATACTTATGAATAATCGACTAGAAAATTGTGTAGTATGTAATAAAAAGTATATGAAAGAAACAAGCTACTTCAAGATATTGAAGAATTTTATGTGCCGGTGTCAAAAAGAAAAGAAAAAAAAAACAAATTTTAAAATTTTGTCCTGCTTGAAACTTGTCATTAGAAATGCAAACTAAGCGATCCATGGGGCAACCAACATATTTGCAAAACAAGATTATAGACAATAGTATTCAGCTGAAAGTGATAGAAGATAGTACATACAAAACTCTTTGCCTTTACTCAAAATAAATAATGTAGTATACATAATATAGTTTATCAAAAGATTTGAAAATAATTGTAATTTGGGTATCTGTTTCCATTGCTCAAGCAAAAAAAAAAAAATAAACAAATAAAATAAAATACATGACTCTATAAAGGGGTGAAACTAAGGCATCTCGGGTCTCGTCTTCAAACACGCAGCTCGTATATATGTAAAAGAGTATACTTTATTTCACGTATTGTTTATTTCATAAGCATATCTGCACAAATAATATTTTTAACACTGGCTTTTATCCATCAAATGAAAGTAAGACACAGATTTTTGAAAGTAAATGCAGTTGAGGTACAAGACATTTTGCGCCCCTCCTTCAACCCATAGCTTTAACAAAATATAATGTAATATACTTTATATAAATTTTATTAGAATATTTATAAAAATCTTGCAAATAATTCTACCAACAGTCTTTTTAGTAGCTTAGGATACGAGACAGAAGTTAAATTGACTTCGATGTTGATTGAACACGGAAATGGATTTTATTTTCAGAAAATTGGAAGTACAAGAATGAACTATTTTATAAATTTTCGACTTTTTGTCATAATTCATTATACTGAGGTACAACTCTTCAATGATTACTATGCTACTGTCGAGTTTATTCTATATACTATTATATATTATTTCCTCTATCTCAATGAATTCAACTTATGAGAAAAATGTGATAGAAACAAGAAAGATTAATCTTGCAAAAAGTAATGATTATGAAAAACTTTCCAACTGAAATGCAATGTTATTTAAACATCTCTAAAATGCGATACATTCAGCGGTGAAGCTTTTTTAAATTATCATAGTACAATAATTTTTTTACTTAGAAACTTAAAACTTCAATAAAAAAGGCAATGCTATAAAATCCTTTGCTTCTCTATTTAAGAAAAACCAATAAATATTGCATATCACTTATATTCCAGACTCCAGAGCTAAATAATTTTGCTTTGAAAAATTCAGCAATTCTTATACAATTCATCTTACAATCGCTTGTCTTGTTTACACTTTGCGTACGTTAAAATTAGGCTTCGTTGTAGAAATAATCAAATGTTAGTGTTCATTTAAAATTAAAAATATTGTAATTGCGTAGGCACAGAATTTAGAAACACAGATAATATACAAAATTAAAGCGGTTTTAGGACGGATGCAGCACTAAATATAACCACAAGAAAGATCAATCATGCATAAAAAATTGATTATAAAACAATTTTCAACTGTAATTTTATTTCAACACCTCTAAAATATGATACATTCAGAGGCGATATTTTTAACACTTTACAAAGTTAAAACGTGTTTATGACTTTGTTCATTCTGTCTGTCTGTTCATTTGCAAGATAACTGCCGTAGATATGACTTTATCAAAATGAAATTTTAGTATGTTGTTCAGACGGTCTATAAGACATATGGGAATGTAAATGAATAATATCACCCGATTAGTTTTGGATTGAAACTGGGTTGAAAAAATCAAATACATTGAACCCTATATGGGACCTAATTTTTCAAACATTTTTAAGCGAATTTAAAATTCACAAATTGCTTCGAAAGTTTTAGGAAATATTTAAATTATTCCATAAAATGTATAAAACAATTTAAGCAAAATTTATTCGGTAGTTTTTTAACTAAAAATTAAAATAATAATTAGACCCATATTATATGAAGTGATCACGTGACACACTTCAAAATAAAATATGGCATCCATCTTGGGTCAAAATCGTGACTTTTAAAATTCTTTATTTTTGCGTTTTTATGTAGCATCTGTATTCTGCGCCAACGCAATTACAATATTTTTTAGCTTAAATGATCATCAAATTTTGATTATTTCTACAACGAAACCTAATTTTAACCTATGCAGAATGTAAACACATAAAGCTGTAAGATGAGTTGTATAAGAATTGCTGAATTTTTTTAACGCAAAATTTAGTCCTGAAGATTGGAATAAAGCTGATATGAATGAAATATGCATTGATTTTACATGGAGATGCAGACAATTCTTAAGTATTGCTTTATTTGAAAAATTTTAAGCATTAGTTTTAAGCATAGAATTAGAAAGAACTTTTACTTCCAGGATTTTATGTTTTCAAGTAAAATATATTAGTCTGATATTGTGATGAATGAGAAGAATGGAATAAAAGTGTTTGAATTAAATATTCACTCCATTTACTTAGAGAGCCAAGCGACTTATACTTCAGTGACGTCATTTAAATAAAGTTCATTTTTTCGATGAATTTTTAAGTTCTCAAATATAATAAATGATTGTAGTATTGTGATAATGTAAAAAATATTACAGCTGAATTATCGCATTTTAGAAATGTTTAAATAAAATTGCATTGTAGTTGGAAAGTGTTTCATAATCAATGCTTTATGTATGATTGCTCTTTCTTGTTTAATTATCACAGAACTACAATAATTTATTTAATTGGAAGATTAAACTATGGAGGTTAAAGTTTTTTCTAACTCCATGCTGAAAATGTCATTGAAATTTTATTCAAACGACGTCATCGAAATATAAATAGTCTAGCTCTCTATGTAAAAACAGCGAATATTTCATTCATACATTTTTATTCCAGATTGCAGAGTTAAATAATTTTGCTTGAGAAAAATTCAGCCATTCATATACAACTCATCTTACTTGTTTGCATTTTACATTCATTAAACTTAGGCCTCGTCATAAAAATAATCAAAGTTTGATGATCATTTAAGATAAAACATATTGTAATTGCGTTGACTCAGAATATAGATGCACAGAAAAAACGCAAAAATAAAGCGGTTTTAGGACAGATATAACACTAAATATAAATTAAAAAGATCTTAAAAATTACGATTTTGGCACAAGATGGATGCCATATTTTATATTGAAGTGAGTTATGTGATCTGTTCATATAATGGTCACGTGATCTCTTCATATAAAGGGTGTAATTATTATTTTAATTTTTATTTAAAAAGCTACCGAATATATTTTGCTGAATTTTATTTTATATATTTTATGGAAAAATTTGAATATTTCCTAAAATTTTCGAAGCAATTTTTGAATTTTTATTTTGCTTAAAAAATGTTTGAAAAATTAGGTCCCATGGGGTTCAGTGTCTTTCATTTTTTCAATCCGGGTTCACACCAAAACTAATTGGGGGATATAATTTATTTACATTCCCATATATCCCACAGATCGTATGAACAGCATACTAAAATTTCGTTTCGATAAAGTTATTTTTACGGCAGTTATCGTGCGAACGGACATATAGACAGAATGAACAAAGTCATAAACACTTTTCAACTATGTTGTAAAGTGTTTATAAAAAGCATTTCATCATCTGAATGTTGGATACTATTTTACGAGTATATCTACTTATAGTGCGAATGTAAAAGAAACTAGCGCAATAGAATTTTGCAGTATAGATCAGCAATTGTAGATGGTAGTTTCATTTTAAGAAGGATGCATGGGTTGAAACTTTCTGTTGTCGCAGAGCGAGCAAGCAGGTTTCAGATTCCTTTGAAGTATGGGGTACAGGTGATTGCTCTAAGCTTCGAGAGCCAGATACTAGATATATTATCAGCAGTATTGTTCAGGCAGACATCTTCTACTAATGGGACTATGGCCTGAAGGCATGCTCTACCTGATGGCAGGGCTGCAGGAGTAATGGTTTAGATCTTAGCACCTTCTCCCTTGAAACCGGAAATGTTTGTGAATAACGTCACGACATTGCATGAAGAAAATTGACATTCATAGGATTTAATGGAAAGTTTACATTTCAAACTAAAAATAGGCTGATGAAGAACACTGTAAATGAAAATCAAACATTTGTAACGAGAGCTCAGTTTGAAATTTATTGTTTGGGCAATATAACTTGTGTTTACTTGACACAAAACAATATTTTTAATTGTTTCTTTTGAAACTTTTTCAAAAATTTTTTCAATCTGGTTGTTACAGTTAGAAATCAAGTTACAATAAAAAAATATCTAGAATGTGGAGATATATTGATGGAGGTAAAGAAAAACATATATATTTCAAATTTTGTATACAAATTATTCTTCTAAAATATAATGTAGAAATGCTTTAAAAGTTATGTTTTTTTAATTAGAAACAGCTTAATCACGTCGATAAATGTACGTTTATTTGTGTAATACATAAACATATACGACATATATATTTAATATAATTTTGGAAATAAAAATTATATTCCAAACAAAATATTGCTATAAAATCTTAAAGCCCTAAAAGGTTGAGTTCTTATTAGAAAAGTTAAAAAAGCATTGTATCAGATTCCACATAATAATTTGATGTTAGTAGGTGCATTCCTTATTATCGTGTTCTCATATGACACATTCTATAAGCATTCGAGGTGGGCTCAAAAAGTTTTGAAACCTGCTTATTTGTTAATATCTCGAATTCGAATAATTTTGAGGGAAAGAAATTAATTTTATGCAATTAGTATGAGGAAAAATATGTTATTTAAAAGAAAAATTATTTCAAATAGAAGATTCGTTCCGTTTTTTAAATATAAAGGATATGGAGTTTAAGTGTCCACTGGACTTTTTTATAAATTCGTAATATCGCATTGGTTAAGTCTACTTCTGTCGCAATCGTCATCAGAAAGCAAAAATATATTTTATTTGCACATTCTATTGTATAGAATAGGTATTGTTTTCTTGAGAATTTTCGAATTCGAAATTTTGATGGAAGATATCCTGACGGAAGACTGTTATTGAATTTGATAATTTGAATGCATAATTTTTGAAAATAAATAATATATTAATACTAATCGAATTGTTTCTGGGTAATAATATAATTTTGAAAAATATATAAAATAAAAGAGGGCAAAATAAAATATTCTTTATGTAAAACCCAGAAAAAATCAATGTTTTAAAGACATATATTAAACTAGTTTTATTATTTTTTATGCTGTTCTGTAAAAGAAACCGAAAATATACAATTGTTTAAAGAATGCGATAGCTCATATGGATGAAGCAGAGGCTATGGTATTTAAATGACGGGTGTTATAATGATTTGGAATATAAATGGAATACAGTTCCTGATTACATACGCAAGTATATAATTTTATCTGTTGCTATATTAGCTCAAATATTCACTGGGACGATCTGTTTTGACGTCAGGGATAGTGCCATCCAATTAAAACCATAATCCAGTGGGGGCGACTTCCACAGGGACCGCGTCCTCCTTCCTCTAACATCAACTTATCGAAAGAACTTTCGAATCCACATATTAAATATACTCCGCGTGAACAGAGGGTCAATTTAGGCAGAGCTAGGAATTGAACTCGGGTCCTCCGAGTGCAAACTTCGTGCCTTAACCACTGGACTATCCCACCCCGAAGTTCATCAATCTGTCCTTCAGACCGTATGCAATACAGCAAAATCCACCGGGTTCATGAATACTAATACGTATATAGAGCATTTAGCGAAAATTTTGTCGTACCAAAATAACATTTTTTAAATAAGTAAACAAATTTTAAAACATTTTTATATAGAAGACACTTCTCATTGCAGATACTATCTTCCATGGACGGGTTTCACTCTTATTCTGCGCTCGTCAGCAGGGAACAGCAGAAATCTGTAATAATAGTAAAAGGCATGTCACAATTTTTTGCGAGCTTCTATGGGAACTGATAATTTTGGTCCTTCCACGTGGTTGGCATAACATTTACTTACAATTTAATTCAGGCCACACGGAGTTGCAAAGGCAAATTTCATAAAACACAAATCCGCCTATAAGGGACGCTCCCAAAAATATGGAATACACCCCAGCCAGAATTTTTAATCAATTTTTTCAATCACTATGGAAGAATTGAAATTATTATTTTCCATAAAAGCTTGTGAAAATTGTGGATTTTAGCAAGTTTTGTACTGCCTTTGCAGCTGACGAGCTGTGTCTTCCATATTAACGACCGCATAATAAATGCGAAACAGGTTCATGGATGTTAGTATCTGCAATGGGAGAGCTATCCTTATTTTGGTATGGGCGCCCGTTATAAGTCGGTTTTGTGTATAATACACTTTTATATGTTTAATCTTCTTTTCTCAATTTTGCATGCATTCGGTTATGTGTTAGGGCATGTGTTACAGAATGTATAATTTCTTATGTTTCTTCTCTTCTAACTACGAACGCATATTTTTTAAAAGTAATTTTAGTTCATTTTTTAACTAGTTTCGAATGAAAGAAGTTGCAGCACATCTAGCGTACATATATAAATATGACACAGTTATCAGTTTTAAATACAGTGTCCTCAGTAAAATGTGCATTTACGATCCTTAGTTTATAAATATACGTACCCTCGTTTTCTTAGTTATTAGATATACGTACGTTTACTCTCGGTAAGAACATATATATCTAATGCCAAGCTTTGCCCTCATTCTAACGGTGTATACGCATGGGCCTCAGTCTAACGGTGTATATGCATCGTCCGCATTCTAACGGTGTATATGCATCGTCCGCATTCTAACGGTGTATATGCATTGTCCGCATTCTGACGGTGTATATGCATGGTCCGCATTCTAACGGTGTATAAACATGGTCCTCGTTTACCTTGCAAAAATACATACTTGAAATAAAGCAATTTTTAAAATTTTCTTGCCACATATGTCATTAACTTCCTTCCAGGATGCCTAAAATGTGAAAATTATATCAGAAAAATAATTAATTCGGGAGGTCCTCAGTTTGGTGGGTTCCCCGCAGCGTCCTCGTTTTCCACCAAAAACCAACCTATGTGTGTGCCTGTGTGTCTGCCTGCCTGTCTGTCTGTGTGTCTGTCTGTCTGTGCAGATATTGTATCCACTCTAACCAAGAAACTAAATGACCGAATTTCGTAAAATTTGGTAGGTAAGTCATTTGTGGGCGAATCTGGTGCTGATTTGTTTTGGGTACAATTCGGGATAAAAGAACCTGCCCTTTTTTGTGAAATGACCCGTAAACGCTTGTATCTCCTCTAGCTAAAAATCTAATGGACCGAATTTCACAAAATTTGGAAGATTAGTCGCTTGTGAGTTGCCCTGGTGCTGATTAGATTTTGGTACGATTCGAAAAAAAATAACCTGTCTTTTTTTGCAAAATGGCCCGCAAAAATCGACAAAATCTAAAATAAAAAACTATGTATGCTGAAATATATCCATTACATTCTTGTTTTATACGTAATTTTTAACGAAGAAAAGAATAAGACTAACTCCATTACACTAGAACTAGCCGTTCTCGAGATATTTCAGCTTTTTCATATTTTGTCTACGCCACCTTTGAAAATAAGTCCAGTTGCCAAACGAGAACGAAAATTGAATTAAAAGTGAATTAAATTTAATTAAAAGAAAGAGAACGTGGATATAAGTCTGCAGAGAAAGTCATGTGCTGCCCACATCAGATTTTTATGTTATAAAATAATTTGGTAAATTAATTTTGATTTTATTGCCATTTTAAGTTTTTAAATAGATTTGACATCTTCAGACTTATAAAAAGTATGATGTGGGCAGCACATGACTTTCCTTATATAATGCAATGAATTTACTATTTATAAAAATAGGTTATTCTTATAGTGAATTCTTATATTCTTTTCAAGATACTGAATTTTTGATGATTAGTCGTCATTTTCCATGTCGTCATTGATTTAGTTTCAATAAGTCGCCATTTTCATTGATTTAAAGTCATTTTTATTCATTTGACGATATTTCCATTAATTTGGCAACATTTAAAAAATCGCCAAGTTGGCGATATTTCGCAAAATTGGTCGCCAAAATCACCAAGCGTTATGGACGGAGAAATAAGTTATTCTTGCAATGGATAAATGACTATTGGCGTTCAAATACGAAAATATTACTCAAAATATCTTTCCTCAAGTATGAAACGAGCTAGATCCACGAGAATGACGTCAATCAATATATCGCATCATATTACATATGAAAAGTGATTGTTTCTCAATTGCTAATATTTTTTTAAGTTATGGAATATTTTGAAAAATTTATTTGAAAAATATGCAATATCTCGAGAATGGTTCATGCTAACGTTCTAACGTTTATGTTACTCCTTTTCTCAGGAAGAATTACATAAGAAATGTCTATTTGCGTAACTTTATTAAAGGTTTTAATTTTTTTTATGATTTTTTCAATATTTCACTCCAAAATTTAGGGGGTTCTGAACAGGCTTCCAGTATTCGCGGATTGTAGTTTCTGTACCAAATTCCGTTCGAATCGGTCCATTCGTTCTTCAGTTATCGTCTCCAAAGTCTCACTGACACACACACACACACACACATGCATCACCTCAAAAATGTCTGATTCGTGTTCATGGATGCTTGAAGCGTGCTCTCCCGTCGAAAACTCGAATTCGAATTTTCGATCCCGTCGCAATACCTTCCTTATACATTATTTGTATATAAGGAAAGTAACAACAGAATTTTTTAGGAAAAATCTTCAACTTATAACCTTGGAAGGGCAGCGCGACCTATGCTCTGAAAATAGCAATACACTATGGGAATCCGTGAACCTCTTGACTGACAAATTTCACAAAATTTCGTCACTTTGTAAATACACATGTTTTTTTTTGTAATAAACCAACTAAAATTGAATCTTATTCCTAATTTATTAATCCTGCTTTATTTATTCATAATAAATACTTTCCTTATCCCTTTTGTAATTCAATTTCTTTGACTTTTCTTTGATGACTTAAATAGCGCCAGGTTCGCAATAAAATCTACTCCATTATGTAATTGCTATCAACCAGACGATGTCGACCATTATGTACATAATTGTCTACATACACTATATGATCAAAAGTATCCGGGCATTTTGAATGTTAGAAAGTTTTTCGAATTTCTAAACAAATACTTGGCGAAGTGTTCTGTAACTTTGGCGATGTGAAGAACATGCTTGAATTCATACTTTCTGGTAAAGTTTCTGTGACCTGTGCATTTAGGGGACCATCAAGATATTGAAAAAGCAGAAATATATATTTAATCACTCTGTATCATAAAAAGCTGGAAATGATTTTTAACTTTCACAAAATTGTTAACTAGATTTTTTCAGTTTCTATAAGCATTTTCGTAAAATAACGTATATTCCTGAAGATATAAACGATTCTTTAAAAAAACAAAACAAATCTTGTTGCCAACCACATGTTTTTTGCTAACATTATCCGTAAGTTTCAATTAACTTTCACGAAACTTACAGAACATTTGTCAACGTCCAATAAAACATTATGCTTCAATTGAAAATTAAAGCATCGAATATACGATGAGGTATAAGCATTTGAAAAACAAAGTTTTTACTGCGCAGTCGCGAAACATAGCAATGGTTTTCTTTCTTGATTTTGTAGTCAATACTGTAGGGCAACTTCAATAAAAAATCCACTGGAATATCGTGAAAATTCACAAAGATATCGACGATATAGTGATCAGTTTTTCTCTGACTCTCTGAAAGTAACTGGATAATAAGGGGTTTTCCACAAACTGACATTTTACAAGGATCACCACGTACAGGGGTGCCTGAAGACTTTTGATCATTATTTGCATAACATTGGACTAATTCATTTTCAGAACAGAGGTGTCCGATGAATTTGTAAAATGTTAATTTGTGGAAACCCCGTATCATTCAGGTACTTTCAGAGAGTCAGAAAAAAACTGATCACCATATCGTCGATAGCTTTGTAAATTTTCACGATACTCCAGTGAAATTTTTTTTATAGAAGTTGCCCTACAGTACTCACTGCAAAATCATAAAAGAAAACTATTGCTATATTTCGCACCTGCGCAGTAAAAACGTAGTTTCTTCAAATGCTTATATCTCGTCGTATTTTCAATGCTTTAATTTTCAATTGAAGTATAATGTTTTTCTTGTGGACGTTGAAAAATGTTCTGTAAGTTTCGTGAAATTTTATTGAAACCTATGGATATTGTAAGCAAAAAACCTGTAATAAAATTTGGTTTTCTTAAAGAAACGTTTATATCATCATGAATATCCGTTTTTGTTTTACGAAAATACTTATACACATTGACGGAAGCTAGTTAACTATTTTGTGAAAGTTGTAAATCATTTCCAGCTTTTTATAATACAGGGTGATCAAATATATCTTTCCTATTTTTCAATACCTTGGTGATCACGTAAATGCCCAAGTCACCGAAACTTTACTGGAAAGTGGGCATTCAATCATGTTCTTCACATCGCCAAAATTACAGAACACTTCGCCAAGTATTTGTTTAGAAATTCGAAAAACATTCTAACAACCAAAGTGTCCGAATACTTTTGATCATATAGTGTAGATAGATTTCGATTTAAATTGGCCTTTAACTGAAAATATGCCTCAATTGTTTGATAGGCTTTGTAAAAATAAACAATATCTGTATTAAATATAATGCATTACTAAATTAAAATACATTGCTGATCAGATAATTTCAACAATTGTCTGTGAGAAGCATCCTAAGCGGGGGGTAGAGGGGATTCTTCTCTATTGATCAATGGAATTGTGCTCCTTAAATTACAGATATTAGTTTGGCAGCCTTGATTTCTGTAAACTCCATCTTTTTATCTTCTGTTCAATTCATTTTTACTATATGTGAGACCAGATTTCAAGTGGATAGATTTATATGGCAATTTATGATGTCTGTCATGTCAGACAATGACACCGGACTACAAGACGCTAATGTATTGCAGCCCATGACCCGAGAGGTCAGGAAAGGCCATAAATTAGGGGGGCTTCAAGTACAGGTTTGGTCGAGTCAGAGCAGTAGTAGAGGCTAAAGGAGAAACCGTGGGATTGTTTAAAAAATAACCAATATGGAACATGGTTGTTGTACGCCGTGAGATCAACTAATGGTAACCGAAGAGGCCTATCCGACCTCAGGCAAAACAGGTGGCAACCGTAAGAGAACCGAGGTACACATCAACGAGATGCAGCGATACAACTGTGATATAATGATTACAGATTCAGATATATAGAGAGTAATGGCAGTTACAGTAACGAAATGTCCAGAGATGTGAAAGAACGGTAACAGATCAGACGAGGTCAAGAACAGATTCAGTGTAAGATGGAGTGACGAAGAGGCCATGTACAATATCAAGTTCTGCGAGTGCCGATGTGAAAGAAAGTCGGTTGTGTGTCAACGTCTAAAGACAACCAAAAAGTATGTGCAGTGTGCATGCCAGCTTATCCCAGGTCATAACCATTTTGATAAGAATAACTTACCTGGTCTGAGATGTCCAATTCTTTCTTAATTATATGTGGTAATTGTTGGAATTAATTTAGTAATGAATACAATATTCTTAATGAATAATGTTATTTTAGGGGTTAAACAGGGTGCAGTTAATCATGAGAAGTATTATGGTAATATATTCTATTCCAGGAACTCGTGCTAAAGATATTAATGAAGGGTTATTAGCGGCACAATGCAAGGGTTTTACGACTTTCGATCAACGACCACGTTAATTTAGAATAATTTAATAATTCTAAAATCAAACATTAAGCTTCTCTTTAAATGTGCATCACCCTATGTTTTATGAGTTTGGATTTAGTCTAAATTATGCTTTCTTTTATTATGCGTTCTCTAAATTGTTCTTGTTTTGTCTATTACCATATTCAATGTATATAGATTAAATTCTTCAAATATGCAGTCTTGCATCCAATTTTATGATTATTTTCTCCCAGCCGTCAAGATAATGAGTCAGACGACTGTTAGCGTAAACATAAATTATTCAGGATCTAGAAGTGCGAGCCTACATGGCACAAACACACAGATACAGACGTTACTTTAAAAATAGCCAATTTGAGATCCAGAGCTTGTAAATGCATTGACAACTCGAATTCTAATGTTGGAACTTGCAGAGTCAACCAGTACCTCAATGGTAGAGCGTCGGCTGGTCAGTTCGGAGATCCAGGGTTCGATTCCCGTTTGGGGCAGCAAGGCTCTTTACAAACTAATTCCCATATTTTCCTTGTACATCAGTTATTTTTCAGACATATTAAAATACGGCAGCAACATTATTTAAATATATAAACGTGTGCCATCTTCAAACGTTTACATACATATTTATGTCGGTGACAAGACATTAGGGTTGACAAAGCTGCAGATGTCATTTTAAACAAGCCTCGACAACAGATCCAGGAATGATTTCGAACCGAGAATAAATAAACTTCTCTCCGGGTTTAACAAGGAAATTAGTTCAGACGCGAGTTTTAAATGAATGGACAAAGTACGCAAATGCGTTTGTAAAGCGTGCATCCATTCTAATCTCATTTGTAACTCCGTATTGGATCCGAAGACGCGCCTAATCCATTACGCAGTGTTTGATGGGGGTTTCCAGTTGTGGCTCATTAGCGAGGAAAGAAAATACATTGCAATTCTATGAAAGGACAACATTTCAAATGGTTTTCTATAGAAGAATGTAAAGTAGCTATTATCAGAAACTGCATATTAGCAATAGGACAGGGTGAAAGAAGCCATGTAAACAATTTTCTCCAACTCACCATCCACTTTCTCACGACCAATTGTTTTACGACCCCGTAAAAATCATTATTAATATTACAACACCCTAATAATACAATATTATCATAACCAATTTAAGGATGAAAGAAACTATGTGAATTATTTTCTTCAATTCGCCATTTTGCAGTACTTTTCCTAAAATATCTAGCTCACACAGCTCACGATCAATACGATTAACTGTTTTATGAGCCCCTAAAAATCATTGATATTGATATTAAAACACCCTAATAATACTGTATTATTATAACCAATTTAAAAATATTATTATTATGCAATCCTTAATAGAACTTTATTACTATACGATCCTAACAAAAAATCAATATATATAATTATCTAAACTATTTTTGTTTCTCCAGACCCTCCAGAAGCCCATGATCATTCAGAAAGGTGAATATTTCACATTTATGGTACTGACTACAGTACAGAGCTTAACAGAACCGAATTTTAAATTAATCTTTTAAAGTCCAAGGACGCCAATGCCTGCAAAGTGGAATCGAACTGTTTGGGATAGGTATGTCAAATACCTGTGTTTTTGGTAGGTTCTTCGTTTGGTATGCATGCTATCCCACCCGTAAGCAAAAGGTTAATCGAAATGCCTTTCCAAACCTCCCGAAAATAATAATTCTTTGCACATTTACAGCATCAACCATCAGACAAACCTCAAAAGTAGCTGGTTTTTAATTTACTACCAGAGACGGCGAAAATGGGAATTTTTCAAAAAGTATTTTCGAAAAGTAAATACCCTTTTAGCGTAAACCATAAGCGTAAACAGAAAAAACATCTCTCTAGTTCTTTTACAAAGTCACAAACCAGATACAATAAAACAGGCATTAAATGTTCAAACCATTTTCAAAAAGGACGATTTTATTTTCAAAATATTGCCCTATCTGTAATTCACCCTTTGAAGTTAACACTCCTATCACATCAATGACTTCTAACAGAAAAATAATCAGTTCATATAAACTTTGCAGAAAATTCCCAAAAAATCGACGCAACTCCATGAACTCTTAACCAATCTACTAAATGTGAGCAGTTTCCAAAACCTTGCCAAAAGTTATTTGCTATATGTTCCACCAAGGTCGTAAAATGTGTCTTTAAGGACAGGCACAGTGATCTTCAGTTAATAACAATGGCCGTTTGTAAATGCTGCATTTTCTCGGGGAAAAGTCACCAATAACCAGGGTATTAGAAATGGGGTACCTTTTATAAATAGATAAAAATAATTTTAATTATTTAATATTTTGAATCTCAAAGAAACTAGAAAATTTTTGTCCGATCAAATTTTTGACCCACATTGCTTACTTTCACTCGACATATTTAAAAATTTTAAAATATAGATATAAAGGGTTAAGTGACAAAACTTTTCGGTAATAGTCAAGTTCCCAAATCAATTATTTACTTCCACAAAGCTATTATAGTTTTCGGTGTACCGTTTCGTCAAGTTCAGGAAGGTTGATAATATCCCTTTTATTTTTAATCTTCTAATGCTTATAAGTCAAAAAATTAAGAGGCTATTAATCATAAAGCAATCTATAGCCATTTTAAAGACGTGCAAGCATTTATAAATAAATTTTAGATCTGATTTTTAGTTTTTGAAATCCAGTGATTATCATTTCGATATTTTTATATTTTGAAGTAATTTGAAAATGCGGATCTAATTTCGATACTTTCATATTTTGAACTATTTTAAAAATAATTAAAGAAGACAAACCACCCACAAAGAAAATGTTATTCACAAAAATCCTTTCGGCTCCATCGCCCTTAAGACACTGCCAATTTTTTATATGCAGGTGTGGTAAATGTAACGGGTATCATTTTATTTTTTGCAGCTTATTGCATTTGTGATATAATTAGTTTTTGCGCTATAAATAATTAAATAAGATCTATAAAATTGTAAATGTAACAAGAAAGATCAATCATGCTTAAAGCATTGATTATGAAACACTTTCCAACTTCAATGCAATTTTATTTAAACAAGTCTAAAATGCAATACATTCCTCGGTAATATTTTAAAACTTATCGCAATACTACATTAGTTTATTATATTTGAAAACTTAAACCTTCATCGAAAAAAATGAACTTCATTCAAATGACGGCATTGAAATGCAAATTGCCTGATTTAAACATCTCTAAAATGCGATACATTCCTCGGTAATATTTTTAAACCATCATAATACTACGATAATTTATTATATTTAAAAACTGCATCGAAAACAACAGGAATTCATTCAATTGACGTCGTAGAAAAAATAACACGCTTGGATCTCGCTATAAAACAGCATTTCATTCATCACTTTTTCCCATTCATTCATCACAATACTATAATAATGTATTTTATTTAAAAATGAAGACCATGGAGCAACAAGTAATTAAACTCTATGCTTAAAACTTCATCGAAGTCCTTCTCTTTATAAACTCAATGAATATTTCATTCATATCAGCTATGCAGACTCCATGGGTTAAATAATTTTGTGTTTTAAAGAAATACAGCAATTCTAATACAACTCATTCTACATATTTTGCTGTTTACATTTTACATAAGTGAAAAATAGGCTTCGCTGTAGAAATAATCAAATTTGGATGATCATTTAAACTAAAATATATTGTCATTGCGTTGTTTCAGTATGTAGATGCACAGAATTTAAGCAAAAATAAAGAAGTTTTAGGACGGATACAACACTCAATATGAATTAAAAAGAACTTAAAAAATCACAATTAGGAGACAATATGGATGCTATATATCATTTTGAAGTGGGTCATGTGATCTTTTCATATCATGGTCACGTGATCGCTTCATATAAGAGGTGTAATCATCATTTTAATTTTTATTTTAAAAACTACTGAATATATTTCGCTGTATTTTTTCATATATATTATGGAACAATTTGAATATTACCTAAAATTTTCGAAGCAATTTGTGAATTTTAAATTCGCTTAAAAATGTTTGAAAAATTAGGTCCCATAGGGTTCAATGTATTTCATCTTTTCAATCCGGGTTCAATCAAAAACTAATTGGGTGATATTATTCATTTACATTCCCATAGATTCTATAGTTCGTCTGAACAACATACTAAAATTTCATTTTAATTAAGTCATTTTTACGGCAGTTATCGTGCTAACGGACAGACAGACAGACAGACAGACAGACAGATAGATAGCATGAACAAAGTCATAAACACTTTTCAACTTTGTTGTAATGTGTTAAAAACAAATAGCAGAAATTTAAATTGCAAATCATATACTCGGATGTTTCCATTCGATTATTCCGGAGGCTTTGAAATGGGGGTTAATGACAAAATTCCAGATGTCATTTCAAGCAAACCCTAACTACCGATTTGGGAATAATTTAGAATCCAGAATAAATATAATTTGCTCCAGGACAAATCGGGAAATTAGTTTTGTCAAGGGCTTTAAATGAATGGACACATCAAAATGGAAGTATCTCTCTCAATGCTTTTGTAATTCCATCATTCATGTTAAGTTAATTTGTATCTGCTCTTGTTAGATCTAAAGGCTATCATAATCTATTACATGTGTATGATGTATTGTCGAGTTGTGGCTAATTGAACTTATAACAGTCGCTTAGGTTACATTCTAAAGAACTCTTAATATGTAATGTATTGGGGACTCGTATAGCATACAATCCTCATTTGGCGCGCTTTAAAATGGATAATAATTTTGGGGTGAGTTTCCTGCGATCCGAAAATACATGTCAGCAAACAACAAATAGTAATATGGAGGTGGGACAGCCCAGTGGTTATCGCGCCGCGGGAATTACACTCGGACGACCGAAGTTCCATTCCCGGTTTTGCCCAAACTGTCCCAGTGTTCGCACGGGTTACAGACACTTTAAATAGGTGGGTCCGTATCTCCTTCCGAGAGGTTATTGGTAGGAGATGGAGAGGACGGTCTATGTGGATGCCGCCCCCACTGGATTCTTGCTTAAATTCTGTAGCACTGTTCCGATCATTCAAACAGATACCTGACACTTTCTTGTAGAGGACGCTGTAGCCCAGTGGAATTACGCGCGGGAATTGCAACAGTGGGGAGCGCTGGTATTTTGCACGTAAGTAATTAAAGACAAGAAAGATCAATCATGCTTAAAGCATTGATTATGAAACACTTTCCAACTTCAATGCAATTTTATTTAAACAAGTCTAAAATGCAATACATTCCTCGGTAATATTTTGAAACTTATCACAATACTGCATTAATTTATTATATTTGAAAACTTAACTTTATGGAAAAAAATGAACTTCATTCAAATGACGGCATTGAAATATAAATTGCCTGGTTTAAACATCTCTAAAATGTTATACATTCCTCGGTAATAGTTTTAGAATTATCATAATACTACGATAATTTATTATATTTGAAAACTTCATCGAAAACAACTGAAATTCATTCAAATGACGTCATAGAGAAAATAACACGCCCGGATCTCTCTATAAAAACAGGATTTCATTCATAACTTTCTCCCATTCATTTCATTCATCACAATACTATAATAATTTATTTTATTTAAACATTTTGTTTAAGACCACGGAGCTACAAAAAATTAAACTCTATGCTTGAAACTTCATCGAAAAAAATCGTCCTTCTCTTTATGAAATCAATTAATATTACATTCATATCAGACATGCAGACTCCATGGACTAAATTATTTTGTGTTAAAAAAATACAGGAATTCTAATACAACTCATTCTATATATTTTGCTGTTTACATTTTACATAGGTGAAAAATAGACCTAGTTGTAGAAATAATCAAATTTAGATGAGCATTTAAACTCTAATATATTGTCATTGCGTTGTTTCAGTATGTAGATGCACAGAATTTAAGCAAAAATAAAGTAGTTTTAGGACGGATACAACACTCAATATGAATTAAAAAGAACTTAAAAAAATCACGATTTTGAAATAAGATGGATGCCATATAACATTTTGAAGTGGGTTATGTGATCGTTTCATATCATGGTCACGTGATCGTTTCATATAAGAGGTGTAATTATTATTTTAATTTTTATTTAAAAAACCATTGAATATATTTCGCTGAATTTTTTTTTATATATTTTATGGAACAATTTGAATATTACCTAAAATTTTCGAAGCAATGTGTGAATTTTAAATCCGCTTAAAAAATTTTTGAAAAATTAGGTCCCATAGGGCTCAATGTATTTCATTTTTTCGACCCGAGTTCAATCCAAAACTAATTGGGTAATATTATTCATTTATATTCCCATAGGTTCTACAGACCGTCTGAACAACATACTAAAATTTCATTTTGGTTAAATCATTTTTACGGCAGTTATCGTGCTAAAGGACAGACAGACAGACAGAATGAATGAACAAAGTCATAAGCACTTTTCAACTTTGTTGTAAAGTGTTAAAAACGGTTTATTTGTGTAATATATTTTACTGAAATGAAAGACAACACCGTCTAATATAAAAGACAACATCGGTGGTAGGGGAAGGACGGTACGGTCCCTGTGGATGCCTTCCCTACTGGGTTCCGGTCTAAATTGGGTGGCACTTCCCGGCCGTCCAAACAGTTACCTTACACCTTTCTGGTAGGTCGGACGGTTTGGGTCTCAACAACAACAACACCTTTATGTAGGTCGGACGATCTGCTTCGAATAATCAAAGAATAACATGATAAATATTCAGATTAAAATTCTTTAAAAATACAAGTAGTAGCAAATGGTTATTAATACAAAATAAATTAAAAAATAAATGATGCATAATTTTATTAATTTGAATTTGAAGAGCAGTTAAGTTTTTAATTAGGAGTATTTAAAAGAAAACCTGTTTTCTTTTTAATAATTAAAATTTTTAAAGTTTGTGTAATTTACAATAGTGAAGAGCGCTGGCATTTTGCACGTAAGTAATTAAAGAAAACGGTTTATTTGCGGAATATATTCTACTAGAATAAGAGACAACACTCAATCACCGTCTGCGTAGTCCAATATTCAGCTTCGTTTACAGTATCTAATGCCGTACCCAACGGGGAACTTCAGAATACTGCTCTAGATATATTTCTAAAATCCTGTTTAATTTCTATAAATTAATTTAAAATCCTACTTTCCAAAAAAAGAAAAAAAATCTAAAAAATAATATCTGTAAAATATCTAGTTGTATTTTTGTGAATGACATTTACATATTTTTATATTTAATCTATTGGCGCATCTAAGTACATATGCATAGGCAAACGACGATGATATGCTGATTTATTCAAGTTGTTTTATTATTTTTTTATTCAAATTAGGTACACGGTCCAAATCTAATATTTTACTGTTCCCTCCGTCTAACACCCTTGCAACCTTACACCCCCCCTCCTCACATACACATATGCTAGTAATCGATACGATTTCTATTATTATCGAGATTACATTTTATTTATTTTCTCAGTGAAAAATAGGCTAAAAATTCGATGTCAAAAGCAATTGGAAGAAGTATACATTAACAATTACGTTATGCAAATCATTGATATATATATGCCCTTTCAAAGCCACTGATTGGTCGAAAACAATCGTTGCGATTGGTTAGACTGCTCTCAATATTTTATTGTTATACTTATATCGCAACAATGATTTTTACTTTAAACAATAGTAAGTTCTCAACAATATGTTTTTATGAGACTTTATTTTGCAACAATGCCTATTTGAAGATCTTTATTAAAACAATTGATATCAATCTGAAAGATAAAAATATTTCCAATTGATTTAAGTTTGCTAAAGTTTCCATAGCTAAAAACCACATAACACATTTGAAAAATGATGAATTTAAGCTGTAAAAAGTCCAGTGGGACAATGATGTCTAAACAAAGCATTAGAAAGAGAGCTTTTAATGAATTGAAGGAAGATTATTGCATCAAACATCTCATGCACAAAGATAGATTGGAGGAGATTTGGCAGCTAAGACAGAAAAGCACAGGAGAAAATATGATAGTAAAGATTAAGCCATGGTGCTGGTCCAAAGTCGGAGAACTGTGCATCTGGCCCACTTTGGAACATGACAACATCCTGCCTATCCTGGACCGGCTATTTGTATCAGGAGGAGACGTCCACATTCTGCCGTACTTCAGCAGAACACTCCGGTGGTATTTTGAGAAAGAAACTTTCCTAAAAAAGCTGGAGTTTCAAGTGACGGTGGAATGGATGGAAGGGGTTCTTAAAGGCATGGCTTACCTCCACGAGAATGGATTTGTCTATCTCAACCTGCGACCAGGAAATGTCTACATCTGTCAGTCAAGGGCAGTCCTGGGAGATTTCTCTTACGCAGATGAGGCGGGACACCCAGTTAGAGAGTGAGTATATTTCGACTACGTATTATATGTGTGTATACAAAAGTAGATTAACCAATAGGTCATATACGCGGTTACTTAGGGCATCATCGGAGTAGAAAAGGGTATACTACAATTTTTACATTTAAATATTTAGAACAGAAATAATTGAACACATGTAAATTCGCATATCTTCTTAATTATTCATATATGTTGCGTATAAACTAATATCTTATATTCAATATAATCATTTGCAGCATGTATGAGATGATTGGAAAATAATATGTTTTAGCTTTTTGCTTATCGATTTTCTTTTTTTCGATTTTTGATCCGCAAAATTCGACTGGTTTTTCTCAAAAAATGTTCAACTGATTAAACCTGAATGTGTGATACACAAGTAAGTATTACATGGAAGTGAAAACAACTTCACAATATATAGAAAAAAGTTCTGTTCGGATAGTAGGCATTCACTGTATGCACTGTATCACAGTATGTTCGTAAATATTCTGTCGATTCAAACCTTATATTGTAAAAGTGTTTGTCGTATATTGAATATGGAAAAGTGAGTTAATTTTGGAAAAACTTCCCATTTTGTGTTCAGTATGTGTATTCGCATATTGAGCAGCTAAATCATGTAATGGGTTCGACTCCACAGCAGATATATGAATTATAAACCATGACTGTTTTTTTATCATGTGAAAAGAAAGTGTTTTGCGTTTTTGGCAATGTTGATTTCAGAAAAATTTTGTGTTTAGTCTTAAATCTATATATTCTTATTTCAGCCTTTTAACTTATTAATATACTTTCACCTCTGCTCCTTGTGATTGCATATCATTCGTTGTCTTACATCATGTTACCTGCAAATTAACCCTTTGCTTGTGGTTACATATATTTTCACATTATAAGTTCAGCCTCATAGGAAAACAACACTTTAAATATTTATTCTTAGAATATGTAAATGCCAGTCTATGCCTGATGAATGAAGGCGCGAGTTTGAGATTTTAGCTTTAAAATAAAAGCTACAACTAAATTATTTTCCAAATTTTGAAAAAATGAAAACTGTTTTCAAAAGCTACGATTTTGGCATAAATGTCTTCTATAGGGGAGATGCCCGAAAAAAAATCAGTATAAACCTTCCAAAAAAATTGTATTCAGTGCAAAGGGAGGAAATCGATTACAAACTTTCTAAAAAGGTAAAAATTGAGAACTAAACCTATCAAAAAGATAAAATTCACACCATCCCGATGCCTTGAAGATAGAGTAGTGCCTAGAAAGATGTATAAAACAATTACAAAAAAAGTAATATTGTAAGGAATCCCAATATGAAATGTCTAAACATATTTTTGACTCTGAACAGATCGGGGATTGCTAAATTCCATCGCCCCCCGGAGTGTTTTACAGCGGCTGAAGTTTGGGGACAGCCTCTGGATGTGTGGTCCTTTGGAATGCTGGCTCTTACCATCTGGACCGAACTCTCTGCAAAGGAACCGCCTAAGGACATCCAGAACTGGGAGACGGACGTCTTCCCACCTGTCTTTGATGCTCTGCAGGTTGATGACTTCTGTGAATTTTTAATTTTTTTGCTCTAATATTCCCATATTTTTATCTTCTAAATATTTTAACGATATAAGCCTACAGATTAAAAAAACATTATCTGACATTCATTTTGGTTTTAATATAAAAAAATACAACTAAGGCAAAACTTAACTAATTTCCTATATATTGGTATTAAAACTTAACCGTGACAAAAATTAGAACTCAAACTATTTTTAATTATTTAAATGCTCCATAAAGTTACTTAAAGGATCATTTCTTATGACTTTTTTTATTAGAAAATGAAAAACACCCATTTTAGAACACTAGCATGAGCCATTTTCGACATATTGCATATATTTTATACACATTACTATAAAATTAAAAAAAAAATATTAACTATTTTAAAATATGCCAACTTTCCATACTCAATATTATGCGATAACTGTATTAAGATTATTCATGTGAATCTAACTCGTTCCATTCACGAGAGAAGATACTCTAGGGAATAATTTTGAATTTTGACGCCTGACATTTTGCCAATAGCAGTTTATATGATAAAGGACTTCTCTCGATTTGTTTTAAACGCCTGGCGATACATTTGGGCACTCATTTAGCGAAATATCGCCAACTTGATCATATTTTACCCCAGAGTAACGAAATAATCGCCAAAATTTCAAAAATGACTGAATTAGCAAAATTGAAGAGCTAATTTATTAAAATATTTTATACATGGTGTATCCCTAGTAGCATTTAATATTGGTCTAATATTATACGCATATGGTATATTTTATCATTACATTGGAAACATTTCCAATGGTATCCCAATATTGGGCACATATTGTGGTTACAATGACCTTTAATATTGGCTAAAAATTTTCATTACAATATTACGCCAATATTCGTATTACATTGGAAATATTTCCAATGAAACGCCAGTATTGCAGGAGTTTTATTGCCCCAATATTTTAAGCCATTATTGTGGCAATTCCGTCAAAATGTACATTTTTCATAGTAGTCTAATATTTGTAGTATTGTCTTTTAATATTTGCATTGCTACTAAGGATATTATCTGTATAGGATGTGTGCGATCAGTATAAATTACTGTCGATTTAGTGTCAAACAAAATGTAGGTTAATTCGGTACTTTTGCATGTTGCCATCCGGAAAAGCGTCCATTGTAGAATCAACGTTGGAAACATTGTGCAGTGGATCTCACACATCCTCTTTTTACTGTGAAAGAATGTAATTCGTTGCATAATATACAGAAAGTTATTTTTGTTTTAAGAGTTGCTTAAAAGGTTGTCAGAATTGTTAGAATTTGCAATAAGAAACACGCATAAAAAGCATATTATAAATATTAAATGTCTCGCTGCATATCCCACCAACTTAGCTAATAGTATTTCTAAGCATTTAAAATAGTATAAAAAACTATAAATTATATATAATACTAACGATTTCTGCAATTTTATGGCTTATTTCAATAAAATGGTCTTCATAGTATACCCCAGTAAGGAACTATAAAAGGCGGGGATTTCATTTTTGTTAATAAGCTTTAGTTTGTTTAACAATGTCGGGTGATTAGAGTCGAAAATAGTTTCAATAGTCAAAATTGGAAATTGCCCCGTTAGGTTCTGTCCCGTGGTAGAGTTAAGGAAAGTTTCGGAGAGACTTTATCCCACAATCCATCCGGCCCATTTAGGCCACTCCCGGAGAAAAATGGAAAATGTATCTGTTAGATTTGTTCCAGGAAACGATATCGATACTGTACGCTCAACTTCTAAACCATTGGAAGGATGCTCCGGTGTCTGGATGTACTTTCAAAAACTGGATCTCCACCCTGTTGGCAAGGGATCAAAAATACGACTCAGTTGGGTTCTGTCCATTAGTCGATACATAAAGTTTGCGCTTTCAGCCTTCTAAGTCACCATAGGACTTCTGGGGTGAGTGGCGTTCTGAAAAACTTTCTTAAAACTAGTTGTTCCGCCCCCGGTGGGGAGAATAAATAAAAAATCGGTAAGGTAGCGTTCTGTCCGATGGTCAATACCACTAGTGCGTAAAGATTCAAACTTCTAGGTCTAAAGCGAAGTTTTGAGAGGTCTGTAAAGATAAAAACATGTTAAACATTTACATACTGTGGGACGTGGAAAACTATTATTATATAAACATTATTTTTTATAATTAAAAGTGCGTTGACATGGCCGTTAGAACACATAACGTGGAATTAACATTCAAACGTACATCGCTCGTTGTTGTGCCGCAATAACCCTCCAATTATTTTTACCTTTTGTGGAAGTCCTGAAAAGAATTATTAATTAATATTAAAGAGATTAGGCTATTTAAAACTTAAGCAATATCATTTATTAACAACATCAATTTATCAAAAGCACTAATTTTCAACAATATCAACTTTCAATTATTATCAATTTTCATTTAATATTTTAGCTAGGGGAGATACGACCAGCAATATTATATTTCGCTAATTTCTATGATCTGGGGAAATGAGCACATACCTTACAGTTTACTCTTTGGCTCATCAGTCTTGCATCCGTCTTAGTGCTGAAGTACGGCCTCAACTCTATGGTGTGTGGCTCCTAATCGTACTTTCACTTCGACTGATACTTTACATATGCAACTGCTAGGTCATGTTCGCTTTGCTCCTTTTATCAAACTCTTTTCACCAACACTTCGTAGGACTTCTCGCAACCACATTTCGTGTCAGACTTGCTTCTGCAACATTTTTTATCCAAGTTCGTTCTACAACATTTTGTATCGAAGTGACTTGGTTCCTTCGGCGGGGGGGGGGGGGGGGGGGGAGGTAGCTCCACCCTTCTTCTCCTTGCTGATCATTGGTTCTTCTGAACCCAATGGCATCACTTGACATTTATCAAGACCCCTTTCAACCCCCTTTGGCCTGGGACACTCAAATTTATTGTATTTGACCTAAAAGTTCAAGTTGTTGTAAACACCGGCGCCAGCCAGACTCGATCTTTGTTAGCCGTTCTATGCCCCATAAATATTGCAATAAAAAGGCCTCATGTGATGACATATTCTGGCCTCACACATACAGTGATAATTATTATAAATTAAATATATACTTAAATTATTGAGATAAATGTATTTGACTTAAACAGCTATATCTCTTAAAATTGTGCAGGACGTCAACTACTTATGAATATATGCACAGATAGGAAGACAAATCTAAATTTGACTTAATATTTTATGAATATTTTTTATAGAATTTCGATGCCAATCTGCAGCAAAGATTCCCCGATGAATGGATTATGTCCAAGAACAAATCGGTGGCGCTCAATGTAGTCAGAGCTTGCCTGAAATACAATCCCGAATCTAGACCCAGTACAAAACGCCTATTGGATCATCCACTGTGGTTTCCTGATTGGACACACGAGCAGAATTGCCATATGGATACAATGCGGAAGAGGCGGGGATGTTTTGAAGATGATGATCCATGTAAGAATGATATATAACACTTCTTTATTAAGAATAGTTTCAGGGCCGGCTCTAAGACCGGTCCTTATTTATGGTCTACATTAGCCATTATTTTGGATATCGGTAGCATCATGTACCTAATTTAGTCATCATAATAAAAGAAAAGACAAGGCCCAATAGGACTATGGACTACAACTTTATTTTCCCCTTTTATACAGTCAGTCATAAGATACATTTCAAGGCTTTAAAATGCATGTTTCTAGTGACATTTTGCCATATTTTACCCCGGTTAAAATGCATCGCAAAATCTTCTCGAGTATTGTAATTGAATCCCGTTTAGAACACGGGTTCTCTCTAAGGGTCTGCAGAAGTCATACAGAAGTAAAAATAGGAGAACACAAACTAGAAGTATTTGTATTTTTCCCGCGATTTATAGAACGATTTTTAAACGAGGAGTGCTACGACGGACAGGATGGAAACTCAATTAAAAGAAGAAAAAAAGCACAATAGACGACCAAGTAGAGCACACATTTATTACATTTCACTTCCGATCTGAAATTTGGGAAAATGAACATCCAGTATAAAAGGAAACACTGTCCTCTCAATCATACAATGGGTCACACAACTATCGTCTAGGACGAAATTCGTGGTTCTAATGCAGACTGGGACATAAGCGTTATTTACAGACATTTTAAATATTAGATTCAGTATGTTGTCCACCTTCTCTTGTAAATGTCACATGACTAATCTCGCGATAAAAGAACGTCATTCGAATGTTTACCGATTCAATATTTTATACAAATTTTGTTTGACTAGTTGATATCCGAAATAGGTTCAAACGGCGCGTGTTGCATCAACGACGTATCTTGATGAGCATCCTTCTGAGATAAATCAGCTACTTTTACTTCCCACGCAATACATGGCAGGGTATAATGTATATGGAAAGAATTGGAATCGTGTCGGAAATCGCAACTCAAATCTCCGACGGATCTACACGTTTTGGGACCTCTAGACCGAAAAAATTAATAACGGGAACGTCTGCGTGTGTCTGTCTCTGCAATGTATGTATCCACTATAGCTCGAAATCGAATGGACCGGATTTCGTAAAAGTTTACAGGCAAGTCACTTGGAGTGACTGTAGAAGATTCGATTTTGGTACAATTCGGGATTTTAAAAATCCTGCCTTTCTGCAGAATGGCCCTCAAACATCCTATGCATTTAGTCTAGATAAAAACGTATTAACAAAATTTCACAAATTGGGTACATACGTTACTTGTTGGTTACCTCGGTGCTGATCAGATTTTGGGAAGTAATAACCGGACTTTTTTACAAAATAGCTTTTTTACAAACCGATGTCCAAGATAAAACAGTTCATCATTATGCATGACAAACACGCACCATACATTTTCTCATCCTTCAAACTTCAAAAAAAGGAACAAGAAAATTTACTTATGCTTGCTTTTATTTAGGAATAATTGAAAATTCTATTCACACGAGCAGCTATTTCATTGAGCTAAGTGTAATGACGAAAAGCGTTCCACTGTCATCCTTATCGCTGCTCATCTTAAGAAAAAAAGGTACAGAAATCTTAAAATTTAGGCTCAGTGGTTGAAACTAATGAGGGTACAGTTTAGCATTTTCAATCGGACAAAAACGTAGAACATGATTGGAAAAGTATGAAAACATAGAAAATAAATTTCTCTTAAAAACGGGTCCAAATCTAATAAAATATTTTCTGAAGTGCTTTTCTTAGAATCTGCTATGTATGCAGATTTCAGTACTGTATAATCTGTGAGTTTCGATTCCAGTCTATGATCATAGCAGTATCCTTATTTATAAAACTCCGAAAAATACATTATTAAACACTGAACTCTAATATGCGGATATATAATCCTACTCATACTTCTTTCCTACGTATATTTATTTCCTGTTTTTTATACTTTATAGATTGGGGAGTCCTTCAATCCCATTCCTCAAATGAAGAACTCCACAGTCTTCCTGCATCGACGGTCATGGAAAGTGCTGAAGAAAAAATTGTCGATTGTCATAAAGTTGAGGACGTAAATGGCCGTCCTTTGGATTGGGATGCAGCGACTTTGAAAGGTAAGTTTTACTTCGGTGTATCTTTCCGACTGTTTCACAGAGAAGAATTTTAAACTCCGCTACATTAGGCAATAATTAAGTACTAGAATTCACAACCCGTCAGAAAGGTGTTTTGCGTTACGAAAAAATAACCCTCTCATTCCCAATGGAGAATAGATAACTATATTAAAAAATAAGTGTATTATTAAGTAAATAATCTTCCTAAACCAATTTAAATAAATAAGCAATTTTTTAAAATTTTCAACTGTTTATCAACATAAATATTATTATCGTAACATCTATTATGATAAAATGATAATTCAATTACATACAGAATTATTATTTAACATAATAAAGTGTCCAGAATTGTTTTCAAAAGGTCATTTGAAGGATATAAAGGTTGAAAATATTAGTCAAAGTTTATAGTTGTTTATAATTACTAGAGTCCCAGTATTTAGATTGCACTAATCGTACTGAATTCCATTCTGCTCTTACTTAGTTTCTGAAATATCGTGTCCATCCAACCACATCCATCCCATACACATTGTCTTAAAGAAGACTTGATAAGAGTTCAGAAATTCTCAAACTTTGCTTCGATTCCGTTTTCTTTCCTTATAAGTTATATATGGAATGAGGTGCATGCAGAGAAAACGAAAATCGAACTATTTTCTTCGACATACATATCGGAGATGTTCTAACGCAAACTTGTTGCATGGACATACGAATGTATTTATGCAATGTGAAGTTAAAATTCCAACCGATTTCCTTCGTGTAGATAAGTATGACCTTCCTTCGTGTAGATAAAAAAAGAGCAACCACGCCATCATATTTTTATATGGAAGAAAAAAGCAGATTTTTTAATTATAGATTTTACACTCCATAACTAGGCATAGTGTTATGAAAAAATACCCTCCAATCCCAAATGGAAAGTAGGTAAATACAATTAAAAAATAAGTGCAACTATAAGTAAATAACACTCCTAAATATGTAACATTCCTAAACCAGTATAGATAAATAAATAAATTTATAAAATTATCAAATATTAAACAGCATAAAAGTAAAACGACGTATCTTGAGATATCACCTCCTGCTTTCACATAGCGGTGCTCCTCAAAAACAGGTAAAAAAGATCAGTAAAGATTTTATACATCATACGTATGCCACAATAACAAGTACGTATCATACGTATATAACAATAATAAATACGTGTACCACAATAAATTACTTAGGCTATAAGTTATAGATAAAATTTTAAGGCTTCAAATTGTGTGCGACGAAGTAGAGACCTAAAATCGATCATAATTTTGAATAATTTAAATGGCAGGACGATTGATTGGTAAAGAATAAAAAGAAAACTTGCACACAATGCAGTTCTTATAGGATCAATTGCACAATAAGTTATCACTACATATTATTTATCCAAAATAGAAATCAATTAATAATTATAACTTTCGACACACATCTCTTAGCACCTCGGCTAAATTCTATTCCTGTTATGCAATGTACAACATCCATGACAATTACAATTGCACACTGTATTTTGTAGGCAAAGACGTAGTGCTAGATGTTGCCCATTCTGACGACTTAATGGAGCCAAAGGGATCGGTCGAAGTTTCCGATTCTGCTGAACCTGAACTGCATACATCCGACGCACAACCCAACAGTCTACCTGCATCAATAGCCTTAGAAAACGTCGAGGCAGAAAACTATGCAGTTTCTGGTAGAGATGAAGATGAATATGACCGTCTCCAGAATTGGGATGCAGAAATAACGGAAGGTATTTTTACTTTTAAGATTCTTGCTTATTGCCCAGGCAGGGCTACAAACCTCGCCACCTTAGGAACTTATACTCTAAGTTATATATTTTAAAATGGAAGGTACTTAAGTTATATATTTTAAAATGGAAGATATAAAATAATTAAAAAATACCCACTCATTCTGACTTCTAAAACATTTGCGCTCCTAAAATCCACATACACATAGACATCAGGATTTACATATTGCACGACCTCCCAATAGTTCGCAAATAATTTACGACACCCCAGATATTCTAAAGACCTTTCTTTCCCGATGCACCAAAAAGCCACTTAATTTTAAATCATGAATATAAAATTAATAATTATCCCAAAGCGACAGTGCTTATTTAAGAAATTAAACTTAATTTTTGGATGATACTGAATTTTCGTCTGATACAGTTTCGTTGCCTACATCATGTCAATTTGCAACATTTCCTCATAGTTACGAAGTTGGAGATATTTTCCATATTAATCATCAAGTGAGATACACAGACAGGCAGACAGAATGTACATCTTAACACATGGACAAATGTTTAGTCAGAGATGAACTTGACATATCCGTCTCAAGCCTGTATATTATGTTCTTTGACTCTGTTTAGTGTGTCAGAAAATGAGCGGTACGAGATTATTACAATGCAACAACGTATACCTAAAAAAATCTTGCAATTTCAGTCTTTAATCTATTTAAAAACATATTATATTGAGATAGATGTATTTCAGAGTCCTAAATAATATATGTTTTTGCCTTATTGTAACATAGAATGCCTTATTAGTGTAACATAGTTATAGAATAACCCTACCACACCCCTGTGTTTCATAAAAGGCAAAAAATGGGGCCCCAATGCCTGGGGGGATAGCCAGATACTCTGCCCCTGGGGATTATATCAGGGAACTGGTCCTCCAGGTTGGGGGTTGGGCGTGGGGCTCACAACTTCACCCCGGAAAAAATTCTTGTTACGAAACCTTTAAGAAATAAAACCGGACAGATCTTTGGAAACGACCGCAGAAAGGAAGAGGAAAGCGGCCAATAGAAAGGAATGGCCAAAAACCTTAAAAGAGGTCAAGACCCTGCAAGAGCTCTAGTACCATGATGATGATGATGATTGTAACATCTATCATGATAAAATGATAATTCAATTACATACAGAATGATTGTTTAACATGATAGTGTATCCAGATTTTTTTTTCTAAAAGTCATTTAAGGGATAGAAAGGTTAAGAGTGTTAGTCAACGTTTATAATTGTTCATAATCACTCGAGTCCCAGTAATTAGACTGCAATAATAGTATCGAATCCCATTCTGCTCTTACTTAGTTTCTGAAATATCGTGTCCATCTAACCACATCCATGTAACACACATTGTCTAAAAGAAGCCTCATTTCGAGTTCAGGGATTCCCGAAGTTTATATCTACTCAGTTTTCTTTCCGTTTAAATTATACAGGCATGTGCTGCATGTAGAGAAAGCAAAAATCGAAATATTTTCATCTACATAGGTTCGAATTGGAGGTGTCCCAACCAAAAACTTGTTGATTGCACATACGAATGTATTTATGTAATGTGAAATTAAAATACGAACTATCAATTAATTATTTAGGCAAAAACAGTCTCCTTCTTGCAGGCCATTTCTTAAGTATGTTATTTGTGGCCAAATGGCCTCGCAGTGGCCTATTTTGGCCCCCCAGTGATGAAAGTTTGGCCCCAAAGCCAAAAAATGTCGGATTTCACCGAAGGAGTGAAAATTGAATAATTAGAGGTATATTTAATAATTTATTTTTCAAAAATGCAATTACAGTTACAATATTAAAAAGGGTTTAAGATTGCAAAGAAAGATACAAAAATATAAAATGAGAAAAAGTTTTCAAATTTGCTTCCTTTCTGAAGAATTTTTTAACGAAATTTCTATTTGAGAAAATAGGTAGTTCCGATTCGCGGTCGTGGGTCGTAGTGTGCCGTTCCTATACCATTTAATGCCACGAGGAATTCATCGTCTCATCAGATGTGGATGCTCTATGACTGGACTTTAGCTGGTTATAATGAGAAATTACTTTCTCAACAGTCATCGAGTGAGGCGATAGAATCATGAGTGAGCACAACAGCTTTTGCAGGATTCCAGTCGTTACAGAAATTAGTTTTCGCAATCTGTGTGACATTTTTACTCCAGTATCTGAAATATCGAGGTCTTCGACTTCCTGAATAAGTGGCCAACAATCGCAAGCATTCGTTGAAAACTCCGATACTTTATCATCTCCACCAAAAATGGTTTCAATCAATAGTCGACCATTATCAATCATTTCTTTTGGTGTGTTGGCATTTAAAAATGAAGAAAACTGTTTTATAATATTGCTGTCTTAGATGTTCAATCTTTCGTCCAGAAAGTTTATGAATGACATTACAACTTCTTTCCTGACTGCCGACCATTCGCGAACACCAGTTGTAACGTACAAATTACCAATTTTTCGCCTTTTTCTTGGCTTCGGTTCATCGACCATCTCATCATCTTCCTGCTCTTCATTACTTGTATTGGTATTAGATATCAGCAGCTGTTCTTCGTGACCACCTGGATAGGGGTTGTCCACAATAAGCCTCAATTTTTGTACCGCATTATTTTTCAAAGTTATTACATCTGGCAAGATCAGGTTACTCTTTTGAAGATTCTTCTGAAGTGTTTGTAGTAGGGAAGTTATGTCAGCCATCAAACACGTTTGCTTCAGTTGGAGAGAAATCTCATCATCCCAAGTATTGAGCATTCCTGTAGCTGTACTTCGTTTACGTCGTATAGAAGGATCCCGGTCGGATATCAGTTCTTTCCAAAAGCGAATACACCCAGGAAGGTTATGTAGCACTACAATAATGAGATTATGAACATGTTCAGCAAATCGTACTTCAAAATGAGCTGGGAATGAACGATGGTGTAGAAAAATTTGTTGCATTCTCTTCAGTTTTGAGGGAGAAGTTCGGAAATATTTCGAAGTCCCTGTTAAATTACTCATCCACATTTTTAGTTCAGATACTACATCTAGAGCCGATTCCATTGCTAGGTCAGATCGATGACGATAACACCATACAGTCAGCAGTTTTATGTCCCAAGTAATTTTCGAGCAATTTCCAAAGACCACCGTCGCATCCAGTATTAGCAGCTTCGCCATCAGTTGTGACACCCACTAATAATTCCGTTGGAGCGAAAGAATCCTGACAAGTCTTGACAGTTGCATCGAGTAATCCTTTGGCCCCTTTTGATTCTGGTTGATTGACTCCAATGAAACGACTTTTAATTACGGTTGGTTCATCTTCAGTAACATACTTTGCAACAACGTACTTCATGTTTTTATTAACACGGTCCACACTTCCATCAATCTGTAGAGATATACAAAGAGCCGATTTAAACTCTTCATCAAGCTTCTTTCTCTCTAGATCTCCAATAATATGTAGCATTTCAGCATAAACGACGACATCCCTGTAATGGAGCGCAGAACCTTGAGGCTGAAACTCATCCAGCTGAATTTACCAGTCATTTGAATCATTCAGTTGGGATTGTATTGACTTAGTACGCAAAACTGCTAATGAACGAGCTGGCCAAGTGTGAGCAGTAGGTGTTTCGAGCAAAGAATCATTGTAAATATCGATACATAAGGCAATTAAATCATTTACAGCCAGTGCTCTGTGCTTTTTCAAAGTTTTAACCCAGGGATGTTTGTCGGATTGCTGCTTCCATAATTCTGCAGCTTTCTTCGCGTTTACAGCAGCTCTATGTACGTCAGAATCAATATGGTCAATAATCCGCTCTAGTTTTTCAACACCATCTACTTGAACTCCTGACGCAAGAGGAACAACTCCATTTCTGGCTACCCTGGAAGCTTCGTAGTTGAATTCATTACAGATTGTGCAGCAAACAAAATTACGATTTCTATTATTTTGAACCTGAACCATTTTCTTCAAAAAGGTGTAGGAATTCAGCAACCATTATAAATCTAACTTCCTTCCATGATATAGGCTTGTGCCAGAGGTACCAGCTACTGACTTACAGGGCTTCGGAGTAGATTTTGATGTTGATGCTTCTGTAGATCTAACGTTTCCTATTGAGAGAGAGAAAAAAATCGACTTAGATATTGTTTTTATTTTAGGCCTTTAGCCTATACATAATTTAAATTTCTCTCTTGATTTTTTATAATGTGCAGTAGACTAGATTATGAAACCTAACAAATCTTATTATACGTACCAGAAATTTCTTCATTGCTCGTGGGAGATCTACTTTCATTGGATTCAGTTTCAGAGAGGTCAGCAGTCCGTTGCTTGGTCATAGGCATAGGGCCCACAGGCCTACTTTCATTGGACTCCCCCCCCCCAAAGTCAATCCAAAAGGGCGGCGGGAGCATTAACTAAAAATGCCCCCCAGTGAAAATTCCTTAAAAAATGGCCTGCCTTCTTGTGGATAAAAATTTTGCAACCAGAGCACAATATTTTTATATTGAAACAAAAAGCAGATATTTGTATGCTAGTTATACAAAGTGTGCATATTGATATTAAAAAATACCCTCTCATCCCAAATAGAAAACGATTGACTAAAATTAAGAAATGAGTGCAATTACAAGTAAGTAACATTCCTAAATAAGTAACATTCCTAAACCAGTATAGATAAGTAATTAAAATTCTAAAATTATCAACTAATAATCAATATAAAAGCAAAAAGGCGTATTTTGAGATATCACATCCAGCTTTCACAGAGACATGCTCCTCAAAAGACAGGTAATAAAAATCATTAAAGATTTTATACTTCATACGTATATCACTATAATAATTACGTATCATACGTATTTCACAATACATTACTTAGGCTATCTCTCATAGATAAAATTTTATGTGCTGCATGCAGAGAAAACAAAAATGGAAATATTTTCATCGACATAGGTTCGTAGTGGAGGTGTTCCAACGAAAAACGTGTTGCTTGCACATACGAATGTATTTGTGTAATGGGAAATTAAAATATGAGGTATCAATTAATTATTTATGCCAAAACAACCTCCTTCTCCTGGATAAAAAACGAGAAACCACAGCATCATATTTTTATACTGAAGAAAAAAAAAGCAGATATTTTTATATTAGTTTTTACAAAGTGTGCATATTGGTATGAAAAAATACCCTCCCATCCGAAATAGGAAATGGGTAACTAAAATAAGGAAATAAGTGCAATTACAAGTAAGTAACTCTCCTGACACAGTATAGATAAATAATTAAATTTCTGAAATTATCAACTATTAATTAACATAAAGGCAAAAGGCGTGTTTTGAGATATCACATCCTGCTTTTACACAGACGCGGTCCTCAAAAAACAGGTAATAAAGATCATTAAAGATTTTATACTTCATACGTGTATCAATATAATAATTACGTATCATACGTATATCACAATGCATTTCTTAGGCTATCACTCAAAGGTAAAATTTTAGGTTTCAAAATGTGTGCGACAAAAGAGAGACCTAAAACCGATCATGAATTTGAATAATTTAAATAACAGGACGATTGAGGGTTTAGTACTAAAGGGCAAACTTGCACACAATGCAGTTCTTAAAGGATAAATTGCAAAATAAGTTATCACTACATGTTAGTCATCAATAATAAAGATCATTTAATGATTATAACTTTCGGTACACATCTCTTAGCACATCGGCTAAATTATATTCCTGTTATGTAGTGTAAAATATCCATGACAATTGCAATTGCACACTGTAATTTGTAGGCAAAGATGTAATGCTTGATGTCCATACTCACAACTTAGTGGAGCCAAAGGAATCAGTCGAAGTTTCAGATTGTGCCGAACCTCAACTGCATACATCTGACGCACAGATCAACACTCCACCTGCATCAATAACCTCAGAAAACGTCGAGGCAGAAAAGTATGCAGTATCTGGTAGAGATGAAGATGAATATGACCGTCTCCAGGATTGTGATGCAGTAATAACAAAAGGTAATTTTTACTTTGAAGAATCTTGCTTATTTCCCAGTCAGGGTCTACAAACCTTGCCACCTTGGGAACTTATACTCTTTGCTAAAATTTATATATTTTATAATGGAAGGTATAAAATAATTTAAAAAATACCTCTCATTCTTACTTCTAAAACATTTGCGCTCCTAAAATCCACAGACACACATAAACCGCAGAATTTACCTATTGCACGACCTCTCAACAGAACGCAAATAATTTACGACACCCCAGATATACTAAAAACCTTACTTGCTCCATGCACCAAAAAACCGCTATATTTTAAATCATGAATATAAAATTAATATTTATCTCAAAGCGACAGTGCTTATTTAAGAAATTAAACTTAATTTTTGGATGATACTGAATTTTCTTCTGTTACATATTCGTTGCCTACATTATGTCAATTTGCAACATTTCTCCATAGTTACTAACTTGGAGATATTTTCCAAATTTATCATCAAGTGAGATACATAGATAGACTGGCATACAGAAAGTAGACCTTATCTCATGGACAAATGTTTAGTCAGAGATAAACATGATATTTCGGTTTGAACCATGTATCTTTTGTTCTTTGACACTATTTTGTTTAGAACATGGGTTCTCTCCAAGGGTCTGCAGAAGTCAAACAGAAGTGAAAATAGGAGAACACAAACTAGAAGTATTTGTATTTTTCCCGCGATTTATAGAACGCATTTTTAAACGAGGAGTGTTACGATGGACAGGATGGAAACTTAATTAAAAGAAGAAAAAAAGTACAATAGACGAATAAGTAGAGCACACATTTATTGCATTTCACCTCCGGTCTGAAACTTGGGAAAATGAACATCCAGTATAAAAGGAAGGAGTATCCTCTCAGTCATGCAATGGGTCGCACAAAAATCGCCCAAGACGAAATTCGTGGGTCTAATGCAGACTGGGACCTACGCCTTATTTACAGACATTTTAAATATTAGATTTAGTATGTTGTCCACCTTCTCTTGTGAATGACACGCGACTAATCTCGCGATGAAAGAACGTCATTTGAATGTTTATCGATTCGATATTTTATACATATTTTGTTTCACTAGTTGATTTCCGAAATAAATTCAAACGGCGCGTGTTGCTTCAACCACGTATCTTGATGAGCATCCTTCTGAGATAAGTCAACTGCTTTTAATTTCCAAGCAATACATGGCAGGGTACAGTGCATAGGGAAAGGATTGGAATCGTGTCGGAAATCGCAACTCGAATCTCCGAACGATCTACACGTTTTGGGACCTCTAGACCCCGAAAAAACTAATAGCGGGGACGTCTGCGTGTGTCTGTCTCTGCAATGTATGTATCCACTATAGCTCGAAATCGAATGGACCGAATTTCATAAAACTTTACAGGCAATTCACTTGGAGTGACTGTAGACGATTAGATTTTGGTACGATTCGGGATTTTAAAAATCCTGCCTTTTTGCAGAATGGCCCTAAAAAATTCCATGTATTCACTCCAGCTAAAAACGTATTAACAAAATTTCACAAATTGGGTAAATACGTTACTTGTTGGTTACCTTGGTGCTGATCAGATTTTGAAGAGTAATAACCGGAGTTTTTTACAAAATAGCTTGCAAAAACCGATTTCGAAGATAAAACAGTTCATTAGAATAAGTATGCATGACTAACACGCACCATACATTTTCTCATCCTTCAAACGTCAAAAATAGGCACATGAAAATTATCATATGCTTGCTTTTTTTAAGGAATAATTTAAAATTATATTCACAATAGCAGCTATTATTATAAGAGAAGTGAGGAAAAGAATTCCAATGTCATCTTTATCGCTGTTCATCTTAAGAAAAAAAGGTTCCGAAATCTTCAAATTTCGGCTCAATGGATGCAACTAATGAGGGTACATTTTTGCAATATTAATCTGACAAAAACTTGGAACATAATACGAAGAGTATGAAAACAAAAAAATAAGTTTCTCTTAAAAACGTGTCCAAATCTGTTAAAAGATTTTCTGAAGTGTTTCTTAGAATCAGCTATGTATACAGATTTAAGTACTGTATAATCTGTGAGTTTCCGTTTCAGTCTATGATCACGGCAGTATTATTAAACTCTGAAAAATACATTATTAAACTCTGAACTCCACTATGCGGATATATAGTCTTACCCATATTTATTTCCTGCTTTTCTACCTATATTTATTTCCTATTTCTTATACTTTATAGATTGGGGAGTCCTTCAATCCCATTCCTCAAATGAGGAACTCCACAGTCTTCCTGCACCGACGGTCATTGAAAGTGCTGATGAAAAAATTGTCGATTGTCATAAAGATGAGGACGTAAATGGCCTTCCCTTGGATTGGGATGCAGTGACTTTGAAAGGTAAGTTTTACTTCGGTATATCTTTCCGACTGTTTTACAGAGAAGAATTTTAAACTCCGCTACATTAGGCAATGATATAGTACTAGAATTTAAAACCCGTCAGAAAGGTGTATAGCGTTACGAAAAAAATAACCCTCTCATTCCCAATGGAGAATAGATAACTAATATTAAGAAATAAGTGCATTATTATGTAAATAATCTTCCTAAACCAGTTTACATAAATAAGTAAACTTCTAAAATTTTCAACTGCTAATCAACATAAATATTATTATCGTAAATTTTATCATGATAAAATGATAATTCCATTACATACGGAATTATATTTAGCAAAATAAAGTGTCTAGATTTTTTTTCTAAAGGTCATTTGAAGGATAGAAAGGTTGAGAATGTTAGACAACGTTTATAGTTGCTTATAATCACGAGTCCCAGTATTTAGATTGCAATAATCGTACTGAATCCTATTCTGCTCTTACTTAGTTTCTGAAATATCGTGTCCATCCAACAACATCCATCCCAAACACATTGTCTTAAAGAAGACTCGATAAGAGTTCAGAAATTCTCAAACTTTGCTTCGATTCCGTTTTCTTCCCTTATAAGTTATATAAGGAATGTGGTGCATGCAGAGAAAACGAAAATCGAAATATTTTCATCGACATACATATTGGAGATGTTCTAAAGTAAACTTGTTGCATGGATATACGAATGTATTTATGTAATATGAAGTTAAAATACGAAGTATCAACCGATTTCTGATGCAAAAACAGCTTCCTTCGTGTAGATAAAAAAAGAGCAACCACACCATCATATGTTTATATGGAATAAAAAAGCAGATTTTTGAATTATAGATTTTACACTTCATAACTGGGAAAAGTGTTATGCAAAAAATACCCTCCAATCCTAAATGGAAAATAGGTAACTAAAATTAAAAAATAAGTGCAACTATAAGTAAATAACACTCCTAAATAAGTAACACTCCTGAACCAGTGTAGATAAATAAATAAATTTCTAAAATTATCAACTATTAATCAACATAAAGTAAAACGACGTATCTTGAGATATCACCTCCTGTTTTGCATAGCGTTGCTCCTCAAAAAACAGGTAAAACAGATCATTAAAGATTGTATACATCATACGTATGCCACAATAACAAGTACGTATTATACGTATATCACAATAATAAATACGTGTACCACAATAAATTTCTTAGGCTATCAGTTATTGATAAAATTTCAAGGCTTCAAAATGTGTGCGACGAAGGAGGGACCTAAAATTGATCATATTTTGAATAATTTAAATGAGAGGACTATTGAGTGGTAAAGAATAAAGGGAAACTTGCACACAATGCAGTTCTTAAAAGATCAATTGCAAAATAAGTTATCACTACATATTATTTATCAATAATACAAATCAATAATTAAATGTAACTTTCGACACACATCTCTTAGCACCTCGGCTAAATTCTATTCATGTTATGTAGTGTACAATATCCATGACAATTGCAATTGCACACTGTATTTTGTAGGCAAAGACGTAGTGCTTGATGTCCATTCTGACGACTTAATGGAGCCAAAGGGATCGGTCGAAGTTTCCGATTCTGCTGAACTTGAACTGCATACATCCGACGCACAACCCAACAGTCTACCTGCATCAATAGCCTTAGAAAACATCGAGGAAGAAAACTATGCAGTGTCTGGTAGAGAAGAAGATGAATATGACCGTCTCCAGAATTGGGATGCAGAAATAACGGAAGGTATTTTTACTTTTAAGATTCTTGCTTATTGCCCAGGCAGGGCTACAAACCTTGCCACCTTAGGAACTTATACTCTATACTTAAAGTTATATATTTTAAAATGGAAAGTATAAAATAATTAAAAAATACCCACTCATTCTAACTTCTGAAACATTTGCGCTCCTAAAATCCACATACACATAGACATCAGAATTTACCTATTGCACGACCTCCCTACAGAATACAAATAATTTACGACACCCCAGATATTCTAAAAACCTTACTTTCCCCATGCACCAAAAAGCCACTATATTTTAAATCATGAATATAAAATTAATAATTGTCCCTAAGCGACAGTGCTTATTTAAGAAATTAAACTTAATTTTTGGATGATACTGAATTTTCGTCTGTTACATTTTTGTTGCCTACATCATGTTAATTTGCAACATTTCTCCATAGTTACTAAGTTGGAGATAATTTGCAAATTTATCATCAAGTGAGATACACAGATAGACAGGCAGACAGAAAGTAGATCTTATCCCATGGACAAATATTTATTCAGAGATGAACATGACATATCCGTCTCAAGCATGTATATTATGTTCTTTGACTCTGTTTAGTGTGTTTGAAAATAAGCAGTACGAGATTATTACAAAACAACAACGTATACCTAGAAAAAATCTTGCAATTTCAATCTTTAATCTATTTAAAAACATATTATATTGAGATAGAAGAATTTCAGAGTCTTAAAGGAGATATGTTTTTGTCTTATTATTGTAACATCTTTCATGATAAAATGATAATTCAATTACATACATAATGATTATTTAACATGATAGAGTATCCAGTTTTTTTTTTCAAAAAGTCATTTAAAGGATAGAAAGATAAGGAATGTTAGTCAATGTTTATAATTCTTTATAATCATTAGAGTCCCAGTATTTAGACTGCAATAATAGTATCGAATCCCCTTCTGCTCTTACTTAGTTTCTGAAATATCGTGTCCATCTAACCACATCCATGTAACACACATTACTTAAAAGAAGCCTCATTTCGAGTTCAGGGATTCCCGAAGTTTATATCGACTCAGTTTTCTTTCTCTTTAAGTTATACAGGCATGTGCTGCATGTAGAGAAAGCAAAAATCGAAATATTTTCATCGACATAGGTTCGTATTGGAGGTGTTCCAACCGAAAACTTGCTGCTTGCACATACGAATGTATTTATGTAATGTGAAATTAAAATACGAGCTATCAAATGATTATTTATGCAAAAGCAGCCTCCTTCTTGTGGATTAAAAACGTGCAACCACAGCACCATATTTTTATATTAAAAAAAGCAGATATTTGTATACTAATTTTTACAAAGTGTGCATATTGATATTAAAAAATACCCTCCCACCCCAAATAGAAAACGGGTAACTAAAATTAAGAAATACGCGCAATTACAAGTAAGTAACATCCCTGAACCATTATAGATATGTAATTAAATTTCCAAAATTATCAACTATTAATCAACATAAAAGCAAAAAGGCGTATTTTGAGATATCATATCCTGCTTTCTAACAGACATGATCCTCAAAAAACAGGTAATAAAAATCATTAAAGATTTTATACTTCATACGTATATCACTATAATAATTACGTATCATACGTATATCACAGTACATTTCTCAGACTATCTATCATAGATAAAATTTTCTGTCTTCGAAATGTATGCGACAAAAGAGAGACCTAAAACCGATCATAAATTTGAATAATTTAAATGAGAAGACGATTGAGTGGTAAAGAATAAAGAGAAAATTTGCACACAATGCAGTACTTAAAGAATCAATTGCAGAATAAGTTATCACTACATATTATTTATCAAAAATAAAAATCAATTAATAATTATAACTTTCGATACACATCTCTTAGCACCTCGGCTAAATTCTATTCCTGCTATGTAGTGTAAAATATCCATGACTATTGCAATTACACACTGTATTTTGTAGGCAAAGATGTAATGCTTGATATCCAAACTCACAACTTAGTGGAGCCAAAGGAATCGGTCAAAGTTTCAGATTCTGCTGAACCAGATCAGCATACAAACGCACAGATCAACAATTTACCTGCATCAATAGCCTTAGAAAACGTCGAGGTAGAAAAGTCTGCAGTGTTTGGTAGAGATGAGGATGAATATGACCGTCTCCAGGATTGTGATGCAGCAATAACTAAAGGTAATTTTTACTTTGAAGAATCTTGCTTATTTCCCAGTCAGGGTCTACAAACCATGCCACCTTAGGAACTTATACTATTTACTAAAAGTTATTTATTTCATATTGGAAGGTATAAGATAATTAAAAAATACCTCTCATTCTCCCTTCTAAAACATTAGGGCTCCTAAAATTCACAGATATACATAAATCTCAGATTTTGCCTATTGCACGACCTCCCAACAGAATGCAAATAATTTACGATACCCTAGATATTCTGAAAACCTTACTTGCCCCCATGCACCAAAAATGCACTATATTTTAAGTCATGAATATAAAATTAACAATTATCCCAAAATGGCAGTGCTTATTTAAGAAATTAAACTTAATTTTTGGATGATAGTGAATTTTCGTCTGTTGCATTTTAGTTGCCTAAATCATGTCAATTTGCCAACATTTCCCCATAGGTACTAATTTGGAGATATATTCTAAATTTATCATCAAGTGAGATACATAGATAGACTGGCAGACAGAAAGTAGATCTTATCTCATGGACAAATGTTTAGTCAGAGATGAACATGATATTTCTGTTTGAACCATGTATAATTTGTTCTGTGACACTTTTTTGATAAAAAAGATCTGAAGGGGCTTTATTGCAATACAATAACGTGAACTTAGTAATAAACTTGCAATTTTAGTATCTTAAAATAAAAGACAGATTTGTTATCACACAATATGTGAAATTAAATACGTTGTTCAATGAGCATGTTAATTGTCATATAATATTGCATTTATGAAACGAACTCATAACTCGTCATGAAATTAAAATTAGACGTTTCAACCGATTACTGATGCAAAATCACCCTCTTCTTTTAGATAAAAAAACTGAGCAATCCTATCACCCTCTTAACATTTGACAATGCATACCAACTTAGGCATATATATTCCATTATTTGACACATCATTTTTCTACATTTTATTATAAGTTTTTCTCTCTAGAACTATAAACATCTGTTACTACTTTACACCAGGTTTCATGTACATTGTCTCTATCAGGTTAAAGTATGTATAAATCTTATGGATACGCTGAGATGGCGATGGTTCTGGCAGGGCAACGAAAGATTACAACCACGCAGCGGACATAAATTGCCTACGTCAATGCCTTGTGCAAGGCTGACAGGAAGCCTGCGGTATCTAAAATTTGTTGATTTCGTCTTTATAGACGAGCAAACGTTGTTGAAATAATGGTTAAAGTGCTTTCAAGTTCATGTAATGTAAATCCACCAAAATACGAGAATAGGTTTCTCAACCCTACCGCAATAAATTATTTTTACAATTCGAATTTTAACTTTATAGTATTTTATCGAAAATGGTTATTTTTTTGTCTAATTCCTTAAACATTGAATCAATATTCTTTACTAGATCTGTAAAAGTTAGGTAAACTAATCGTGGATTTTTATATTCTAGCTCCAGAAAGTGGTAGCAAAAGATCTGGAAAGTGGAAGCGATTCTTCAAAAAATGGATCCGAAAGAAATGGACAAATGTTCGATCTAGAGAATCTACGAGTAAATAGGTCAGTAAGGTATTCCTATACTTATTGTCCATTTATTCCACACTATTTTTCTTATACACTTGTTCCACACTATTTGTCTTAAGCACAGATGACCATATGTCGCGGTTTCCTCCCCTTCTTCTTGAAAACTATTATCTTTCGGAACTAAGCATCAAACTCAGCCCTCTTGATTAAGCCCAATTATGCCGAGCTTGCAATTTAAAGCCGTCCCTTTAAAAGTATATTACGTGACATCACGACTGATATAGCATCCTGTATCAGTCGTCATATTTAGGGAGAGGTTAATTGGAATAAAATGTGGAATCTATAATTTGTCTTTTCCTCAGTTATGTCTCCAAATACCAATTATGTGTACAAAGACTACATATACCTCCCACAAATGGTAACTTCTTAACTATATTTCGGACAAAGGCAACTTGACTATAGAGAAACACAGGAAGTAGTGTAGAAAGGGATTTAAGAAGAAGTATATACCTCATCTAAAATATAGCTTCCATCAATTAAGTGCTATTAATCATTTACAAGTACACCCAAATCTTTTTTACACGTTATTTTTATATGAATTTGAAGTTGCACGGTTCAAAAAAGTCCTCCTTTTTTGAAAAATTTATTTGATCTAACGCGATTTCAAAGTCATTGTCTTATGCTTATGTACGTGCCCATGAGCGGTCTAGTATAAATTGCCAATGTAAAAAAACCAATGTAAAAAAAAATTTCACGGTTTTACCACACATAAAAAATTAGGCAGCACTACGCACTGCTATAATATTATCCAATAAGGGGATTCCCCAGTAACTACTGAGAAATCCCCATATCCGAAGTGATCTCCCCTTATTTGATAACTCTTACCTACCCATTTCGTATGACATTTTCATATTGCATCATTAAATTGATTGTTTAAGTTTATTAGCTCACAATATTTAATCAATTGCTCGTGTTATCAGCCATACATAGTGCTATCAGTTGTGTATTTGAACATTTCTGGCCTTAAGTGAAAAAAGGTATTTTTATCTAGATAAAATTTTTACCCTAGATAACACTTAACAAAATGTCGAAAGTTTCAAAGATTCGCAACAAGCAAGCCATTTCGTTAGAAGTTAAATTAAAAATCTTGGACTGTCTTGCGAGAGATGTAGGTGCAACATCTGTGGGCAAGGATTTTGGCTTGAACGAAGGTACTATCAAAACCATTATTCAGGATTTCTTAAAAGAAATTAAATCATAATTTAAAAATTAAAGGAGAAATTGCATCAGCAGATGAAGAGGCTGCTAAATGCTTTCCAGCAAAACTAGCCAAAATAATCGAAGATGGGAGCTATGTTCCCGACCAAATTTTCAATGCCGATGAAACGGGTCTATTGTGGAAAAAAATGCTTGCCAGAACTTTTATAACAGAAGATTGGGTGACTTTTTTATTGCGTAGCAACGCTTCTGGTGACAAAATTTTAAAGCCTATATTAATCAACCGATCATTAAGGCCACATGCTTTGAGAGGACAAACACTCAACAATTGCCGGTTTATTGGGGGGCGAATAAAAAGACATGGATGACAGCAGGTCTATTTAACGAATGGTTTGAAGCATGCTTTGTCCCTGAAGTTTAAAGATATATGGAGCAACGATGTCTTGATTTAAAGTACTTTTCGTCGTTGATTATGCGCCCAGTCATCCTGTATTAGAGCATCCAAATGTTCAAGCAATATTTTTGGCACCTAATACCACTTCCTTGATTCAACCATTACACCACGATATAATCGCTACCTTTAAGTTGTATTATACTCAACAAACATTCCAACATATTTTGGATGCAATAGAGAAGAACAACCTCACAATTGTTGATGCATGGTAAAAACATTCGATTATGGATTACATTACATATGTTTAATCGGCCAAAGGAAGTTAAGGATATCAACATTAAATGCTTGCTGGAAAGCACTTTGGCCAGAATGCGTCAAGTGTGGTAACTCAGTGCCCCAAACAACGATGGAGTGTTCTAAAATTTTAGCCTTGGCACACACGAAATTGGAGGAAGAGGATTTGAGGACCTACAAATTGAAGACATCGAAGAATTAATGATAGATAAACCTCTAGATGTGGATGATCTGATTGATTTAATAACAGATGACAGTCATAGTATTGGGTATCATAATAGCGATCACGAGGAAGAGGCTAAAATATATCAATTATATTATAGCCTCTGATAACTGATAGTTTAATTGGCGAGGGTCTAACATTTGGGAAATGAATGGTTAATCATTTAAAAAAAAATGATCCAAACAAGGAACTTAACCTAAAATTCGAAGAGATATGAAGAATTGTTTGGCTCTGAATCAAGAGTTGTATAAAGAACTTAAAGTACCAAAAGCTCAAATGTCTATAACAGATTTTTTAATAAAAAAGTCGACAGATCAAGACCTTTCGAAAAGTAGTTCGGCATTTCAAAACAGTATTACCGGACAAAAGTCTCCATTAAAGAGCTTGACGGTTGTGGATATCTCTAGAGATAATAACGACTTTGGTCCAGTTCTTCGCAAACAGTTGCAATTATTATCAAGTAGCGATGAATAATTATGTAACTACATATTGTTTCTTTATTTCTATTTTTAATTTTGAGTTTTCTATTCTTAATATTGGATTCACAGATTCCTTTTTTTTGCTTGCGCTACTTATTTTTACCTATAAATTATGTATTCTAAGTTTTATTGCTTAATAAAATTGCATATGTATGTATATATCATTGGCATGCATATCAGAACTTTTACAGTTTTTAGCATTTTTTTACACGGTTTTTGAACTAAATATTGTTCTTTATTTCACCTTACACGGTTTTTGGATAACATGGAATATATCCCCAATTTTACTATAGGAAAGTTATATTTTTTAGACGGGTTTTTTGCACGAATTTCTGAGGAATGTATCTACCGTGTAAAAAAGAGTTGGGTGTAAAAGCAGTATACGTAATTTTTAAAGTATACCCTTTTATTATTTATATGTAACTTAAATGTATGTAACATGTGTTTATTAAATTTTGTATGCAACTTGAAAGACAACGACATACGAAATTTGACTTTTCTAGCTGTTTCGGTGCACGAGTTATTTCCCCCAAAACAAGTATATTCTTTCCAGGACGAGCTGGACTGTTCAAGTTCGACCCAACCCGACGGTTCACAAGTAATTCCAAAAGAATGAGTACGTTCCAAAGAATCTACTGGGATTTGCCAGCTCGATCATGTTCACAGTCCAAAGAACGCAAAAAAAAAAAAAAAAAAAAAAATACCACAAAAGAAAACAACGTACTGTCGCCGAGGTAACGAGTTCATATCCAACACTTCTTATAAATAAAATTCTAAATTATATTTATGGTTTATCACATTTCAATAAAAATTAATTTAAATGGATATTTAAAGTGATTTCTGTTATTATTTGAACCGTTACTCTCAATGTGCGCATACTGTACATATGAAGAGAGAATTGAGTTATTAGCCAGCCATAGCTTCCACAGCGTATTCAAGCTAGGATTGCCTTAAATGTATACTAATGAATAGGAATAAATGCAAATTGTTTGATCATGCTTTGTCATAACATCAATTCAGAGGTCCCTACAGTATATCGCGATTGTGACTGAGAATAATATTTATTATATTACTGCATGTTTCCCCCCTTCCAAACCATATACCTTCTACTTCCTAAAATATATATAGTATTCCAACTTTGGGTATGATGGAGGTGATCACATGACTACGTTAAGTTAGGCTAAGTTGGATTAATTCTCCATCGAGGGAAGGAGGGAACTCAAGAAAGAAGATACGACTGAAGGAAAGAAAACCGGGTACTGAGGTCTTTCCCCGTGTAGGCGTTCATTTGCGCGCTGCACGTATGAACGTTCGTTGTGTGCTGCTCGTATTGTGTATACATGCTCGAAACTGTGTCGGTGGAGGAGATACAGCATTAATTCTCCCGCCTTCCATCCATGGCGTTCCGTAATATGACTGGCTCGTATTATACTGGAAATTCAGTATTAATACATTTTAAGGTTTAGGAATTCATTTCACTCTAAACTAACAAACGGCTAGAACCTGAAATTGAACCGCAAGACCTCACTAAATTATAATGTCATTTGCAGTACGATGGCCATGCAAGGACCTTGCATCAGTTGTTTACATAAAATATGTCTCATTAGCACGTTTTCTTATTAAAGCTGATACGTTTATTGGCATTTTGCTGAAATATAGTTTCGACATTATTAACTTTCAGCTGTCTTATTTGTAAACGGCTGGTGTAATTTAAAGTTTCCATTTTCTATTTCAGGCAAATAAAGTCATTTTTTGCACTGGAGCTGACAATTCTTCAATGTTTTCATCTTATGCTGATTGTTTGTAATGATACTCTTTTCTGTGATGACCTTCCCAATGAACTTGCATTATGAGAATCTTTGCTGAGATGATAATTATTCTTAAATTTGACCATTTGAAGCTGTTTTTAATACTATTTTCTGAAATTGTACAGAAATTGTAATTTTTTGAAATTGAAATTTGAATTCAACAAACTGTAAATATGTTTGAAAAATACGGAATCAGTATCGTCCCAAATAATAACATCTCATTCAATAATTTTAAATGAAATTTATTTTTAAATGTATTTATAAGAATGAGATTATCTAAAAATGAGAAATATAGTAACATTTCAACTTTAATTTATATAAAATAAGTTTTATTTTATTGTCACATATAACCCTTTATATATACTGAAATGAAAGCAGTACAATTATAATAATTCTAAAATACATAAAAGAAAATCTCTTTATGAGATATATTCTAAAGTTTTATAGTTTTTAACTTTATATATTTGAATTTTTTGAAAAGTAAAATTACTCTAAAAAATAATTAAAGAAATAATTTCAATTTTTAATGAAAATCTCTGTGATATAATATTCTAAAATTTTAATAGTTTTAAATTTAATATATTTAAATTTGTTTGAAAGTAAAATTACTCTATATTAATAAGTAATAATTAAAGAAATAATTTCATATATACTTATATAAAGGCTGCTAATTTTAGGTAGTCACCTAAGCGGTGATAAATAATTATTATCTTTAAAAAATAAAGTGCAATAGTAAAGCATTCACAGCAAATATAGCAAGTATCCAAAACATGTCATCCGCATACTGACATATTTCAATTTATTAAAAATTTCTTTAATATGTAATAATATCTTTATAATAGTTCTTGAAATTTCTAATAGAAATCAATACCCATTGATAATACATCATTTCACTTATATTCAGTTTTAATTTTTACGCTTCTTAATTCTTCATATCTTGACCAGGATGTGTAGCAAAGATTTAAAAAAAATGGTAACCAATATAAATTATTAATGTATTTAAACCTCATTAAATCTACTCAGCTCCATCGCTAAAATTAGTTTTGTGTAGTATTCGAAAAACTAAAACTATTTCTCCTTTTTATAGACAAAACAACTTGGTTACAAACACGCCTATCTTCAATTTCATTTATATTGCATAATTTCTTAAACCATGGAATATATTCATATTTCATTTTAAAAACTTGATTAAAACTTGGAAAAATACAAATCTTAATAATAGATATTTCGTTTAAACTGTTAAGAATAATAGATAATTTATAATAGATAAAAAATAATAAATATTTTATTGAAACGGTTTTCATTTAAAAACAGTAAAATGTTTTAATGTTTAGTCAAAAATAAAGCCAGTAATACCTTCTAAATACCATAAAATTGGCAATTAAATATTTAAAAGCAAAGAAATGTGTTTCAAAATTTAAACTTTGGTAGTTTCGAAATGACTTGCAGCCAATAATTTTGTCAACAGTAAATCTTTTTGCCGGCATCGGTCTCTGCAAGATATTTTCTTGCTTTATATAATTGTACTCAATAAGTACCCCTTTATTTATATGGCTCACATATTTTACGCTTGCACGTTTTTTCTCCCACTTACATTGCAGTAAATCTTACTCTTGTTGACCTTTATTTTCAGGGCATGGTTTGCATGTCTTGTCTTGGCTGGGCCCAGCACTGTCCGAGTTTTGAGCTCGAGCATCTTTTCTTATTTGGGATTGGAGGGTCCCAGTTAAGAGCTTTTCTGTCCAGGTCTGACTGGGTTCGGCCCGAGCTTTAATAATTTATGTTTATAACGAACTTTGGATCTCGGGTCTGTTATAGTAGAATGAAGGGTCCCTGATTCAAGATTAGATATTTGGCCTTGACTGGGCCAGGCCCGAAATTTTGATAATTTTTATGATCCATTTTTAACCTCGGGCCTGTACTCCGATTTTATATTGGAGGGTTCTCAGATTCAAGTTTGCTATGTGGGCTTGACTGGGAACGGCCCGACATTAGGATAATTATTTATGATTAATTTTTAACATCGGGCCTATATTCCTTTTATATACTGGAATGGCCCAGATTCAAGCTCTGCTATTTGGGCTTGACTGGGTCCGGCCCGATATTTGATAATGTTTATGATTCATTTTTGACCTCGGGCTTATACTCCTTTATTACACAGGAGGGGCCCAGATTCAAGACTTACTATTTGGGCTTGACTGGGCCCGGCCCGACTTTCGGATAATTATTTAGGATTAATTTTTAACATCGGGCCTATATTCCTTTTATATACTGGAGTGTCCCAGATTCAAGCTGCTATTTGAGCTTGACTGGGCCTGGCCCGAATTTTTGATAATATTTATGATTAATTTTTGACCTCGGGCCTATACTCTTATTATACAGGAGGGGCCTAGATTCAAGCTCTGCTATTTGAGCTTGGATGGGCCAGGCCCGAGTTTCCGATAATTCATTTTTATAATAAACTTTTCATTTCGGGCCTGGAATCCTATTTTGGACTGTTTGACCCAATTTCGAGTTTTGTCATCCTTGGTAGAACAGACCCGAGTAAAGTTTTTGTAGCTTCATTTATACAAAATGGATATTTTAGCTCGGACCGTTTTTATGTGTATAAACGGGATTTTACATTTCGTGCCGAACTCCGGCCTATATTCAGCGATTCATCGGTGGCCGACTCGAGGCTGCTTCAGGTCCTGTATGAAGTAATGGAAGCAAAAATAAGTAAGTAAATGGAAGTAATGGGAGCAAATAGTGCAAGTGTAAAAGAAGTGCATTTTGTAGCATGAGGCGTACACGTTAAAAATAACATTAACAGAGTTATTAAAAGTTAACAAAATTATTTTTTCACAAACAGTAACGCATTAATAAGTCAATAATGGGATCGGTATCGAATGGTTATATGTCAGTCTTAGAAATTAAATGCAAGAATAAAATTTAAATTCATTGCCCTTTTTCAATAAATGTCTTACGAGAAATTATGTAAAACTAAGCATTTCATTGATTTTAAAGATAGCTCTTGTTCATTTTACCTATTATAATTAAAATCATTTTTTGTCAATACTTAAGATAGTCCATACTTAAGATAATCACATTTAATAGTTTGTTCTAAAAATTTATTTATTTATTTCTATAACCGCTTTTTATTGTTTGTGTTTTAAAATTGAAATATTTTTTGTCTCGTAACAGTGGCCCCATTCTTTTTATTTTGAATTATAAAACAGTTAATCTTTTATCATGTTTTAGAAAATAATTAAATACGTTTGCATTTATATTGTTTTACCACAAAATTTTAAATTGGCATTGGTTAAGTAGTTATGAAGATTTCATTAATTTTCTTTCCGATATTCCGATTTTATTAAGTTTTTATCAATACGTAATCTTTTTCAACTATTATTTTATTAGTTGTGTTACAAAAATATGAATATTAAAATTATTTTCAAAATGTAATTGAAATGATCATGTGTTTATTAATGTATATTGATTCCTTCGAATTTTTATTTATATATATAAAATCATATCTTTTAAACATTTCTATTATAAAGATTAGTCAAAAACCTTGTCTATATAACTTGCTGTATAAAGTAGAATCAGTCATATTTTTTAAGGATATTATTTAAGAATATATTCAAAAATGTTATTTCCTAAAATCTCATTTCATAAATTATGCATTTTCTTTGCATTTCAAACACTTACCTCCTATTCATGCTTATTTCTTTAATTTCTCAACTTTCAATATAGTTTATATCTTGTATAATACCTGAAGTTAGCATTTCCTATTTATTAACTGTTATACATAGTCCATCACAAAAAATATAAAATTAAATTGTGATGGCTATGCTGAAATTGACTCCTTCGAATTTTTATTTATGTATATTAAATCATATCTTTTAAACATTTCTATTACAAAGATTAGTCAAAAACCTTGTCTATATTACTTGCTGTATAAAGTAGAATCAGTCATATTTTTTAAGGATATTATTTAAGATTATATTCAAAAATGTTATTTCCTAAAATCTCTTTTCATAAATTATGCATTTTCTTTGCATTTCAAACACTTACCTCCTATTCATGCTTATTTCTTTAATTTCTCAACTTTCAATATAGTTTATATCTTGTATAGTACCTGAAGTTAGCATTTCCTATTTATTAACTGTTATACATAGTCCATCACAAAAAATATAAAATTAAATTGTGATGGCTATGCTGAAATTGACTCCTTCGAATTTTTATTTATGTATATTAAATCATATCTTTTAAACATTTCTATTACAAAGATTAGTCAAAAACCTTGTCTATATTACTTGCTGTATAAAGTAGAATCAGTCATATTTTTTAAGGATATTATTTAAGAATATATTCAAAAATGTTATTTCCTAAAATCTCTTTTCATAAATTATGCATTTTCTTTGCATTTCAAAAACGTACCTCCTACCCTTGCTTATTTCTTTAATTTCTCAACTTTCAATATAGTTTATATCCTGTATAATACCTGAAGTTAGCATTTCCTATTTATTAACTGTTATACATAGTCCATCACAAAAAATATAAAATTAAATTGTGATGGCTATGATGAAATAATTAAAAGCTGTTCAAAAATTAGTATTCATAGAGACATCACAGAAATGTATATCCATATAAACTGTGATGGCTGTCTTTAAAAATGGATTGATACTGATTGCCGAAAAACTGTAAAATATGTGAAATGAAAAATCAAATTTTGTGAAATGAAATATGTGAAATGAAAAATCAAATTTTGTGCAGTAATAAAAATTAAGTGATATACTAATAAGTAGTTTGTTATTTGTGTCTGATTTTGTTCAGCAATTAGATAAATTACACTTCTCAAAGGATATGAAAATAAAAGAATCGATGATGGAAAGACCAATATTCGCTTTTCTATTTATTCACTTTCACTTTATTTAACTTATGGAAGAATCTGAAATTTCACCATTGAACAAGATAAGATATATTATACATTTCTAAACTGGAAAATCTGATAAAAAGTAAAACACATTTATATGTAGCCATTTTTATAACTCCTCAAAAAGTAAAAAATAATTTTTTTAAAAATTTGGGTTAGCAGATTTAAAGTGGGTGGTTGAGAATAATTGCAATATTAATTGTTAAAATTTCTATGTAATTACATTTTACTTGTGAGTGTTACAAACATGTGTTGTTCATTGTAACGTGCTGTAAGGACGGTATAATAATAATAAACCTTATGTGACTTGAATAAATTTATATTTTTATTTAAACGATATATAGTCTTAATTAGTTAAATGAAAGGATTTTATAAGTGGCACGCGCAAGATGCAATAGCATAATGGTGGCACATATCATAAAATAGTTTGTCACTACTGGTCTAATTCAAAATGTGCAAAAATTTCAAATCTGGAATAGTGGCAGAAATAATATAATTTGATTCGATAAAAAGTTTAATAACATTTTAGTTCGCTTAATTATTCGAATTATAAATCCTGATCTTCCGGTATCGAATTTCTTATGCCATTCCATTAGAGGTAAATAGGTTAAAACATATTTTCTACCTTTCATTTATGAATATTTTATCTATGAACTTTCGTAACTAAACTCCTTCAAAAATTGTAAGGAACAAAGGATATTGTTAGTTTCATATTCTCTGAATTCACTTTGCAGATAAAAGTGCAAATTCAACGTCATTTCAAATAAGGATCGGTGTTACTTTGTGCTATTAAAACTAATTTAATGAGTTATAACAGATAGAAAAATAAATGTGAGTCTACGGAAAATCACTTGATGCCCACATAAGATTCTTTAGTTCATTATTATTGAGACAATCTGAACTATTAAAAGTATTACTATAAAACTGAGGCTCTAAAGGATTAGAAGATTTTGTTTTTAGTTATTGAAAGCGCTTTAATGTAAGAAATGTTGTGCAAATAGAATTTGACTTGTTATGTAAAAAGTTTAAAATTCATAATGTATGTCTTTGTTGTTTTGAAAAGTTGTGGTTGTTGTTGAGACCCACACCGTCTGAACTACCAGAAAGGTGTAAGGTAACTGGACGTCCGATATGTGCCACCCAATTTCCATTGGAACCCAGTGGGAGAGGCATCCACAAGGACCGTACCCTCCTTCCTCTACCGCCAACCTCTCGGAAGGATTTACGGACCCACATGTTTAACGTGATCGTACTCCGCGTGAACACAGCGGCAGTTTTGGCATTGGAGGAATCGAACCCGGACCTGCAGAGTGCAATTCCTGCCCGCTAACCACTGGACTACCGTGCCCTTGAAACGTGGTAGTGAAATATTTGTAATAAATATAAATGCCGTGAGATAAATTGGAGATATGATCGATACTGATGTGGGACAGAGAGGAATCTTTAGAATTCTTATATCATTGAGAGAGTGTAGAAAGGCGAAGAACTTTTTATAGGATTAAAGAAATGAAATGAATGAAAAGTATTGTTTTGAAAAGTATTTATTTCTAAATCAGCTGATTCATTTGAAATACATGACGCATGAATACACATTTGAAATGCATAAAAATATATTTATAAATATTCACAAAATTTCAAGAATAAATATCATAATTTTCGTATACTAAAACTAGATATCCTAAAAATTTACTTCAACAATACATATTTCATCTTGCTTTTATTTTTGTCTAAAAAAGAAGGAGTGTTTGCTTTTCGAGATGTCCTTGATGATTATGTTCCTGTCTAATCCCTACATCATAGCCCAAATGAGATGACACTCTTTTGCTGAGTAGTAATATTTTGTGTCAAACAGGTGTCATTCTAGTACAATGGAATGGTAGGGACACCGCATGTAAGGTAATTATATTAATTACATGCATAGCAGTCGTGGTTGGATAGGACACTTGGTCACAAATCATGATTTTTAGGTTCCATGCTCAATCTCCAGTTCTGGCCGTGTGTTATTATAATTATGTTTTTTTGTGTGTGTGGCAAATGTAGGTTAAAAGCTCGACAAAATCTTTCCACATTTAGGGTCTATTGTTGAGATATTTTACTGTATGTGCATGCATGTTTTCTGGTAGGTCGGACGGTCTGGGTCTCAACAAGAACAACTGTATGTGCATGCATAGCCACTATTATTAGATAGAGGTGGCTATGCATATGGTGTATGCATATGGTGAAACATCGTTATAGTTATAGCATCATAATCCAAGCCCACAGGAATAGGGTAATGCCTACCGAAATTCTTATTCTTAATACTTAAATATTTTCTTTTGCGTCACGTGACTAAAATATCCACAAAACCTAAATAATTTAAGAATTCTAAAACTTATCTCACAGAGAAGAGCGGTACCAACTTACAAAATAGTCGAAAGTAGAAATAGTGTAGTAGAATGTAAAAGGTGGTGAATCGCGCACCGTTTTCCTGGGAATTAATTGGGTCAATGTGAAAGCCACTGTGTAAAAAGCGAGGACAGTTAGTTCTAGGGTAGAGAAGTGAAAAAGAGAAGAATATAATCCTTTTATACCTCATACCTGTTTACCCTGCCAAATTTGACTTTTATCTTGCAAGCTAACTCCGCTAGGCACGTGTCAAAGGATTATCGCTTAGATTTCTTATATTTATTTTTGACTGTTTCACTTCCTCTTACTCTAATAAAGATATGTAAAGATTTTGTCCATAAATAAAATTGCTACTCGTGAGAACATCAGTTTCTAATACTTCCTTAAAAAATCTGATGTGGGCAGCACATGACTTTCCTTATATAACGTAATGAATTTACTACTTTTACAGTAAAAAAATAGGTTATTTTTACAGTAGATATGTATATTCTTTCCAAGATGTTGAATTTTCGTCAATGATTCGTCATTTTCATTGATTTAACGTCAGTTTTATCTATTTGGCGAGATTTCTGTTAATTTAGCAATAATTAAAAATGTCGCCAAGTTGGCGACATTTCGCCAAATTCGTCGCCAAAATCTCGCCAAGCGTTATGAACGGACAAATAAGTTATTCTTACAGCAGATAAATGACTATTGGCGTTCAAATACAAAAGTATTACTCAAAGTATTTTGTTTCATGAATGGAACGAGCTAGATCCACGAGAATGATGTCACCCAATTTACCGCATGGTATTACATATGAAAAGTGAACATGTTTCTCAATAGGAAATATTTTTATTTTTTATTTTATATTACTTTATGATACTTTTTTTGAAAAATGTGCACTATCTCGAGAACGGTTCATGTTAGCGTTCTAAAATTTATGCCAATCGTTTCCTAATGAAAAATTACATAAGAAATGTCTATTTGCGTAACTTTATTAGCGGTTTTCATCGAAACAAAGGAACTTTATTAAGATAACGTCATCGAAATATAAATCGCCTGGCTCTTTATATAAAAGAAGTGGATATTTCATTCATGAACTCCTTTCCATTCCTTTCATTCAGCGGCGATATATTTAAAATTATCACAAAACTACAATAATTTATTATATTTGCAAACTTCATCGAAAGCAAATGAACTTTATTCAAATAACGTCATCGAAATATATATCGCCTGGCTCTTAACATAAAACAGTGAATATTTCATTCATAAACTCTTTTCCATCCCTTTCATTCAAAAGCGATACTTTTAAAATTATCACAATACTACAATAATTTATTTTTCTTAAAAATTTAAAACCATGGAGGAAAAAGTACTGTATAACTCCATGCTTTAAACTTCATCGAAAAAGGCAATGCAATCAAATCGTCTGCTTCTCTATGTAAATCAATGAATATTCCATTCATATTACCTATATTCCAGACTCCAGAGCCAAAAAACTGTGCTTTAAAATGTAGTAATTCGTATACAACTCATCTTACAGCTAGACGTGTTTACATTCTACATACGTTAAAATTAGTCTTCTTTGTAGAAATAATCAAAATTTGGTGATCATTTAAACCCAGAAATATTATAATTTTCGTTGGCGGAATATATAGATGCACAGAAATTACGCAAAAATAAAACAGTTTTAGGACGGATGCAACACTAAATATAAATTAAAAATAACTTTAAAAATCAGGATTTTGACACAAGATAGATGCCATATTTATTTTGAAGGCGGTCACGTGATCTCTTCATATAATATAGGTCTCATTATTATTTTTATTTTTATTCTGAAAACTATCAAACATATTTTGCTGAATTTTTTTTATATATTTCATGGAATACTTTGAGTATTTCCTAAAATTTTCGAAGCAATTTGTAAATTTTAACTTTACTAATAAATTGTTTGAAAAATGAGGTCCCATAGTGTTCAATGTATTTCACTTTTTCAACCCGGATTCAATCCAAAAAAATCTGATGTGGGCAACACATGACCTTCCTTATATAATGTAATGAATTTACTACTTTAACAGTAAAAAAATAGGTTTTTCTTATAGTAGATACTAATAGTCTTTCCAAGATATAGAATTTTCTATAATTAGTTGTCATTTTCATTGATTTAGCGTCATTTTTATCCATTTGGCGAGATTTTCGTTAATCTGGCAACATTTTAAAAAAGTCGCCAAGTTGGCGACATTCCGTCAAATTCGTCGCCAAAATCTCGCCAAGCGTTATGGACGAAGAAATAAGTTATTATTACAGCAGACAAATGACTATTGGCGTTCAAATACAAAAGTATTACTCAAAGTATATATTTCCATGAATAGAACGAGCTAGATCCACGAGAATGATGTCACCCAGTTTATCGTATGATATTACATATGAAAAGTGAACATGTTTCTGAATAGGATTTTGTTGTTATTTTATATGACTTTTTGATAATTTTTTTGAAAAATGTGCAATATCTCGAGAACGGTTAGTATTAGCGTTCGAAAATTTATGCCAATCATTTTCTAATGAAAAATTACATAAGAAATGTCTATTTGCGTAACTTTATTAGTGGTTTTGATTTTTTGACGGTTTTTTCAAAATTTTATTCGAAAACTTAGGGTTCTGAACATTTGATTGCGTATAAAAACAATAGGCTTCCAGTGTTTACGGATTGTGATTTTTGTACCGAATTTGGTTCAAATCGATCCATTCGTTCGTCAGTTATCGTCTCCACACTCTCACTGACACACACACACACACACACACAGACATCACTTCAAAAATGTTTGATTCGTGAACAGGGGTGCTTGAAACGTGCTCTGCCGTCGAAAACTCGAATTCAAATTTTCGACCCGTCACAACACTTTCCTTATACATTATGTATATAAGGAAAGTAATGAATTGGGCGATATTATTCATTTTTATTTCCATATGCTCCACTGACTGTCTCAACAACATACTAAAATTTCATTTTAATAAAGTTGTTTTTTCGGAAGTTATCGTGCGAAAGGATAGACAGACAGACAGAATGAACAAAATCATAAACTATTTTCAACTATTTTGTAAAGTGTTAATAACATTAATGTAAAGAAAAATGATTATATTGTAAAAGTATTGTAATCTCTCAATTCCACACCTTGGACAGTCCAGTCATCGGTAAGTAATTGGTCTCACGCCAGAATTAAAACAAACTCTTCTTAGAGCGCCGACGAACGTGGAAATTTCCAAACGAATACACGTACGAAATTACGTTCTACTCACGAACCGAAACGTTATCCTGTTCTACTATTGGATCGCAGAAATTGTTAGCCCGCTCAGGATTGGTTTACATATCCGAACCAGTAAGGTGTTATGTTACTTGAAAGTAAATCATAAACTGGCTGAAATCATAACCAAAGGTTATATAGACCTTACACGTCATTCAGTAAAACATCAAATGCTTCACTTTATTAGAACAGTACTGATAATAGAACAGTTCTTATATGTAGATTCGCTTGAGGATGTAGAATTTGTTTATGACATCAAAACTGGATATTGCCATTGGAAATTCTGGAAAGTTGCGCGTAATTTGGAATGAAGACATCCCGTATGCAAATGTTTTTGCATATGGATTTATAGAAGAATTCTAGGAAATGTATTCCCTTTTAAAGGCTTTCTTTGTATTTTCTCTAGTATGAACGATGATAGAATAACGAGGGCTGGTTCGTTTTTTTTGTCGCAGCTGTATATATTTATAGATGTTTTTATGTGTATTCTTCAATATCTAGGCATTTATTTATTTATTTACAAAATAGTAATATTTACATAGACGGGAATAAAAAATTTGTCTTGGGAACTGTAACTTGTATTTTTACTCAATGTAACTATTATTGAGAATATTATGGTTGCATTCATTTTCAATCAAACGAACATTGATCAAAGTCTAATGTTTTCTGTGATATTCTGTTTTGTTTTGAACTTTAATCAAATTTTTTGTAAGTCTCTTAACAGATGGATCATCCATTTTTATGGATGATATATGCAAAGCAGTTAGAAGAGTTTCAACAACTGGCCACTACTTTGGTGTGTTGTAGGTTAAGAAACTTCAGTTCATCTTTATTTCCTATCCTTTTCTTCACCACTGTTGAGCATCAAAATTTTCAACATTCAGCATCAGCAATCTATTATTTATACATTCAGTGCATTTAACCGCGGTTCGATGACTATTCATTTAAATCAACCTATATGAAGTACTGTGATCGGAGTATTACGCAAGCACTTGAAATAGATGTTGACAATACATGATTGCAGAAGCTTAATTATTGAAATGACTGAAACGATGTATGTGCGTCGAAATTAATTGGTTTTGCAAACTCCAGAGCAAGTGCTTAGGATTTAACGGCTTATTGCTTGTAGTCTATCGAAATGAGTCGTGCATTATGGTATATTTTCATTACTCAACTAACAAATCGAATTATATGTATGAGTTAATAATATGTCTGTTTTCAGTGTTCACCTACTTTTAACAATCCCGTACCCTCTGTAAGTATCTAGTATCCTCAGTGCTCTGCGCCCCCTTTTTGAAACAATATTATTTTGTACCCCTTTTTCAACAAGGGTTATTTCGGAAGGGGTTGATTATTTCTGAAACGTTATCACGTCATTTTTCGTTAGGTACGATATGAATAAAAAATAAATTAGAACTATGAATAAACTATTGAAGATAATAATCATTCAATCAAATATGTGCATAAACACAATCGTTATAAAAAAAGAAAAATAAAGAAAGCAAACCACACATCTCATATACTGCAACATGTAAATACCGATGTCATGTCGCAATTCTGCGCCATGAGCCTTTCTTATTTTTCTGCGAGAGAAACATCCTTCTCTCCGTTCGTGCCTGTGCTGTGTTTTTCGTTAAGACTTGTTTCTATTGAAATTGCATTAAAAAGCGCATTTGGTCGTGAATTCGTTGGAATGTCTGGACTTGGTGTCTGGCCGGGATGCGTGACGTCGGCTCACTTGTTACTAGGAGAAGCGCGCCTGTCCAATCAGGAAGAGGCGAAAAGCGAAGGAGAACTTTTTTCGTGGGCTCGAGCGACCCACACTTTGCTCTCTTGGAGCTGGAAACTTCCGACTGAAAGGTCGCATCGAAAGTTTTGTCTGGTAAAAGACAAAGGTTTTTAGCCGAAATGGCTAACTGGCGGAGATGGGCATTTTGGTTCTAAAGGAAACCGCCCCTGCATTTCTGGAGATGATTGAAGAAGATCCTGGAAACCTACATTAACTTTTCTGTACATTTTCTAAAATATATCTTTTTATTCCAGGAAATCTATCCGACATCGACGCCGAGCTTGAAGTAGTTATTCCGCTATTGTTCGGATTGGTGCATAATAGACAGATGACCTGTACCTAAAGTCTTAGACTTGTCCCTCATCGATTCTTTTTTTGAGAACTTTTTCCACCTAAAATCGTGCACATCTGATGAGAGGTATTTTCTGAAAAGCTTGAAATGTATAATAGCCAGGTAACATTTTCTTTACGGGAATTTTAATGCCGTACAGCACCGGCATAGTGAAGAATGATTTCTATAATTAATCGGCTCATGACAAAATGTATTTATGGATAATTTAAAATCAAAATTAAGATCATATGATTATTGAAGTGAATTATTGTGTGCTATATAATTTTTGAACAGAGCAGAAAGGCAGATTGTTCTATTATTAAAATGAAGCTCTGAAATTGATAAATTGATTTTTTTAAAGTAAAATACTTGAGTGTGATTTTAAATAAATAATATTTTGAATTTTACTTTGCTTCTGATTTATTTGAAATGCCTTTAATTCCTCTGCTATTCACTGCATGTCATCTAACAAACAATTCTGTTAGACTGAGAAAGTTTCTTGCTTGGGTAAATTTAGAATGTTTGATTATTTTGATAAAATTCCACTATACGGCTTCACCGTCCCTTGGGTTGTCTGGTGCGCCTTTGCTTTTGTGAGTTGGCAAACCGCGCCATGACACCGAGGATTACTGCCCTGTCGTTTATTAGAGGAGAAGTTAATTAGATTTTTATAAATATTTGAAATAAGTCGAATTTAGCGTATAGTACCAGTCCTACAATTTTTAAAACCTTGGATTATTTTCGTGCTTTTAACTGGCCTATTACTTTTACATATCATTTACAGTCTAAAATTTTTCTAATTTTATTTGCGTTATAATTGAAACTAGAGCTGTGGATCGGAAAATTTTCCCGGAAATAGAAAATTTTTCGTTATTTTATTTTCGGAAAATTTTTCCGCTTTTTATTTTCTCCCTAATTTATTTGAAAATGAAATGTAATTTTTTTTTCATACTGCTTTTTGAAATGTGCTTTTTGAAATGCAGATAGCTTTGCAAGACTTTACTTTTTTAGTTTTCTAATTTTGAAACGAAAATGGGATTAATGCTTTACTTTAAAGAAAAGAGATAGGCAAAAGCTAGAAGGGTACAAATGATGACATTTAACTCCTTCTGATAAAACAGTAGGTAATATTTACAGAAGCCTTTTCTTTCATAAATTAATTCCGTAAAATTTATAAAAATATAATATAGAACTAGCCGAATACCCGTTAAAAATCAACTTTCTCGCATTAAGCAACCCCTGAATATTGTAATTTTTTAATAATTCGAGTTTTCACATTTATTCGGCAAATCGAATATTTTAGCTTGCAGAACCCTTTAAAGAAGAAAATATTGCAAAACTTAAATTTCGTAGTTTTTTCTTTCGAACCATCTACCAATACACCAAATTAAAGTCTCTATCTCATCCCGAAGCATAATATTTTATCATCTCCTCTTCGAACGTTTTTCCTGTGAAGCACACCCATAAATGAACATTTTTGAAAAACTATGTTCGTCTTAGGTTTTTAATCTGATGGTTGGCCCATATACCTAATATCAAGCCTCTATCACATTTAAAAGGAAGCATGTCTCATTTATTCCGAAAATCATACATATTGGTGTGCGGCACCCACTAAATTAGCAAATATTGGAAATTTGAAATTGCACACTTTCTTCCTTTCAAACTATCTACCAGTATACCGAATTTTATGTATCTATCCCATCGTGAAGTAAGTTTTTCTATCATTTCATTTTTCGAACGTTTTTCTGTGTTGAACACCGTTAAATAATTATTTTTGGAAAACAGTAATAATCTTACGTTTTAAATCCGTAATAATATTAGGGTTCTTTTATCAAATGATTTTTCCATATACTAAATTTCAAGCCTCTATCGCATTAAAAAGGAGGCGTTTTTCATTTGTTCGTCAAATCGAACGCTTTAGTGTGTGACACCACCTACAATAGCAAACGTTGGAAAACTGAAATTGCACACTTTCTTCCTTTCCAACTATATACCCGTGCACCAAATTTGATGTGTCTAACTCATCGCAAAGCATGCTTTTTCTATCATTTCACCTTTCGAATGTTTTTCTGTGGAGTACCCACCCCTAAAACATGCATTTTTGAAAAACTTCATTTTTCTTGTATTTTCTATTAAATCTTCGCCCATATACCAAATGTAAAGTCTCTATAACGTTCTAAAAGGGGTTTTTCTACTTCATTCCGAAAATCGAACACTCTTATGTGCGACACCACCTAAAGTAGAAAATATTGGGAAACTGAAATTGTACATTTTCTTCCTTCCAAACTATCTACCCGTACACAAAATTTCAAATGTCTATCTCATCCCAAAGCATGTTTTCTTATAAATTCATCTTTCGAACTTTTTCTCTGGAGCACCCCCTTAAACGAACGTTTTTGAAAAACTATATTCGTCTTAGGAGGCGAGCGTTTCCACAGCAATCGCTCGACCGCCGCTTTGTGGGTTCGAGTCCCACGTAAGTTCCGTTAAGTAAACCGTTCAAAAGGACAAAAAATTTACAATTTCAGATTTTCAATATTTGCTAATTTAGGGGGTGCCACTCATCAAAATGTTCGATTTGCCGAACAAATGAGAACCGCCTGCTTTAAAATTTGATAAAGGATTATTATTTAGTATATGGGCTAATCATTTGATGAAAAAAACCCAAAACGAACGAGTTTTTTAAAAATGTTCGTTTAAGAGGGTGCTCCAGAGAAAAACATTCGAAAGGTGAAATGACGAAAAACTATGCTTCGGGACATAGGCTTCAAATTTGATGTACCGGTAAATAGTTCGAAAGGATGAGTATGTGCAATTTAAGTTTTCCCGTATTTTCTCCCTTTTGTCGAAAACTCAAATGTTCGATTTTCAGAATAAATGAGAAACACTCATTTTAAAATGTGTTAGAGGCCTGATATTTGATATATGGACCAATCATCTGATAGAAAATCTAAGAAGAATAGAGTTTTTAAAAAATGTTCATTCAAGGGGATGGATTCTCCACACAAAAACATTCGAAAGGAGAAATTATAGAAAAAGCATCTTTCGCAATAAGATAGCGACTTCAAATTTGATGTAGGAGTAGATAGTTGGAAATGAAGAAAGTGTCCAATTTCAGTTTTCCAAGATTTGCGATTGTAGGGACTGCCAAGACGTAAATGTTCGATTTGCCGAACAAATGAGAAATACCTCTTTTACGATTTGAGAGAGGCCCGAAATTTGGTATATGGGCTAATTATTTAATAAAAAACCGAAGATGAATACAGTTTTTCAGAAATGTTCATTTAACACTGAAACACAGAAAAATGTTCAAAAGTTGAGATGATAGAAAAAGCATGCTTAGCGATAGGATGGAGACTTCAAATTTAGTGTACGGGTAGACAGTTCGAAAGGAAGAAATTGTACATTTTCAAATGTTCAATGTTTGATACTTAAAGGGGTGCCTCACACCAAAATGTTCGATTTTCCGAATGAATGAAATACGCATCCTCTTAAATGTAACAGAGGATTGATATCTGGTATATAGCCCAATCATCTGATAAAAAACCCAAGAGAAATAGAGTTTTTCAAAAATGTCCATTTAAGGGGATGCTCCACAGAAAAACATTCCAAAGGTGAAATGATAAAATAGCATACTTCGGGATGAGATAAGAGGCATTCATTTGGTGTACGGGTGGATAGTTTGAAAGGAAGAAAGTGTGCAATTTCAGTTAACAAAAATTTTCTACTTCAGGGGTTCAACCCACCAAAATTTTCGATTTATCGAATAAACGTGAAAAGCGAATTATTCAAAGATTTACATTTTTTGGGGTTGCTTATTGTGAGACAGTTAATTTTCAACCGGTAGCCTAGTATCATTAAATTTATCTAAATAACTGTGTAGATGGGACTGTCCAGGAACCCCAAGAACAAAAACTCATAAAATGGTTAAAATAATCTCATCCAAATCTTTCTATATTAAGCACAGTTTAGTGAATGGATTCAGTTTGACTAAGATTTCCCCTTATAAAATATTTGAAAAGAGAGACTACTATCCACTTGCTTCTATTGCAGTGGAATTTTTTTTTAAGTATATGCCTGCAATTTTACGCAACTTGCAAAATTTTGAAAATTAAAAATATACAGATAGCAAATGAAACAAACAAACAAACATTCGAACCCTATTTCTTAAGCATCAAAGCGATTGCTGACAATTTGTGAAGAAAATGTCACTCCAAAAAATCCTTGAAAAGTTTTCTTATTTCTTACTTCAAACATTGAAGGAAAATAAAAAAATATTTCTCAGATGGATTTGAAATGTTTTCATTAAAAGTCTTCTGACGCTTCAAAAACTGACATAGATACGTTCTGCTAAATGAAGTCCCAGCCATCCCCACCCATTCCGAATTCTTCTAGTTGACGAAAATTTCGATCAAACCTCGACGCCTTACACGAACCGTGTATCTCTATCACTACAAATATCATTTTTCTATTAAACTCCATATTTTCTATTTTACTGAGAAATAATTTTTCTCTCAAAGAACTAAATACAAGGAGAAAAGTATATGTGTCCGGTAGAATGTAACGGAAACCGAGGAATGCTAATGCAGTATTTAACAAATGTAGTTATTTGAAGTAATGTATACCATGGGAAGTCCGTATAAGGTTGGTACATAACGGTATTGTACCCTATATAAATTGTAACCTTTTGATTACTTTGAAGCATACAGAACTCCTACGTTAAAATATTTCGAGGTCAAATGGTTTTACAAAGCCATGTGAACAAATGCTGTTGCCAATTAAATTAAACGATGTTGCTAACCGTGAAAAGAACATTGTTACCTCAACCGGGAATCGAACCCTGGACCTCCGAACTGGCCAGCCGATGCTCTACTGTTGAACTATTAAGACGATATTGCAAACTCATACCATTGAAGTGGACTCTGCATTCTCCACCCTTTAATGTCAGATCGGTGTGCAACTGGCAATCTGATTGACCACCTTCTGCTAATTTTACTTCAATTTAGCCTCCTGGTAGTAATATTTTTGCACAGATTAGTATCCTGCGTGGTTCTTATTCTCTTGCTTTGAAATCGCCGTTCCATATTCCCTAGTGCACTAAATCCGTGCTAGTCATACTGGGATCACTCTCAAATCTCCGAAATCTTTGCACTAACCTACAGTGTTAATTCGTTCGGGCGCCATTGTAAAGAACCTTACTGCCCCCAACTTGGAATCGAACCCAGGATCTCCGAACTGGCCAGCCAACACTCAACCCTTGAGCTATTGGGACGATATGGCAAGCTCTTATCTTTGAAGTGGACTCTGCAACAGTTCTACCGGCAAATACACTGAAAATAATTCAGAGTGAAAAATGAAAACCTTGTTCACCGGTAAAAAACTTTTCCGTTTATTACGGATGCATTGAATATTTCTTAATGTTGCATCTATGATATGAAAGCGTTCAATATTTATGTATTGTTCCATCGAAGCTAACTTGACAGTGCAATGAAACTTATGTCAAACTGTTGACTCACTCTTGTCCTTTTACCCTTTTTAAAAATACATCGATGAAATAGTCAGCATAGTTATAGAATATCTGTAGAACATTTTTTTTAAAATAATTTTAGTTAAATTAGTAAACCCATGTGTAGAATTTAGAACATTTTTAGAAAACGATTGAATGTGATCCAAACCATCGGCTGTAGGAATATTAGTTAATAAATGAGCGTTTAATAGATGAGATTTATACCTTAGCGGCAGGTAGCATTTAATCTCTAAACCTGACTACAGTCAAATAAGCTTTGCCCAAAGTAAGTTCAGCAAGAAAGTTCAGTCAGGCATGAAGCATTGATTTTGAAACTCTTTCCAACTGCAATGTAATTTTATTTAAATGCGATACATTCAGCGGGGATATGTTTTATTATGTTTGAAAACTTCTTCGAAAACAAGAGGCCTTTATCTAAAAAACGTCATCGCAATATAAATCACCTGGCTTTCTATATAAAAGCTGTGAATATTTCATTTATTAACTTTTTCCATTCCTTTCATTCAGCTGCGATATTTTAAAATTTTCACAGTACTACAATAATTTATTTTACTTAAAGACTCAAAACCATGACTGTAAATGTACTTCCTAAGCCCATGCTTAAAACTTCATCGAAAAAGGCAATTTTATAGAATCGTCTGCTTCTCTATGTAAAGTCAATGACTGTTTCATTCATATCAGCTGTATTGCAGACTTATTTTTAATTTTGCTTCAAATAAATTCAGCAATTCTTATACAACTCACCTTACAGCTTGATGTGTTTAGATTCTCCATACGTTAAAATGAGGCTTCGCTTTAGAAATAAAGTTTGTCGTTTTAGAAATTAAGTTTGATGATCATTTAAATTCAAAAATATTGTAATTGCGTTGGCACAGTATATAGATGCACACACAAAAAAGCATTTTTAGGACTGATGCTACACTAAATATAAATTAAAAAGAACTTTAAAAATCACGATTTTGACACACGATGGATGCCATATTTAATTTTGAAGTGGGTCACGTGATTTCTGCATGTAATTTGGGTGCAATTCTGATTCTAATTTTTATTTAAAAAACTACCAAACCTATTTTGCTGATATTTTTTTTATATGTCTTATGGGGTAATTTGAATATCTTATTAAATTTCCGAGGCAATTTGCTAGTATTAAATTCGTTTAAAAATGTTTTAAAAATTAGGTCTCATATGGTTCAATGTATTTCATTTCTAAAACCCGAATTCAACACAAAACTAATTGGATGATATTATCCATTTACATATGTCCCACAACGACATACTAAAATTTCATTTTGATAGTCATTTTCACGGCAGTTATCGTTCGAACGGACAGACAGACAGACAGACAGAACAAAGTCATAAACACTTTTTAAATATGTTGCAAAGTGTTAAAAACTAATCAAAATGCAATAGCCGCGCGCATGCGCATGCTTCTTCCCAGCTCTTTCGCTTCTTACATATTTTCTCCCAGGAAAGATTATCAGAGAAATTAAAAAAAAAAAAAGTTTGATTCAAAATATATTACCCATCATCACGGCAGTTATTAGACATCATCACGGCCTTTTTCTTGAACATTTACTTGTGTCAGTTAACTAAGTAGTGGGTAAATTTTTCCAAAATATCAATGATACATTCAAAACTAGAAAAATTGCGAAACACCATCGAAAATAATATATGACAATTAAAAACAGAACATGTAATGAGTCATCTGATCAGCACATACTCACTTAAGTCCTTTTTGTTATTAACTTTGTGTACAAGTTAAATAATCGAAGATATTTACATGAAAAAACATAACATAATAGAAATAAAGTTTTAGTCTATTCTAACACGAAGTTTTGACTTCTTAAACTAATAGCCCTCAAAACTGTTCACAAGATAAAAAATCTGATGTGTCCAACACATGACTTTCCTTATATAACGCAATGAATTTACTACTTTTACAGTTAAAAAAAATCTGATGTGGGCAACACATGACTTTCCTTATATAATGTAATAAATTTACTACTTTTACAGTAAAAAAATAGGTTTTTCTTATAGTAGATACTAATATTCTTTTCAAGATATTGAATTTTCGACAATTAGTAGTCATTTTCATTAATTTAGAGTCATTTTTATCCATTTTGCGAGATTTTCGTTAATTTGGCAACATTTCAAAAAGTCGCCAAGTTGGCGACATTTCGTCAAATTCGTCGCCAAAATCTCGCCAAGCGTTATGGACGAAGAAATAAGTTGTTCTTACAGCAAATAAATGAGTATTGGCGTTCAAATACAAAAGTACTTACTCAAAGTACTTTTTTCTTGAATGGAACGAGCTAGATCCACGAGCATGATGTCACCCAATTTATCGCATGGTATTACATATGAAAAGTGAACATGTTTCTCAATAGGAAATATTTTTTTTTTCATTTTATATGACTTTTTGATAATTTTTTTGAAAAATGTGCAATATCTCGAGAACGGTTCATGTTAGCGTTCTAAAATTTATGTCAATCGTTTCCTAATGAAAAATTACATAAGAAATGTCTATTTGCGTAACATTATTAATAGTTTTGATTTTTTGACGATTTTTTCAAAATTTTTATCGAAAATTTAGGGGGGTTCTGAACATTAGATTACGTATAAAAACAATAGGCTTCCAGTGTTTACGGATTGTGATTTTTGTACCAAATTTGGTTCGAATCGGTCCATTCGTTCGTCAGTTATCCTCTCCACAGACACACTGACACACACACACACACACACACACATACTTTCACACACACACACACATGCATAGACATCACTTCAAAAATGTTTGATTCGTGATCAGGGATGCTTGAAACGTGCTCTCCCGTCGAAAACTCAAATTCGAATTTTCGACCCCGTCACAATACTTTCCTTATACATTATGTATATAAGGAAAGTAATAAATGAATGTGAAACACACCTGCCTCATGGTTGTAATTGCCGGAGTTGAATATGTAAAACCAACTGTGACAACACTAGAAAACGCTGTACACTCTATCCCTTAACGGATTCAACCCGTAAGAACAGACTAGAGTCAAATTGACTCCACATCATTTAATGGCTGGTATTACTAACTCTGAATGATTTGTGTTTATTTCTTACAACGTTTTGAGAAACCAAATGAATTCCATAATATCACAGGTTTGCAAAATAAACTTCAAATTTAGTTTGCAAAAGATCAAAAGTAAAGAAAGTAAAATAATGGAGTCTTTGTAACTTTATGCCGTGAATGGATAACTAAATCTCCGTCTGTACTTACCGGTGAACCATTGAAAGCATAGAATCAGCTCAAAATAAGTGAATGCATACAGCATGGAAATCTGATCATTCTTTGTAAGAATATTTTACTCCTGCTTGCACGTATATATTTTGTAATTTCAATTTCATTTTATGAAGTTGAGAGAGCACATAAAATCGAAAAGATCATTGTAATGTAAAGACGTAAAATGATTTTATTGCGCTCCTGTTTAATAATAATGTTTTTGTAAAGGCTTGTTTAAAGAGGGAATAAAATTTTATCGCGCCATTTTGCTTTCCAGAATATTTTCTATAATCGCCATTGCAAAAATATTTTTAAACTATTGAGTTGTAAAAAGCATTTATGTATCCTATTCATTACGTCTTAGAAGTGTATTTTGATGCTAATTGGAAAAATAATTGCATTCATGGAAGTGCATTGAGTTTTAAAAATATTGCAGAAATAAATAATTATTGAACGATTGGTCAAAGACTAATGATTCTAATTTAAAAAATGCTTAAATAAGGTAGAAATCGGGTGCATATTGTGATCATATGAAACCTTTTAGTAAAAAAAGTACAAACTTTTTATACTCTCCCGTTGGAAACAAGAATATTCTGTGATCCAATTGGTCAAACTCCAAAAGTTCCATTCTCATACAATTAAAAGATGACCCGAGTTTACTATTCATTAACATTTTCGCACATAATTAGGGGCTGTATAAAACTGTTGCTGAGATACGCTTGTAAGTTTTTATAACAAAATTCATCTTTTGTACTATTGATCGGGACAAAGTGGTTTAGATCCTACAGATTTGACAATTTTTTCACGGACAATTCTGCATATTAAGAGAATTGGAATTTTTCTTTTACATGGCCTTAGATACATGGCCATCGATATTTTGTACCAATACACTCGAATAGAAAATTTGCTGTGTATCGATATAATAACTTTCGATATGTTTCTGGTTTAAACATTTCATCCATTTGTGATCATATTAAATTTACAGTGTGATTTTATTTTTACTTTAATGATAAAATCAATACAGCATGTGCTTGTTTTTGAAAAACTTGTATTCCGGCCTAAATATGCTGAAAATAGTGAACGTTTGATCCATTTATTTTATACGATATATAATTATAGCACCGTGTTCAGTCAAAACTAGAGTGAAGATGATTGAGCATTGCCAAGCTGCTTCGCCATATCTACATACTATACCAGGTAACGAACCTAAACGAATGATGCTGTTTTTTGTTAGAATAAGTGTTGATAAAAGTTACGGGATATTCTCCTATTCTTCTACCTAGATTCCCACCGATCCGAAGGTGTAAGTTATGTGTTTGAACAGCCAGGATAGTTCCACTCCATTTAGGACGGAACCCAATAGGGGTAGCATCCAGGGTGATCGTATCATCCTTGTACTACCACCAAACTCTCTGAAAGATTTATGGACCCACATAGCACTTATTTTGTCCGTACTCCAAGTGAACACTGGGGCAGTTTGGGCAGAGTAGGGAATTGAGCTCGGGTTGTCCGAGTGCAATCCCCGCGCACAAACCACTAGGCTGTTCCAGCCCGTTTTCCGTCTTTCTATAGATTATTCGCCCCAAATTATCAAAAATATTGTGAAAATTGGAAAAAAGACTCTAAATTAAATGACAGGATCGGAAATATATGTATGTAGTTAGTAATTAACATAGATTATTCAAATCATTGCTGCGATTCTATGTGTGCGGCATAAATAGTACGGCCCACGTCTGAACGATATTCAACATCAATCCAAACTAGAGCTAGCCCATTTGGGGTAATACATGTAATTGCACCAGTGATTCTTTCATTCCGACAGATAATATTATTAGTCTCATCTGTCAGCAACACAGTTACTTATATAGTTAACTGGACAGCAATAGTTAGCTGGACAATTAAAGTGACATTCAAAATGTTTAATGACGAACATGTTTAATGATGATGATGATTTAATATGTTTAATGCTGAAACAATGCATTGATGAGGCGGGTAATCAGTGCTGCCCAAACATTATTTATTTAGCAATGTCTATGTGTGAAATACTGCGAAATAATGAGAAACATGTGACACTCTCAGTTTTACTAAATATGTAATAAAGTGTGTTTCATAATTAAAAAAATATTTTATTAAATTTTCGAGATAATATGCAGTGATGCCTACTGCCCCTATTAATGGTTGGAGGAAGGTGGACTTGAAATATTCATATAAGTATCCATGGACTAGAAATAGTATTAAACATTCGGGTTTGTTAAGCTATATTAACCATTAATTTGAAATTACTAAATTTTTTGTGTATAGTTTTCAGAGTATCACTATAAATATGGAAAATACGAATTGGGTTTTAAAAGTTTTAAAAACTGATTAATTTGTACTTAAACCACCTGTTTTATATATCAAAAATTTTACTTTTAATTATTACTAGCGTTTAATGAGTTGTCTACATATCTTACCGAAAAGTTACAGCTTTCCTATACCTGTCTACTGTTAAACTTAGTTTTTACTTTCCTTACAATACATGGTAATGTATAGGGAAATATTGGAATCACACCGAAAATCGCAACTTGAGTTTTCGACGGATCTACACGTTTTGGGACCTCTAGAATACAAAAAAAACTATTTATTGCGTGACTTCTGTCTCTCTGTCTGTGCAATGTATGTATTCACTCAAATTCAAAAACTAATGGACCAAATTTCATACAATTTGGTATGTAAGTCACTTGTGGATGGTCCTGGTGCTGATTAGTTTTGAGTACGATTCCGGATAAATTAACCCGCAATTTTTGCGAAATAGCCCGCAAAAATTGCCTGTATCCACCTTAGCTGAAAAATTAATTGATCAAATTTTACAAAAGTTGTGTTGCTGTTGTTTCCAATCCCCTTAGTGTAGGAAAACCTACATTGAGTCCTAAAGACCTTGCCGCAAAAGAGAATTACAGAAATCAACTATATGCAGCTGGGCCATGGCAAAAGGTAGTATGCAGCTTTACTTGAGGCAAGGCACCACTAGGGCTGAAGACTGACTTAATCTCGATGCCCGTTGGTCCGCGGAAGGCATTTTATTTCCCTTCTACCACTTATTGGATAACCAATAGAGGCATTCCCCGATCCGCCACTTGGGGACACGCCCTCTGGAGGTTATAGGCTCCCCCGAGGGACGAAAGTTGTTAGATAAGTAACTTGTGGATTATCCTGGTGCTGATTAGATTTTGGTACGATTCGGAAAAAAATAACCTGCATTTTTTGGCAAAATGGCAAGCTAAGTTCGCCAAAATCTAAAATAAAAAACTACGTATGTTCAAATATAGCTATTAAATGTTTGTTTTATACGTATTTTTTTACGATAAAAAGAATAAGATCAACCCCATTACACTGGAACTAGCCGTTCTCGAGATATTTTATTTTTTTCATATTTTCGCTACGCCACATTTGAAAATAAGTCCAGTTACCAAATGATAACGAAAATTGAATTGAAATTAATTCAATTAATTATGGGTGTTATTTTGTGTAATTAAACTCAATTTTGTGAATTATTGATGAGATAAAGAGAACGTGAATATGAGTCTGCAGGGAAAGTCATGTGCTGCCCACATCAAATTAAGTTAGCTTTGCCTCAGTTCGTGACCCACGGACTGTGGACCACTGCTGTACACACTCCATTACAGCTCCACTTAAAATTATTTTGCAATTATTTATTAAAAATGTCATTCCTCTTAGTCCGAATTATTCGTAACTTTAACGTTTTCTCTTTTATGAAGCATGGAGGGTTGATAAAAATCGAAAGAATCATCACAATGCAGAGACATAAACCGATGTTTATTGCGATCGTCTGAATGAGAATGCATTTCTCACATCTAAAGACCATCAGATTAAAGAGCATATAACTTTTTATCGCTCGTTTCGCTTTCAAGAATTTGTTTTACAATAGACGAAACAAAGGCTTAAAAGCAGAATTCTAAGAAGCCCCCTTTGCATTGTATATTTAGAAGGAGAATGCTTCTCGTTTGATAAATGCCCTTTAATGGTAACTATTTATTATTAAAATGTGTGATAGTTAAGAGAAAATATGCATTGGGGTACACTTGGATTGACAGCAAAAATGCCGATCGCATTGTGAAAAATCGGTGTTTTCTTCAAAAGTTAAACCCAGAAATGTTCCAATATGACAGTGGTGCACAAATAAAAACATTTACTTATGTTATATTTTAGATTTGTTAAATTTCTCATAATTAACACGATCTTTGATCTTATATCACGTAACACTTACGTTATGCCTCTAATAAAACCCACCATTTTATCTTTAGCACGAGTCCTGGAATAAAATATTTATTTACTCACAATCAACTGCACCAGTTTTGATTTTAAAATAACATTATATATTAAGAGCATTTGGTTAATTATTAAATTGATTACGACAATTATCGTATTATTTGCAGAGGAAATAGGACATGTGAGATCAAGTACGTTATTCATGAAATAGGATATGACCTGATACAATTATTGCTATGTACATACCTCCAATTTTGTCTTTGTACATTGACACACAGCAGCTTGTGCTTCCATTACGACGGCACACTACTGTTAGACAAATGTCACTGCATTACTCTTAATCTCCTACTTATCTCCGAACACAACTGAACCTGATCTCATCACCTCTGCATCATCTGTCATTGAACTTATACTCAAGAGCATTGCGCCTAAGATATCTGGTGTTGATCTCTCTGGATCGCTTACTCAAGTCTATCTCGCACTGCTACTCAAGTGTGTGTGGCATTTTTGTCTGGTACTACTTCTGGTACTTTCTACATGTTGCCACTTCTTTTGCCTGAGGTCTGATAAGCCTCTTCGGTTATCATTGGCTGACCTCAGAGCGATGCGACAACCATTTTCCATATTGGTTAACCTTTTCTGTCTCGCACTGTTACACAAGTGTGTGTGGCATTTTTGTCTGATGCTACTTCTGGTACATTCTACATGTCGCCCCCTCATTTTACCTGAGGTCTGATACCCCTCGTAGGCCGTCCAAATTGCTGCTCAAGTTCTCGGATGAGTCGGACTGTCTGGATCTTCTACACCTCTTCGGCTACCACTGGTTGACCTCAGGGCGATGCGACAACCATTTTCCATATTGGTTAACCATTTTAACCAATCTCGTGGCTTCACTTTAGCCTCCTCTTTTTATGGCCTGGTGACATCTCGGGTCAGGGCCACTTTAAAACTGGCGTCCTTCAGTCTGATGCCATTGTCTGACAATACAGATATTATGAATAATCAACATAAAACTGTCTCACATATTCCTGATCTCACAATGATATTTTGTAAGTTTGGATATATTTTAAGTGTAGAAGTATACATATGCTAATTACAACAATATTAAATGTCGAGATTGTCATTCAACGCGCATCTTCAAGATTCACATGAAAAGAGAGCAGTGATTGAGAAGATAAGTGGCAGGAAATATATAATACAATGTGATATATAATACAATGTGATATATAATATTGTCATAATTTGGGGGGTATTGTTGCGAACGCACAATGTTCTGTTTGAAGCCTCCCCTTTCGTCTGTCTCGAAGGACAGACGAAGAAAATACAGTGCATAACGTTAGCATAACATGCGGATGGCATGAGCCCAGGGTTTCCCAGTTAGACGGGTTGCCAGATTTAGCGATTTATCACCAATTTGGTGACATTTAGCGATTTGCAGAATGTTCCAGAAACTTCTCGATAGAACGATTATTCTTTGAGATATATATATATTTCCAGAAGTTTCTATGGAGACACTATTAAAAGAACTCACCTCCTCCGTTGCAGGGGAGTTGACAAATGAATGTGACACGAGTTACATTGGTCTGTGATTATTGTCAATGTTTGAGAATAGTAGCTGCTGTTTTGTGCAATTATTTTCGTCAGTATTTTGACAATAATATTTCTTATTTTTGTGAAATTCGTAGAGCATTTAAGTTTTGTGTGATTGTAGTATATTGTTCCTGTTCACTGTGTGCTTGTGAATAAACGCAAGTTATCCAGAAACTTCGACTCGGTATCCTGCGCATATATCCTGCGCATACACTCACAATTGTAGAAGATACGTTCGTAACAGTATACACGTTGGCACTTTAAATTAATTTTAACACCAAGTATGATGTTTCCATGTAGTTAGTGACATAAATTCAATTATAAATTTTAATACGTGATTTATATGCTAATTAAGCTCTCTATAATAACATTTTCTTTATTCTTGATAAAATATTACTTCAGCGTTCTTAAATATGTAAACTGCAAGCACTCTCAAAGGCTTACCGAGAGATGGCGCTGCGCAGTCTTTTCAGATTCTCCAATTTGAAAGTTGTAGATTAGAAGAAACGAAGTTTTTGATTGATAAAAATTTCAAAATGAAATATTTTTTTCTGCAAAATAATTTATTTCCCGAAAGAAAAAACGAACACTACCTACTGCTAAAATTGAGTTCTTTTATTAATATATAAGAAATTGAAATGGTGTCTGAGATTTTATGTTTTAAACCCTCCTACCCCACATATAACAATTGTCTATCGTATAGAAAAACTCAAATAACGCAATTAAGAAACAAATTAATAAAATAAGGCAGCAAAAATATTAATTATATAATTGTCTATCGTATAGAAAAACTCAAATAACGCAATTAAGAAACAAATTAATAAAATAACGCAGCAAAAATATTAATTATATAAAGCAGCATGCTGCTCTATTTTAATAATTTAGCTGTTCCTATTGCTCCATATGAAGAAAACTGAGCCTTTATGCACTTAAGATATCGATCACAGGACAGAACCTACCTGAGCCGAGTTTTCGATTCTCTTTCCGCGGGGGTGGGGGCATTTTTTTCTACTAAGAGCCATTATAGGTATTATGATTTTTTACGGGAGAGGCTGAAAATTTGGCAAAAAAGTTGGTATTAAAAGTGAAATGTATATTGAAATTCGCATTTTTATTAGTTTTATTTCAATAAGTTTTATTTATTGGTGAATAAAATAAGATAATTTTACATAAAAATGCATAGAGTGAATGGAATGCACAAGATTTTAAAATATTACCTATGTAAGATCCAGTCGATATTGTACATCATGTGCTTGAGTTTGCTCCCCCCCCCCGCCCCTGGAAAAAGTTTTACAGGTGCCTATGTATGAAGTAGAAATATATTAGAATATTATTAGCAAGTTATAGAAAAAATATATCAGTTTTGTAAATATAAGCAGCTAGAACTAACGAAAAAAAGAAATTCAAAGGAGTGCACTGAAAGAGGGTGAGAACACTGTAGTCCTTAACAAATTTGCATATTAATTATTTACAAATACTATACTTTGAAAACTTGATATCTTAACCACAATATGCTAAAAATACGCTAGAAAATTGTCAATGGCTGTTGTTTAACTAAGATTCTCGTGTAACGTGATTTTTAGAGAGAAATTAGATTTATTCTTTGTAAAACTCCTAAATATGCAAACGGCTGTTTCGCCATATTGTTGACGTGACTAAGTCTACATCACAAACTAATGGCTAAGTTTAATGGTAGTCATTATTAGTGTGTTTCTTCGTCTTCATATTGTTCAATTTAGGTGAATGAATGCTATTCGTGGAAAATGCCTCGTATCTTTTAGTATTTCATATGACTCTTTTCTGCGACGATTAATTAATAGAACCATATTTGACCAAAAATGGCGGATCCATCAGCCTTGAACAAGAAAATTTCATTCATGAAACGTCACGTCCCATATCCAATCATTGTCTTAAGTTACGCTGTTTATAAAGGGTTAAAAATGGGACGAGAAATAGCCACACCTTTCTGGAAGCGAGTTTATTGTTTTAGCTTATCAGCCAAGGTGAACTTTAACAGGTGGCCGGTCCTAAAACCATACTTCTTTCAATGCACAGTGAAGTCTAGTTGATTTCAGCTTATAGCTATGTGTTTTAATGTGAAAAATACTTTGAAACGTCTCATTTTAAGTAAGTAAAGTGTAACAGTTTTCTAAGAAAAAGATATATATATATATTCGAAAAGTTATTTTAAAAAATATAATAAATAAAATTATCTTTAAAATTATATTTTAAACAGATTAGACTTAGATTCTGAGCCTCAATGGACGATACGCCACTGACATCGAACCCCTCGTTCATTAATAAATCCTAATATTAACACATTTCTAGTACTGAACACAGGACAGAAACTAAGGGAGCCACAATTTCGATCCCATCCACTTGTGGGGAGGGGGGGGGGAGAGGGTAAGAAAAATGTTTTGTTTTTTATATCAATTCCGACTTTCTAGAAGTCCCTTGTTAACCTACAAAGTTCGCATATAGTACAGTCTACGGAACTAAATCTAACAGAGTCGGATTTTCGATTTCTCATCCGGGGCGGGAAAAAGGGGTGGGGACGAAAACTTTCTCCAAACCAGAAATCCTCTAGTGAATTAGAATGCTTAAACTTTTCGTTCTTAAGCAAGGGACAAAGGGTCAATTTTCAATACAGATGACTGTTTTCAACGACATTTTTAATCAAAATAAAATGTAATAAAATATTGCAAATTACTTCATTAAGAGTGTTAATTTCCCTGCCTTAAATACTACCATATATTTAAACTTAAAATAAATGCCAAAATGCTTAAAATCTCAGGATTTATTCCGTTGTATATGGCCAATGTACCCCTACTTAAATATATGAACTTCATAAATTGTTGAGCGAAATTTCTTTTTTTCTCCATCGGGGAAATAATGCGGATATATCAAGATAAAATATTTATATTTCCGAATTTCAAATATTAAAATGGAATATATTAATAGTTTTTCATCAGCTCATCACTTTTCTTAGTCATTTCAAAAGTAAAATTTTATTTATTTAAAGCACATTTTATATACAGAAAGAAAGTTCTTCCCTACGATTCTCATAATAGCGCAGTTTTCCTAATCAGTGCCGGCAATAATTTGCGGGCAATAATATGAGGTCTATTTTAGTTTATATGAGTAACATACATAATTTTGAAATTTTCATTAAAATATTTACAGTTTATATTTTTAAAAATAATCTTTAGAAATTGATATCATTGATTATATTAGAAACACATATTTTTAGAAAGGAATTTTTCTTTGTTTTAATAATAACATTTTTTAAATATAAATAAACATTGAAGAGCTAAAACAATCAAATGTTTAGCTCTTCAATGAATTGAAGAATTCAATATGTTTAAAAATATTTTTCTATTTCTTCGAAAATAATAAATATTCTAAAAAATATCATTGATGAATAAACTGCTTTTATGTAGCTTATGTAACTTGTTATTGGCTATATATAACTTACAGAGCCAATTGTTTTGAAATTTATATTTTATATTTTTTGTACTAAACTAATCTATTATCTAGATGTTGTTTGCCCAGTTTTTCATTGAGTTTTAATAATGTTCTGTTACCAAAGAAATTGATATTATTTTCTTTTTTTTTAAATTTATGGCAAGGCCTTAAAATGCCTGAGGCTACCGGGCCCACCTTTACCTGATATGTAGCCAGTCCTGCAGCTAATATAAAATAAAAAAGTGCACTTCAATCATCAACGCTAAAGCAGAAGACAATATAAATGTTATAAAATAAATTGAGTTTTATTGAATGCATTCGTCATTACGTTATAGAGATACTTGTGTATAAATCGTCATCGAAAAACACTTTACTATGAAAACACTTTCCAGTTTATACAGTATGTCTAATGTGACTGTTTGAACAGTTTTATCCGAAATATAGCGTTGAGTGCTTGAATTATTCATTGAGGGGACAACTCTGCTTGCTTGGGAAGTAAAAATACTTAAAGAAAGGAATTCCGATTTTCTTCATCCGAAAACTTTTATTGCTTTTTGTGACACTGAATACGATGGAAGGAGTATTATCCCGAATACAATACATGTATATAAACAGAATGGGAAGTTCTCATTTTATGTATCCTGACAATGGCGTCGTAGTGTTTTAATTACCTCTATCTAAAAGTACTATTTTCAAGTTTAAAACACTTCTGGCAATATTTGAAATATAGATTCTATATCACACAAGAGGTCTTCGTGGAAGAGGGAGGGAGGCAATGTTTCAGAGTTTTTCTTGGGTTTGATGTATAAATCGGCGAAATTTTTAAACATGGAACTCAATTTCGATTCAGCTCGAAGGTGTTGAATCTCGGCTCGATCTAGCCCGAATGATGTTTAACCAAATTTGTCAAAAGACATGAATTTGTGTAGTTATTGCGATCAGAATTTGGATAGAAATTTGTTTTCTTAAACATTTATGTTTACTTAAATGAAATGAACAAAAATAATTTTATGTACTCTATAAAATTTCATTTCACATATACACTTTTAAAATGTTGGATACGTCCAGCCCGGTTGAATACGTCCGGCCCGACTCTATTTTTAAGAATTTAAGCCAGAGCCCGACCAGACCTGAAACTGTCCGACTTGTCCCATGCGACGGGACGGGTCTATGTCCGTGGGACCGAAGTGACGAGCCCGTGCAGCCCTTTACCATATCTGGTTCGTGCTGCGTAGTTGATCTGAAGCACCATTTTGTGGGAGTCCTGATCAAACCTTTAATATTTCATATTTATGCATTGACATTTTACTTACAGGTGGGACAACGTCTATCCCAAACAAAGAAACTCTCAAAAAGACAAGTATATGACATACCCTATCCCAAACAGTTCGATTCCCGCTTTGCAGACATGGACGTCCATGGACGGGATGGACGCTGTCCCACCCGTAAGCAAAAGGTTAAAGTGGTTAAAATAGTAGATTGCGAATTACCTACCATTTTTACTATTGGAACAAAATAAATTTTCCAGTTGAAATAAATATATTTTATATAATTTCCTTTGTTACATCACCCCATATGTGATAAATAAGGGAAAGACATATATAGCGTATGTGCTTGACACTACCAAACTGATACAACTTGCCAATTTCAAGTGGAACGAATTAAATAATCTCATAAAATTTAATGATCTATAGTAAAGTATCTTGGTCTTCTACATTTTGCGTTCTGATGTTATATAGCCAGACTAACGAATTCGGGAGTGACCCCGTGTTTGTTTATCTTAATTTTCACATTCCGAATATACGTTGTTTCGTTTTAGTACTATCACTATCTCATTCAAAATTCTTGTTTACAATTAATATTCTTATCACATTCGAGTTTTGATAATTTTATTAAATTGTGATGGTTTTAAAATAATCTTTATAATGTCTAAAATTTTCACGAAGATAAGTAAAAAGCATCTTCGATTTACAATAATATATACATATATATATATATATATATATATATATATATATATATATGTAATTGTACAACATTTTAGCGTCATTTTTTATCGGTAAAAAGTAGCACTCACTGCCTTCTAGTGGAAAATATTGGTAACTAAAATGTGTTGGAGTTACTAAAGATAGCTCACTTTGTTTTCCTTTGAGTCGAAAATTGGCGAATTCTGAATTGTGTTAATTTTGAAACGGGAGTGCGACAGGTACATTTTTAACACAAATTAATTTCGTTAAAAACAGAATCGCGTAATACATGGCTACGAGGTCGACATGATGTCTACAAACAACCCTCTGAGTGTGTCGCCGCATTAACTGAACACCCTGTCTTGCTAATTTAATGTAATAAATTTGAAAATAAAAAAAAATAAAATTATGTATAACGAAACAGCATCGAAAGTAACTGTTTATGTGTAATGAATAGAATCGACATGTTCGTCAGATTAAAAATGTATTTGGTCTGGTACAAAAAATATGGTGTCACTGTAAATGTCAAAATATAAGAAAAGTGTAAAACTTTCTCACTCTACGGTACCAAATTTATAAAAGAAATACTTGGAAACCTACTGCATTAAATATTAAGTACCACTAATTTTTCATAAATTGCCTGAAATAAATAATGCTTATGAGAGTGGTAGAGTACATATCTTCTGGTCCCAATAACAAGACACCCACAGCTGCGATTTTTCTGGGCATACAAAAAGCCTTTGATAAAGTGTGGCACTGTGGATTAGCGTACAGATTGATCACTTTTAAAGTCCCTGACGCTCTTGTCAAACTTTTAATCTCATACTTACATAACAGACACTTTCAAGTCAGAGTAGGAGGTAACTTATCTACACCAAAGCTCATTAAAAGTAGAGTACCGCAAGGTTCTATCCTGGGCCTTACACTCTTTAACATATACCTGAACGACATCCTCAGGACTCCAAACACAGAGCTGGCACTCTATGCAGACGACAGTGCGATACTTGCAAAACACCCCTATGTATCAGTAATGCACAGACAGCTACAACAACACTTAGACATACTCCAAACTTGGCTGGAAAAATGGGGAATAAAATTAAACCCCAATAAATGTCATTGAATTTATTTGTCTATAAAACATAAACCTCCGCCGCCACTGTACATAAACAACCATGCCCTACGCGCGGAAAAATCTACTAAATACCTAGGTGTAACGATAGATTCCCACCTAACCTGGAAACAGCACGTAACGAACTTAATCAAAAAAGCGATATAACTACAGGAGCCTTATACCCAATGATAGGAAACGGAAATCTCAGTCATCAAAAGAAACTGCTAATTTATAAATCGGTCATCCGCCCGGGAATGCTGTATGCAGCACCCGTGTGGGGATATGCCTGTAAAACTACAATAGACCTCCTAGAGACAAAACAAAACGAAATCCTACGGATTATCAGGAAAGCTCCCAGGTACTTAAGAAACTCGGTAATTAGGAATGACTTCAAAATAAAAACTGTTAAAGCCCAAATTAAAAAACTAGCGCTTAAATTTTACAAAAATTTGCCATCCGTTCCAAATGAACTATTATTCAATCTGCATGACTATGATCATCGCAAGTCCGAATCTCGTAAGAGACCCCACGCTGTTCTAAACATCGATAATCGGAATTTAAAAAATCCCACCTCAAACATCTGATATTATATAAAACTCGCGACTAGTGTTTTATAAAAAAAATGTTCTAAACTCTAAACTGCCAAAATGCGAGGTAACCCTTAGATCTGCATCAACCCCCCAAACTGCTTAAACTTTAAATGTGCAACAAACTGCCACACTAGGAGCTAGGACAAATAATAAAAAGTAGTAAATAAAAACCTCGAACCTCCAATTAGGGTCACAGAATGAATGTCACAGTTTGACGATAAGAACCACATATTGAAACTGGAGATTAAAGGCGCCTGGTACTTTGTCCTGTACGACACTCTAAGACATAATATTTAGGAAACGGAAATCCCATACAAATGAGACGTTCATTTAACTGAAATTCATTAATCTGTATAAGAACACTGAATACATGTTGCTTTCATTTAGACCGAAGCATCAGTCAAATATTTATTTGCCTATATTACGCGTTCAAACAAAAATGTGCTTCAAAACAAATTACGCTTGAATAAATTAAATTCTATTTGCATGGATCTATTTCGTTTAATAACGAGAGGAAGTATAATTTTAATAATGATAAAAGAGAAACATCATTTTTAGTTTACATATTTATTAAATGTAATTACGAAGAATTAATTCGATAAGTCGGTTATTTCGTAAAGAAAAGGATTCATTACCACAAAGGATTACCTTTCGCATTTTATGATTAATTGAAATATGTGTTCTTCGATTAAATTTAATATTAGATAATAAAAATTCTCATTTTAAATTATTCATTGCTTACATTTGATATTTAGCGTGGATCGTGGATATAACTGAATTATTCATTTATTTAAAATCTACAGATTTTATTTAGTTACATTAAATTTTTCAAACTCCAATATCATTGATTTTATTCCATATTAGAAAATGTACCAGATGTTGGTCGGCATTTGAAAAAGGGACATATGTGTTTCAAGGCGTTATCATGTTGGAAAATACTTCACAGCATACGTCCAGACATAAGTAAAAATTCAACAATCCAACGAAAAAGTAGCATATCCGCAAAAATTAACTGATAGTCACGAAACCCAGTCAGGTATGTAAATAATTTATTTATTTATTGCCCAAGTTGCTTAGCTCACCCATGGGATGTAGAGCAACTTACAATGGCTGGTTGAGAAAAACACAAAAATTATAATAAACAGAACTACACAGAAAAACAATAAAACGGAATAATACAGAAATAACAATAAAACAGAATAACAGAGGATAAAAGGGATGTATGCATTTCAAGGCGTTATCATGCCAGAAAATAATTCATAACATATGTCAAGGCATAAGTAACACAACTGGAAGCGATATATTCATATTTTCAATTTACAAGTGAAAGTACAAAGCAGTAACACTAGCAGAGGCTTTCTGTTATAGAAGATGGCTCCCCAGACTGTTATACTAAGTGGGATGGTCGTGTGCTCAACGATGGAAACCGAAAGGATGATACGACATGAACTCTTCCAAATGTGCTTATTCTCTCCCAACAAGTAGTAGAACACCACATCGCTGAACACCACACGGCGCCATATGGATGTGAACCAGAATTTTAGGACTAAACACTACTGCAGAAGCTCTACCAATACTATTAGGTAGACAGTGATAGTCATCTTCGGGTTCGCCGATAATAAGGTCTGGCTACTGCAGTCGAATTCGATGGAACGTCGGTTAATGTATGACGTTTGAAGGAGGATATGTGCCTTTGAATTATAACAGGAGAGCAAATTAGAGTATTAGGCTGCTTCCATTATCGCTTAATAATTACGGACATTTTATTATATGTTACTTTCATATCATCTGTGATGTTTTTGTTAGCCCTCCTGGACGCACTCATGCCATCATAGTGTCTTACTGTTGCACATCGCTGACCATGGTAAAACACATACCGTTTTGAACTCACTTATTTGCTAGAATCGACGTAGGGCGCATCGTCAAGCCATCTATACTTCCTTTTAATGGCAGCGACAACAAAACAATAACACCGATCAGATATGTTTTACTAAGAGTTCTTATATGTGACCCAGAATACTTCTTTAAGCACTCTGAAACCGATTTTTTCGTTTATTGACGACACATTTTAATTATTTACACACCTTTTTTCAAAATTTATTAATTCATTGTTTTATTCATATTTTCCCTAAAAATTGCGAATTTTTACTTTTTTTTCTAATGACATGATTATTTTAGTATTTAGATTCTAAAGTATTTATATGTTCATATAATAACTCATAAATTTAGTCTTTTATTTATAAAGTTATGTGAATTCTCATAAAATATATAGATATGTTTCATTTTATGTCTGGAATATTTAGTAAAACAATAAAAACTCTCCTTATTCAATTAATTTTTCCTAAATTTATGGAGATGTTTAATTCTTCTTGTATAATGCATGAATTGTATTATTTAGTTTTCTAAGTCTTACTTATTATTTTGTTTTATTATCATTTCTGTATTATTCTGTTTTATTGTTTTTTCTGTATAGTTCAGTTCATTGTTATTTTTGCGTTTTTCTCAACAAGCCGTTGTAAGTTGCTCTACATATTTTGGGTAAGCTGGACAACCTGAGCAATAAATAAATAAATTACTTACATACCTAACTGGGTTATGTACCTATCAGTTAATTTTTACGGATTTGTTAAATTTCCGTTGGATTGTATGTATTTTAATTCAATTAGTTACTGTCTGTTGATATAAGCCATACCGTATACAAATAAAACATTCATTAAAATTATATTCTTCAAGTAACAGCTTTATATACATTTTAATACGATGCAGAGCACTTTCAGTGAGAGAGATGAGAAATAAGCAAATATTTATTTACCTCATTTTAATATTAAAGCAAATATGTGGTTACGACTCAGGCATTCTCTGTTCTCGGATTTATTCCTCTTCGTGCTTTATTAGAGCATCATTTTCAGGAAAATAGAAGAGAACAGCTCAAAATCCAGTCTTCATATATTAAACATAATTTTGAAAATTTAATGCGATAAGATGGTTAATTACGAAAGGGAAATAAATCATCGTCTTTACCGCAGCAAATGTTAACTTTCAGAGCTCATGACTCATTGGAAAATTTAATCCATGAATAAATGGATACAAAAAAATCGCTCTGTTCATTAGTTATATTCATCTTGGAGCAAAGTAATTTAAAATATTTATGTAAGATAACTGTATTTTCGTTAATTTAAAATGCACGCTCAGTTTAGATTACTAGAAATCAATCATGTGTGTTGAAATGTCTATCATATAAAAATTTGATTTTATCTCAGTTAAAGTTGGGAGTTCTTGTCTGAAGCATTTAAAAGTATTATTGAATTAAATTCAATATTTGGGGACAGCAAAATCTACAGCTTTTTTATGGATAAAATAAACATACCAAATTTTTTAGACATTTGATTCGTTTGTGAGATATAACGGTCCATAAATTTCTAATATCGCTAGAACGGCTCGGGACAGCTCCTAAAATAGTTCATTTAATTTAAAACTATTTACAAAGAATATATTCATGTTGTAAGAATGATTATCAATTTTTAAACAGTGTTTATATTCTAGTTTAAGAGGCACGCAATAAAAATCCTGCACCCAACCAGCTCTGGTAGGACACATAAATATAGTTATTCTGTAGAAAGCAGATGGTTATTTTTGCTTAGAATTTATAATGAAAAATTTCGTTTTTTTAAGATTAGTGCCTTCGTATTAGACTGAAATGGAGCATTTTGGCCCTCTGCTATTATTTTTATGCATTTGAAACATACTTTAATCGGAACTAACCCTTTAAAGTGGATTCCTCACCACTATGCAAAACAGTGCAACCGCCCATACCCGGCATTCACACCCGGATACTAAGGATATAAAAGACATAGAATGAAACATTAGGTCTAAGATGAGACTTTTAACTGGCAAAAAACTTCCTATCAATAGAATTTATGTGTATGGGATGTTAGGAAATCTCTAGTTGAGAAGTTGCTTAACTTTGTGTTTTCTAAAAGTAAAGAACTGTTTTTCCAAAACTTTTCATTCCCACTAAAGACAGAAAAATAAAATATTTGCTGATGTAAAATATATCTAAAGCAGCGCATATCATCATTCTAAAATGGCGACATTATTCACTTTTAAATTAAGTTTTAGTTAAATAAATTAAGTTTTAGTTTAATTCACTTTTAAAAGTCACATGAAATACTTATTTTGAGAATGATTGTATAATACTGTTATATTATTATAGATGATATAGCTAATTCTTCAATTTAAAAAGTGTTCGAATAATTGAATATTTTTATATGGTTCGGTCATCTGTCAATAGAGACATATGACTTTTATTGATTAAAATAAAGCGAATTTCATTCTATTTGCCAAAAGAGTTCCAAAGATATTGCGTCCTCGGATTCATACAAATACGAACCGACATCAGGCATGCAGCCAGGAGAGGAGCTCAAGGATCTGAAGCCCCCCCCCCCCCCCACACAAAATCTAAAAAAAAAAAAAAAGAAATCTCTACTCACGAATGAAACTTGACGTTTAACTCTGTGCCAATTTCCAATTTTCATCAAAGTAAAGCACCTTTTTAGTTCCAAAAATGAAATATTCCATTACTTGTTTTTTAACATGCTGCCTGTAGGCAGTTTATAGTTATTGCGTTCGTATTTTAGCAGCAGTGGAATCGCCTTAATTATAATACTATCGCCCCCTAAATTCGGCTTAGTTTACAATCGCCGCTAAGAGAGGTCTATACTTGAAACTTGATAAGTTTTTTTTTACCCTCACTAGCGCCTACTTCATGGGGGGTTCCCCTCCGGGGCTCGAGCCCCCACGGCCCACATAGAACCGCATTGCAGATGAATGACATTTTGTTTTGCTTTGCCATAGACGGGCCTTGAGAGTTGGTTCCGCGGGCACCCCATGCAGATTTTAGAAACCCAGCACTTATATTAGCCTTAGTGTTTCGTGCTATTTTGAAATGTTTTTAGGATCTCACTTCAATATAATAAAAGACAATGTCTGTATGCATGTCTGTGTGTGTGTCTTATACACTATAGGCTCAGCGACCGCGCGGCGCAGATCTACGAAATTTGGCAATCAAAAACCCAGGGGGGGGGGGAAGGTGACAAGCGAAAACCGATTTTTAAAATTTGAATTATTTTTTTTTTGTTATTTAATGTTTTATGAAATTTCGACAGTTTTTTGCCCTTTTTGCCCCTTTTACTCCACCATCCAGACGTTGTAGAAAAAAAAAATCACACGACCGGAAAGAGCAGTCAATTGAGAGTAAAAATATATCAATTTCAAATCTCAATTTCAATTTCTAATATTTTTTGAAGATTTTAAAACGAAAGTCACTTTCGGCTCAAAAAAGAACTTTCGTTTTTAAATCCGCGCATCTGAAAAAGTACCGACAATTTCGACTAATAATTTACATTTTTAAGAAGCTCAAAGATCTGGGTCTCTTACAAGCCCAATCTGGTCAAGAAATAATTATAAATAGCAGCCCGATTCTGATTTTAAAGAAGTAATGATTTTAAATTTCTCGGCGATTTCTCGGGAAGTTCCGACCGAGTTCCCACTTACCCTGCCCGCGCAACCGGGGACGTCACACCGTTTCCATGGAGATTGTGAATCCGATCGGGTTATTTTAAATGATGGAATTAAGAGCTTAGCATATGGTCATTATAAAACTTAAATGATTGAATTATGGTGGATTGAAATGTGATGATGTATTGTATACATTGGGTGAAATTATTATATTTATATTTTAAATGTTGGAACGATACAGATTTTTTAAATGGTTATTTTAATTTATGGACATTTTAAATTGATATTTTAATTTATGGATATTTTAAATGGATATTTTAATTTTATGGATATTTTAAATTATGGAACGATGGAATGAGGGTGATGGAATCGGAAGTCCTTCCGAGAGGTTGGTGGTAGGGGAAGGACGGTTGGTGGTAGGGGAAGGACGGTTGGTGGTAGGGGAAAGAGGTTGGTGGTAGGGGAATGGTACGGTATCTGTGGATGCCTCCACCACTGGGTTCCTGTATAAATTGGGTGAATAAAAAGAAAGTTATCGAGATTGTCACGGAAGGCGCAGTAGCCCAGTGGTTAGCGCGCTGGAATTCCACTCAGTAGGCCCGGGTTCGATTCCCGCCACTGCCAAAACAGCCGCCGTGTTCATGCGGAGTACGATCACGTTGAACATGTGGGTCTGAAAGTCCTTCCGAAAGGTTGGTGGTAGGGGAAGGAGGGTACGGTCCCTGGGGATGCCTCCCCCACTGGGTTTCGGTCTAAATTGGGTGGCACTTCCTGGCCGTCTAAATAGTTACCTTATGATATTACATATGAAAAGTGAATATGTTTCTCGACAGTTAATATATTTTTTAGTTTATGGGATTTTTTGATAAAATTATTTGAAATATGTGCAAAATCTCGAGAACGGTTCATGCTACCGTTCTAAAGTTTATGCCAGTCGTTTTCTAAAGAAACATTACATAAGAAATGTCTATATACGTAATTTTATTAAAGGTTTTGATTTTTTGATGATTTTTTCAAAATTTTACACAAAAATTTAGGGGGTTCTGAACATTCTATTACGTTTAAAAACAATAGGTTTTTAGTATTCACTGATTGTGATTTTTGTACAAAATTTCATTCGAATCGGTCCATTCGTTCGTAAGATATCGGCTCCACAGACTCACTGACACACACACACACACATACTTTCACACACAGACATCACCTCAAAAATGTTTGGATCAGGAATGCTTGAAACGTGGTCTTCCGTCGAAAACTCGAATTCGAATTTTCCACCCCCCTCACAATACTTTCCATATACATTATGTATATAAGGAAAGTAAAAAACAACGGCAGGTGGATGCGTAGTCGGGGTGGGCGGGGAGAGGGGGGTCACAGCTCGGCACTAATTGAAAAAGTTAACTCTAGAAAGGTAAAGGTCCATTACGGTTTCAAGCATAAGGTTCAGCCCCCCAACCCCGAAATTAAATCCTGGTTACCGGCCTGACCGCCATCATTGAAAAAACTGATGGACTCAACGCCTGACATTTTTCATCTCTTATTATGGACCAGATGATCAAAGAGCGAACTCTTCAGGCATATGGGGAATTTATCGCTTCTTATAGGTAGAATGTTAGCATTTGCAACTCTAACAATTCGCACATTAAGATCATTTTCAGGTCTAAAATCTGTTTTAAAACAGAAAAACTGTATTCTACCTACCATTCTTCTTTTTTCGCAATAAAGGAATCTTGAACAATTTTTAGTGTAAACATATAAACGCACACACCAGCAGCATTCGAAAGGGCGTATTAAAAGCTAACAGCTGAACTTCTAATCACAAGATTTTTTTCACCTATATACTGCTTATTGCAGGGACAATTAAAGGGAAAAACAATATATGCATTTTTCCTTACAACTTGTGTAAGGTTTATAATTTATAATGTAGTTAAAGCTATTTCGACAGTTTTCAGAGGTCGCTAAAAATAGCGTGAATAAAAGGTGATCTTAGTTTTTATTGAAAATGCACTTCTAGCAGTTTTCCTGGCAATGGTCTTTTTTTCTCCATATACTTTTGGGTTCTATGTTAATACATAGATAAGAGTAAATAATTTGGTAAACATAAAATTGTATTAACAAGCCTAGTCAAGTGTCTTGCTTATTAAAAAACATCTTTGAAAATCATCTTTGAAAATCATCATAAAACAAAATAGGAGATTCAGTCAGTTTTGTAGGTTGAAAAACAGGCTCTTTTGCAGACAGAAATACAGAGCAACCATACCAGATATCAAAGGAAGTATTTGTTAACAGGGATTTGAATACGCAACACAAAAAATAATCCGTTGCTAAACGGAAATTGAAAATAGTGAGAAGAAACCGAGCCTAAGAGCAATGTTAACCGATAGTAGAAGTACATAAAATATTTACTCAGTGTATGAATATTTGTACTTCCGTATATACGTACTTACGTACCATATGACTACATACATAGAAAACACCCAGTTTGGGGAAGCTACATGAGCAAACTTCCTCAGTTTTAGAAACAACCACGCAAATTATTGTATAAATACTTTTAAATATCTATATGTTCCAAAGAAGGAGTTTAGCTTTTAGCTTCGACGTAGGAAAACACCATGCCTTTGTTTTAAGTTTTATTTTAAAGTGTATTTTGAAATCACTTTCTATTCAGCAGGGGACTGGGTGAAATTTTAACGAAGACATATATTCGTGAAATTATATTACGAGAACAAATACCTGGTTAAAATGCAACATCTAAACTTGCAAAGGAGCCAAAAGAATATCAGTAAATACTTGTTAACAATTAGACAGGTAAAATTCATGAAGATAAAAATATTTTTTTAATTCAGACAATTTAAACGAAACACAAAACAAATATTAAATTTAAATTGTTTCAAAATTAGAATCTGTGTTGCAGGCACATCACTTTTTACACACTGGGAAGCTTAATAGAGTGAAAATCCATCGACTCTGTTTTAATACATCTAATGTAATCTTTCATCTTAACAGAGAAAGTTCGTATAAAAGACATATTATTCAAAGTCACCATAAAACGCAACTTTTGAATACGTTCAGGCCGGGCAGGCCTTATACCGCGTAGTAGATTCTTGTTTAGTCCGACATAAAACAGAATGAGTTCCAGGTAACGGGGCGATTTCCATCCTGTCAAGAGAGGCGTCCGACATTAACGCCAAAACTGCAGTAAAACGCCAGAGATCCGATTTGATGTCTGCTTGTTATGGCAGCGACTTGACCCCAGGGACTCGTGCTATGGAACTACTGCCCTGCAAATCCTGGAAGGGCTGTTTATTACTACGTGTGGAACTAAACGAGAAAATCCAAAGAAATGATATTTAGGGAATGTGAGAGAATCCGTGATGTTTAATTATGTCTGAGAATTGATGATTTTGATATTCACGAAGTGTATTCAGTGCAAGGAGTTTAGAACTTCAGTTTTTCTGAACAGCTTTATATGTATCAGCTAAACACGTTGCCAAAAATTTGCAACTGGGAGTGTGCAACTAATTCCTCAAATGTTATTTTTTATGTCCAACGTTACGCATTTGGTGCCCTTAAGAAATATTTAAATTTTTAAATGATAAATTCATCTAACACGAAGCATAGGAAGAACTATCACAGGAGTGTGGTAAATATAGACATACTTCATAAATGGTTTATAACCATTGCGGTCCTCGATTCGCGAGTTTGAAATGGTCAGTAGTCTGCAGCGAACGCCCATAAGGCAGTAAGTAGTAGCCCAGTGGCCATTTCGTTCGATTTCAACGAAACTCACTGGAAGCAGGAGTACTGTAGAGAACGCTCATAAGGCAGTATTGAATGCCTTGAGTTGGAGACGTATTTAGCATGACGCTATGAAACTGTCCTGCCACGCTTTGGCCCCGGGATCAAATCCTTGCTCTGCCAAGTGTTAATTTTGCATACTCGCTACAGATCATTCAATGTGACAACTACCATCTTAATAAAAGTGATTAATAACGTCGCTGAATATCCAAATTCTTTTCAAATTAAAGCACAAATTTGCCCCACATTTTGTAACTCCGCTACCATTTTACATACAATCGACTGACAAAGAAAGAATAAATAATTGTGTTTTCATTATTTCTGGCTCATGAATATCTTAAATAACATTACCACGCGACAAAACTATTTAATTATTGTGAAACGATTTTGAACAATTAAAAAAATTATACAGCATTATATTTATAAAGTTATTTTATTTTCCCAGTTTTATTTGTTGTCAGCAGAAAGATACCAAATTGTGGTTTTATTATTCCTGAAAAGCGAAGTAGTGTCAGGTGTTCGAAAATCTTTTTGTACTTTTACCCTTAATTCGAATTTTTGTTAATTTTTGAATATTCCTCCGGTTCCGAAGCCGAAACCAGAGCTAAGATTCTTGCTATAACGGAAGTGTTCGCTAATTTCGATACATCACCCTCTCAGTCAGTCAAGTCGGCCACTTTAGTGCATATTGTCTAAGTGCACACGTGTTTAGTGCATATTATCCATTAAAAGCTGATTCCGTATATTGCATATCTTCTCCGAATATGTCTATATTTCGAAGCCCCTAAGTGGCCCAGAAGCTCGCTTATACATAACAATCCGGGAACGTGAACGAAATATTTTATTATTTAAAATGTTTAATTATTTGTAAAAAAAAAACAAAAAAAAACTGTTTTTAGAGGGTAAAAAGTAAAGGATATAATAAAAGTTATAAACTTTACAAAGAAAGCTAGACTCTGCATTTTTGTTTAAACGGAAGACAGACACATTTCCAAAAGATTTCAGAAGGCTAATTTTCCAGACAATCAATATTTTATTTCAATATATACTTTTATAGACGAGTAAAAACCGGGTATTTAAATGCATGCTGCTGCAAAAAATATATGGAGCCCTGAAAATTGAGCTACAGCTGCAAAACTCTGCATGTAAATGTCGTTTTGATGCAAATGATCAAGCATCAATAATGTAAGCATCTGTCAGCACCAATAATGTTGCAAGGTTCATGCAATGTGTATGAACACGACCCACCGTGAAATATTTAATGTTTTCACTCACGGGCAATTGGAACTGGATTTTCTGCTTTGATACTGCAAGTTGTGTACAAAGGTGCCTTTGGGATGTACTCGACGCTGCTACGAACAACTGATGGATTTAGAGAGAGTTTCATCATAGGCCTAATGGAAGTTGGTTGGTTAAACAGACATATCAGTCGCCATCTTGATTAAAACTATATGGTAGTTGCTGGTGTTGGCGGTGGATTAGGCACATTAACCGCCGCAGAAGCTCAGGATGCTCCAGACAGGCAATTGCTCGAAAGTATCTTGCAGGCAGGAAAGGAGCCACGCCCACACCAATTGGCATCGCTATCTTCCATTTGAAGCATGTTCCATCCTCCATGCATCCTATATCAAAGATCCTATATCTATTCAGAAACGATTTTCAGAAGGTGAAATTAGGTGCAAACGTCCATTAAGACGCCTACCACCGACTCCTCAATATAGGCAAATCTGTCAGGATTGGTACCGAGCTCGGGCAGCCTGGATAGTGTTCGACTGGAAATATGCTGTCTTTAGCGACGAATACCGCATCTCTCTCAATGCTAATGACCACAGCATACGTGTGTGGAAGACCCTGACCACACGACTAACCCGAAGGCATATAGCTGCTAAATGTGTGGCCGGAAGCATAGAGTGTGGAGAAGCACTATGCTGCCGGCAATGCTCCGATCCCGCATTTGTTGTCGAGTGGCATCCATCATGCGTGGTGTGATAGTCTGAGGAGACATGTTATGGGGCACCGATCTTCCCGGCACACACCGACCACACCACCCAGGAACACCGAAGGGGCCGATGTCTTCTCGTTGTGCTGTAAGCCAATCTGACGGTCGACTGTATTCTGCAGAAGATTATTTTGCCTATTCTGTTAAATCGCCCATGTTCCATTTACCAACAGGATAACGCTCAAGTACATACTGCACGACTTTTTCAACAATGTCTTGAATAATTTATTACCCTTCCATGACATTACAGTGGACTAGACTTATCACCAATAGAACATGTCAGGGACATGGTGAGACGGCAATACAAACCTTCTCAGAATACCACCGTATTAGTTCACACGTTGCAACATTTGTGCCGAATCTTTCACATATGGTAATAATATTAACTCTAATAATATTAATATGGTAATATAATTAACTCTATGCAGTACCGAATAACGGCTTGTATAGCTGCCATCAGTGTACGGATTTATTACTTACTAAAATATGATCTTCTTGTTCCCACCTTTTCTTAATTAAAATGTTCCTCCCAAATTCTAATCACTTGCATATCTCCACAAACATAGATACATACATGCCGAGTTTCACGGCTGTATCTTAATTTCTTATGGGTGCATATTTTTTTGCAATGTAGTTTATTATCAAATTACTATATTTTCAGTGTGTGTCTTTATATTTTTCAATATAGCGTGTTGTTATAAAAACTCCAATTAATTTCAATTCTTATATTTTAAGTCCAATTTTCACAATTTCAATAAGCATATACTTTAAATGGTAAATTGTGACCCTTTAAATTCTTTCAATATGGATTTTAGCCGTCCGGCTTACTTAATATTGGTAATATTGAATTCTTTTTTGTTCGCTTTTCCTAAATATTTTGACTTGTCTAAACCGACAATTGAAGATTAGTAGTTTTGTAAAGTTGCCCAAACGATTTCCCCAAACAATATACATGCCGAGTTTCGCGGCTGTAAGTTCAATTCCTTATGGATACATATATGTTTTGCAACATAATGTTTTTTTTTCAAGTATTATGTGTATAGGTCATTTTAAAACTGTCGACATGAAACTTGTCTTCAAAATGTGTCACCATGAACAACTCTCATTTCTTAGCTGTAGAAAAATGCAACTTTCATTTCAAGGTGTAGTAGCATACGTTCGGAAAAGAAGTTCTCATCTTTTTCGACTTCAGTCTGGGTCGCCCCGATTGTGCACAACGTACGAGTTTTAATGATATTAATGATATAATGACAAAATATGATATTTGAGTAACTCATCTCTGGAAGGGGGAGTAAGAAGATCTATTAGGGGAATTTTCATTCCATTCGAGTTCGGGGATTCAATATTCATTCTTGTTTTTAAACTTGGGAGAAGTTTGGGGCCCTTATTTTTAATACCCAGGAAATGAAAATGAATTAATAATTTAAATATTCCAAAACCTCGTATTTCCAGTAAAGTTTTAAAATAAATATCTCAACTACAAAGGATCATTATGTGCTGCTTGAAAAAAAAAAGATGAGTAACATGTTGAATATAAGTGAATCCATAAAACTGTCCCCACCTTACTCCAAAGAATTATAAAATGGTATCGATATTATATTAAAATATTTTTAGAACTTAGTATTTTAGCTATTTTGCTATTATAAAAGTTTGAGAAAATGTTAGAGCATAGAATGAATGTCATTCCATCACATATGTACCAGTAAATTAAAATAAATATTTATTTATATAAATAAAGTAATTTATTTAAAGATTGTTGTAGAAATTTTGCTAAATTTCACAAGGAAGAAGCTACAGATAATAATTCATTTTCCGATGCCAATGACCAGATTTATGGATACACGTCAATATCATAATTTTTATAGTAAATGGTCTCTAAAATGGTCAGTGATATAGCCCCTAATTTAGCTCAAAATGTCAAAGTCACCAATCCTTGTTTGTATTGCAAATCGCTGCTGCTTCGTAACATGAACATCCGAAATTCGAATTTGACGTCCAAGATAAACATGGGGATTTTTTTTTAAAAGAATTAATTTTAATAGAAAATGTTTAACTATACTATTTAAGATTGCATACGTATTAAAATATAATTTTATCATACTTTTTCTGGCGTATGGATATTTTATTAAATAGAGAAATATAGAAAAACTAAGATGGACCTGAAACATAAAATTTCATTTAAAAATAGGCTAATAGGAAAACGGGATATGACGGAAGCCATATAGTTATATAACGAACTAGCGTCTATGCATCTATTTCCAGAACTTTTGCTTCTGAATTCCCTGGACACACGCTAAGCATGCATCTTTGAAGAGCAATATTATAATTTCTAAAAATAACTTACGATACTTCTCGAAGAAAGAAAGCATATGTAAGTTAGGTGACCACAATGGTTTTGAGGGAGTTATGAGTCCCTTTCCTCGGGCCAAAAGTTTAATTTGAGCCTTCAACAACCTCTAAGAACTAACTGTCGGATTTATAGCTAACGATGATTTATGTCCCAACAACGATTTAATGATATTTCTCAAAAGCCACCAAGCTGGCAATATTACGCCAAAATGACGTCTAACGTCGCCAAGTAAGACAGATACACATCAGAGCTTTTCTTGTATATAACAAATTGCATTTAGCAGAAATTAGTGTTGATAAATAACTTCTCTGCAAAAGAGAAAATAAGCATAGTTTTCATAAAATTTCTAACCAATAGTTGGATACTGATTACTAAAAATAAGTAATTTCCAATATTATTTTCAGGTTCTATCTGAAAATATAAAACACATATTAGCTCTCACCTTACCTGTTCACGCATTTGCTTTGTGATCCCGCGTATTCATGGTCATCATTGCATTATACAGTAACATTATTACAGTTCAATATTACAGTTCATCGTTACAGTTCATCATTACAGTTCATCATTACAGTAACATCACCGCACATTGTCGCGCCTCTTCAAGTCGCTGAACATTGCGTACCATATAAAAATCGGAGATTCTTTCCAAACCTCTCACCAGCTGGATTGGTCTTGTAGACGTATCTTAGTCCGAATTAGCCGCTTTAAAGAGCAGCCGAAACAATTAAAAAAAATCTGATGTGGGCAACACATGACTTTCCTTATATAATGCAATGAATTTACTACTTTTACAGTTAAAAAAATGTTTTTCTTATAGTAGATACTTATATTCTTTCCAAGATATTGAATTTTCTTCAATGAGTCGTCATTTTCATTGATTTAGCGTTATTTTTATGAATTTTGCGAGATTTTTGCTAATTTAGCAACAATTAAAAATGTCGCCAAGTTAGCGATATTCCGCCAAATTCGTCGCCAAAATCTCGCCAAACGTTATGGACGGAGAAATAAGTTATTCTTACAGCAGATAAATGACTATTGGCGTTCAAATACAAAAGTATTACTCAAAGTATATTTTTTCAAGAATGGAACGAGCTAGATCCACGAGAATAATATCACCCAATTTATCGCATGGTATTACATATGAAAAGGGAACATGTTTCTCAATAGGAAATATATTTTTTTATTTTATATAACTTTTTGATAATTTTTTTGAAAAATGTGCAATATCTCGAAAACGGTTCATGTTAGCGTTCTGAAATTTATGTCAATCGTTTTTTAATGAAACATTACATAAGAAATGTCTATTTGCGTAACTTTATTAGTGGTTTTGATTTTTTGACGATTTTTTCAAAATTTCACTCGAACATTTAGGGGGGGGGGGGGGTTCTGAACATTCGATTTCATATAAAAACAATAGGCTTCCAGTGTTTACGGATTGTGATTTTTGTACCAAATTTCGTTCGAATCGGTCCATTCGTTCGTCAGTTATCGTCTCCACAGACTCACTGACACACACACACATACTTTCACACACACACACACACACACACACACACACACATCACTTCAAAAATGTTTGATTCGTGATCAGGGATGCTTGAAACGTGCTTTCCCGTCGAAAACTCGAATCCGAATTTTTGACCCCGTCCCAATACTTTCCTTATGCATTATGTACATAAGGAAAGTAACATAAATAATACACAGTTCGGCATGATCAATGGTCCCGGCCTGATTTAAATCTTCTGCTGTCAAAACATAAATATCACGTTTGTTAGCAACTGATTCGCTAAATAGCATGCATCTGGCAATTTTTTAATTGTTGGTCCCAATTCACCTGGATCCCACATAAATGAGGCGAAGCTGATTATTGGGTTCTCTTTTACTTTCCTTATATACATAATGTATAAGGAAAGTATTGTCACGGGGTCGAAAATTCGAATTCGAGTTTTCGACGGGAGAGCACGTTTCAAGCATCCCTGATCACGAATCAAACATTTTTGAAGTGATGTCTGTGTGTGTGTGTGTGTGTGAGAGCCTGTGAAGACGATAACTGACAAACGAATGGACCGATTCGATCCAAATTTGGTACAAAAATCACAATCCATAAACACTGGAAGCCTGTTGTTTTTATACACAATCGAATGTTAAGAACACCCCTAAATTTTCAAATGAAATTTGGAAAAAATAGTCAAAAAATCAAAAACACTAATAAAGTTACGCATATAAACATTTCTTATGTAATTTTTCATTAGAAAACGATTGACATAAATTTTAGAACGCTAACATGAACCTTTCTCGAGATATTGCAAATTTTTCAAAAAAATTATCAGAAAGTTATATAAAATAAAAAAAAAAATATTTCCTCTTGAGAAACATGTTCACTTTTCAGTAATACCATGCGATATATTGGATGACATCATTCTCGTGGATCTAGCTCGTTCCATTCATGAAAAAAGATACTTTGAGTAATACTTTTGTATTTGAACGCCAATATTCATTTATATGCTGTAAGAATAACTTATTTCTTTGTCTATTATGCTTGGCGAGATTTTGGCGACGAATCTTGGCGGAATGTCGCCAACTTGGCGACTTTTTGAAATGTTGACAAATTCACGAAAATCTCGCCAAATGGATAAAAATGACGCTAAATCAATGAAATGACTACTAATTGTCGAAAATTCAATATCTTGGAAAGAATATTAGTATCTACTATAAGAAAAACCTATTTATTTTACTGTAAAAGTGGTAAATTCATTACGTTATATAAGGAAAGTCATGTGTTGCCCACATCAGATTTTTACTTTCCTTATATACATAATGTATAAGGAAAGTATTGTGACGGGGTAGAAATTCGAATTCGAGTTTTCGACGGGAGAGCACGCTTCAAGCATCCCTGATCATGAATCAAACATCTTTGAAGTGATGTCTGCATGTGTGTGTGAAAGTATGTGTGTGTGTGTGTGTGTGTGTGTGTGTGTGTGTGTGTGTGTGCGTCAGTGAGCCTGTGGAGACGATAACTGATGAACGAATGAACCCATTCGAATGAAATTTAGTACAAAAATCATAATCCGTAAAGACTGGAAGCCTATTGTTTTTATACGCAATAGAATATTCAGAACCCTCCCTAAATTTTCGAGTGAAATTTTGAAAAATCGTCAGAAAATCAAAACCGCTAATAAAGTTACGCAAATAGACATTTGTTATATAATTTTTCATTAGAAAACGATTAACATAAATCTTAGAATGCTAACATGAACTGTTCGCGAGATATTGCTCATTTTTCAAAAAAAATATCAAAAAGTCATATAAAATTAAAAGAAAAATATTTCCTATTGCAAAACATGTTCCTTTTTCATACGTAATACCATACAATAAATTGGGTGACATCATTTCCGAGAATCTAGCTCGTTCCATTCATGAAAAAAGATACTTTGAGTAATACTTTTGCATTTGAACGCCAATAGTCCATTTATCTGTTGTAAGAATAACTTATTTCATCGTCCATAACGCTTGGCGAGATTTTGGCGATGAATTGGGTGGAATATCGCCAACTTGGCGACTTTTTATATGCTGCCAAATTCACGAAAATATAGCCAAATGGATAAGAATGACGCTAAATCAATGAAAATGACGATTAATTGACTAAAATTCAATATCTTGGAAAGAATATGAGTATCTACTATAAGAAAAACCTATTATTTACTGTACAAATAGTATATTCATTGTATTATATAAGGAAAGTCATGTGTTGCCCACATCAGATTTTTAATCTTACCACAATGACTAAATCCCCTACCTCCCTTACATAATTAAGGAGAAGCTGAATATTGGACTATTTTTAATTATCTTACAACAATGACGAAATTCATATCTGTTACTGCCGACGCGGTGGCCGAACAGTCAAGGCAAGCGTTTCCTAGCGATCGTTCGGCTGCCGGGTTATGGGTTCGAGTCCCATCTTCAGGCATGGATGTTGTGTCGTTGGGCGTTGTGTTCCGACCCTTGCTGGGGCAACGTCATGTGACGGCTAACATGTTCAAGGTTCTGGCCGGAGTATAGGCGAATGATGAAATATCACTTATCTGGCCATTAGACAAAAACATATCTGTTACTGACTACCTATTTACCGCTAAAGGAGGATATAAATGGTTAGAAGATGTAAGTGATTTTTCTCAAAGTCCAGACCTATATAAATCGCTTTCTTGTACCCCGATAACGATAGATTCACCTTATTTCATCAAAATCCTTAGACCCGTCATCAATATACAATATACAAATATTCAAGAATACGGTATTTTATAGTATGGGTTATCTTTTGCGGTGGTGCTTAGTGGCGGGGGATTAAATTATGTCTGAGAATCGGAGAGTTTGATCTATTTGAAGGAGAAGAACAACAGCTTCAGCAGTTGTAAAATTATTTTACTTTCATATAATACACAGTGTTTCTTGAAATGTATCTGATTCACTTAACTGAAGGCATATTTATCTTATAGGTGTATCACCGTACATTGATTAACAATAATGGCATTTTTTTTAAATGACTTCAGTGGAGTTTAGTCATTCTGTATAACATAATCCTTGAATTCGATATGAAACTAATATAGGAAACGGCCTATGAAACATATATAGGAATATTCGACCTATGAAACAAATATAGGAATCGAATGATATTTATTAATCGAAACACTTGCGGCGAAAAAACATAAATTATTAGATTATTCATATTAAAAGCTAAGCAGTACATGCAATCTAAGTAGATCAAGAGTAACCTAAAAATCTAATGATTAACTCCAAAATATAACAGTCTAACGTGGTCATCAAACACATCAAAATTTCATGTTAACAAAGCACGCGCAGACGAAATGAAGACATGCCAAACAGACTAGGGCTTAGTTTTAACTTTTGTACTTATTCTGTATGAAATGACTTTACGTGGATCTTTATCATTTTGGCATAAAAGTGAATGAGTTCTAGGTAACAGCAGAAATTCCGTCGCGTCAAGATCTGCCTGGCTTTTACACCAAATCTGCCGTATAATACAAGACTTCCATTTCAACGCGGAGGTGTAAGCCCCTAGGGACTCGTGTGAAGGGGACATTGCTCAATAATTCCCGGTTATGTTTATTACTAGACGGGGGCTTAACGAGAATGTCGTGTGCGGTAGTGTTTTGAGGCGGAGAGATTAAATTGTGGAAAGAAGATTTAATGTTTGGGAAGGGATGAACTGAAGGGAAATCAAATGGTTTACGCGCTTTTGACTTTTTTTTCTATTTCTTACGCTTATATTACTACAGTTTTAGTATTTACGTAATTTTTGTCATTATTCATACGACTAATATATTTATTATGCGTATATTACTACAGTTTTAGTACTTACTTAATTTTTGTCATTATTCATAAGACTAATATATTTTTACTTTCTCATACTATAGAGCAGTGGTCTTCAAACTTCTAACGCCTTCGGAACCCTACGCTTAAAAAAAATCTTTTTTGGAACCCTATTACAAAAAATATGCCCCGTAAGCATAGTGACGTAAAGACTTTAAGCATAGTGACGTAACATAAAATCTCTGTGCTCCTCTCCCTCCGTAAAAAAGTTTTGAGACTAAATTTACAAAAATTAACTACCGATGACTGCAAATTAATTTTGACCATTATAATCATAAAACCAAATACTAAATACAAAAATAAATTATTAAAAACATGTTATTCAGATTTTTTATTGAATACAGCTGAGGTGAATTTGCTGGCTCTAAAAAGCCGCCACTGCAGTGAAACATACAAGCATATTTGTAGACATAAATGCAAGGAAATACAAAGTTCGGAATATATCTACTTCAGAAGTAATACTAGAAGAAACTAAATTTAATGACTTGAATGCACTTGCTTCTTGCTACACAACATTTGAAAATCAGGCTTAATTGTTGTTATTTGCAAACGCATTTCAAATTCTGCATCTAATTTGTTCCTGTATTTAGTTTTAGTGCTGACATAACTCGAAAAAGATCGTTCGCAAAGATAGGTAGTAACAAAGGGCATAAGAATTTTTACTGCTCGTTCAGACACTTCCGGGTATTCTTTGTAAACTTTCAGCCAAAAGACCAATAGTTCTTTTTGTTCAAATAGCATTTTTAAAGTCGAATCCATGGATATATCAATCAGTTGTTCTCTTTCAATCGGCGGTAGAGCAGCATCTTCGACTTGTAGAAATGGATTTTGAACCCAGTTGTATGAGTGTTTGGGAGTTGGAAAATATTCTCTAAAACTTTCGTGCAAATTCGATAAATGTTCGATAATGAACTTTTGGACAGTTTCATTAAGATTAACCTCGTTTGAAACAAAAAAAAAACCGTTTAGCTTTTCAAAACATTGCACGTCATTTCTCTTTACATAATTTTTCCAAAGATCAAGCTTTAAAATCATTGCCTCAATTTTGTTGTGAATTTTGAAAATATGTGTTTTTGCTCCTTGGAGTGAAATATTAATTTCATTTAAATGGGAATAAATATCGGCAAGATACGCCATACTTTGCATCCAATTTTCATCAATCAACTTATTTGCGTATTCATGTTTCTGTTCAGATAAAAAAAAAATCTTATCTCATCCTTCAATTCATAAAATCGACTTAAAATTTTTCCACGGGATAACCAACGTACCTCCGGGTGTAATAGCAATGTTTTATGTAAGCTGCATAATTCTTCGCAAAGTAGTGTAAATAACCGGGAATTTAATTCCTTGATTTGATGAAATTGACAATTTTAACTACATTATAGAGTACTGCATTACTACATTATCGAGCACGATTTCTTGTGCACGCGATAGCTATTACACATATTAATAGCTTTGCACGAAACTTTGTATCCCTATTCATTAACTATAAATTTGGAACTAGATATATTTTTTCTTAAATGCGACCGAAAATTTCGAAATGGATTCGAAATTTTTATATTTTTTAACATGGCAGCGTGGGACACAATTGGACATAATTATGCAAAAAGAGGAGTTATTTATGACTCAATGATTATGAAACTTTTAAACAATTTCATTCATTGTAATGTAAATTAACCGCGATATAATTTTTACGTTCGGGGCGTCATTCCCTCACCGAGGGGGGGCGGCATTGTGAAACCTGGTATCAATCGAAATATTTTTAAACCCTTTATAATAAAGGAGGACATGCTATAATTTTGATCATTTGGTCCAATGATATAGATTTTTCAAATTTTTTTTCTTGCAAAGTTTGAAATAAGAAAGAAAAAAAAATCAAAAGCTGCTTAAAATGGATTTTGATAGGAGAAAGTAGAGTTGAGACATACTACAGTTAATTTTTCTGACGATACATAATGGGCATAGAGAAAAAAGCAGTAGAATAAAAAGTCTTAAATCGAGTTTCAGAAAATGTATTACTTTGTAGGGTACTTGTACTTTGATGCGTTTAACAAAATCTGTTTTTCCTTTAACCCTCTAAACATAACTTTCTTTAATGTGTTAAAATTGTTTATAGTTGTTTTAGATTCATTTACTCGGATTAATAATAATGACTCATTTTAGTTATTAAACACTAAGCAGATAATTAAGGTAGGAACGGGCCTCTATTAATTATGTACTAGGAACTTGTAAAAATCGACTAAATGAAGAATTTTGAAGAGAAGTAAAAAAGGACTTGAGAGGGTGATGTCGAGGCGGTGAGTGGCATTACTGGAACGTGGTTAGGGAGATAGAATCCGCACGAAAAAATGGTATCATAAGGGTAGGGAGAGCCAAGACCGGTCAATGGCAGATGTCCAACAGAATACTCTTTGGACCAACGAGGAATTATAATAATACATCGTTGGTCTGAACGACTTTGATCATTACTGATATCTTATTTGTTGCACCAGTGACACAGAGAAATGTGTACTTAACAATTTGGACAAAATCGGCGAATTTAGCAAAGTCGATATATATCATTGAAAAGGGTCTTGAATAAATTAAAATCTTGGTCAAAGTCCAATATGGGGAAAGGTGTCAATCAGTGCTGGTTTCAGTGCGTTTAATAGGTGCTCTGCTGGGTCTATGCTTGGGATTTGTTCGGCAGAGTCTTGAATATGCTGGGTCTGTACACGCGCAATTGCAGCGAACAAGATATTCATTTGGAAGCCGACAATTCTTGTTAAGATGTTTTCCAACATATTTGACACATTCGCTCAAGAATGAAGAATTCTTAGAAGAGTGCCCGTGATTTTGACATTTGGAGCAAATTATTCGGACCTCCTAAACGGAAGGGGGATAGCTTTGATGTTACCGTAGTGAGTTCTAGAAAGACGTTTGGGTCGTCAGGGGGTGACACAATCACCAAGAAAAGAGGAGGCAGATCTTTGATTTTCAGATGTTTAAGTTGGGTAATTCGAAGGATTGTGTGTCCATCAATTGTCACAAAATCATGTTTTGATTTCGAGAACTATATATTTGAAATGTTTCCATATATATTCATCCAATTTTATTCGCAAGAAGAAACATTAAGTTGAATAAAATGAACTGCCCTTATGTGTTTTGCATCATAAGGTTTTGATATATATTTAATTTTATCTCCGTAAATCAGGTTAATACTTAAATTTTTCCCAAAATCCTATTTTTCAGTGAGGAAAATTGTGTTTGATATACTATAATTTTTTATACATATACAGTGTGTTTCAAAAAGTTTAAAGGACTACATTTCTCTTTAACGATTGGTCTTAGACATGGTTTCAATTTTCAAAATGTTTTAATTAAAGTAGATTGCCATTACATGTAGATTTTGATTATGCGGCATATTCTAGAAAAGACTTTTAGCAAGTTTTTATAGGATTTCAAAAGAAAATTTCAACTATAAAAATATTTCCTATAGCCCATTTAATCAAACAAGAAAGTCCGACCGTCATACGACCAAAGTTACTCGATATATCATTCATTAAAGTTTTTGACGGGTAATTGTTTACCGTTTAAAAATACTGCTAAATATAGACAAGTATGGGGTTTCCGAATGGAAATTGTATCTAAAAAAATTCTTTTTTTTTTAGGACTCCTGAAATCTATGTTTTCGCCATTGCTTTTGATCGGATCAAAGGGTTTTAAATTCCATATTTTGACATTTTTTCTACGGCCAATTTTATATATTAGAGAACTGTTTCTTTTTAAATGTGTTTAAGTTATTAAGGAACCATTTTCTAATTGGAATTTTCTTTGTAGAGGGGCCACATAAATGTTAAAATGTGTATCTTTTCATTGAAACCTGTAACTCGACCAAGACAGTTGTAATCTAAAATTCTATTTCATTTGAAGAACTTAAATTTTGTCACGGTAGGTAACCCATCATTCAAGAGATATTAAGTTGGACAATATCTTTGGAACATACAGTATAATGTTTCTGCTAAAACGACACATTATGCTTTGACCGACCACACGCTTAACTGCCGTAAGTCTTAGGGTTGGCTGTGTGGTCTGGGCCTTCAACGTTATGCTTTGAATCCCCCATTGGGTTCCTGTCTAAATTGGGTGGCATTTCCCGGCCGTCCAAACAGTTACCTTACACCTTTTTGGTAGGTCTGACGGTCTGGGTCTCAAAATTATGCTTTGAAGCGAAACGAATTTAGCAAAAGTATAGGCAGACATTTGTAAAGGACCTTGTTGCTCGACCCGGGAATCGAACCCTGGATCTCCGAACTGGCCATCCGACGCTCTACCGTTGAGCTACTTTGACGGAATGACAAGCTCTTATCGTCAAAGTGGACACTGCACATTGCGTAAAAGTCGTTCGGTCAATGAAGAAATAACATTATTTAGCCAGGTTCATAGTCATTAGTAAATTGTTATGACTCTTACTAGTTGCTTATATTTAAACCGATATTGTGCAGTTTGAAGCACACTTAATCGAAATATTGGATCCATTAACGACATTTGTATGAAGAATCAATGCCAATAAAAGAAGCAATACCGTTCTATTGCATTCATTAAGCATATATATATTTTTAAACTAAATATTAATTTAAAAACGTGTACCTTTCTTGTAATGGACATGAAGAAAATTCGAATCACCAACCTCACACTTCTAAAATCCCCATTAAGTTTCTAACAGAAAATATCAACTAAAATATACAAAGACCTCGTTTTAAGCTTATATACTCTTGTTGTTTTTCTGCATCAGTCAAAATGGGTCAAATCCGCGAGTCACGGGAATATCTTCTCTTAGATAACTAACTTCTCTTAGATCATTTTCTTAAATCTCTAAGATAATAAACACATAATCTTAGATTTAGAAGTTCTGAAATCTGAAATTGTAAATTCTGTAATTTTGAATCTGTTCTATTGTTGTCCACCTATATTTAAATGGGTCCTACTGTATGTCGGTCCAATTTAATCAGTTTTGGTGCATATAATTGGTGACTGAACATGTACAATACCAGACCTAGAATCAGATTCTGGGTCGGTAAATAGCTCTATTTTGAGATCTTTTGGTCAGATTTATGCAGTTTTAGTGTTTATAATCAGTCATTGCCTGACTGTGTATCGGGCACATATAAAACGGCTTGTAAAGTTCAACAAACTCACATAGTGGGCTCATAGGCAGTTTTGCAAACTGCGCAGCTGTTGCGGACGCGTAGGACTCTCCATTTTGACAAATATCATAGCTATTGTCTACAGATTTCTCAAAAGCCCAACGAACGTAACTCAAACCAAAAGATGACGCTTATAGAAATTATTATGTAAGATAACTTGCTGGCAAAATACAATTAACAAGAGATTAAACGGATATGTTTCTACAGTTATGAAGCCCGGGGGGTGATCATGAAGATAAATTTATGCATTTCTGAAGATATTGGAAATATACTTTATGTGGAATATATATTTTACTTTGGTTCGAAATTCCGAAATCCCATTGAAACAAAGAAAAATTCTATTTCAAAAATATTTTATTTCGAAGCAGGTCAAAAGCCAGAGTCGCAGACAACAGTGGACGGCATTCCCGAAAGGCTCATATTCAAACTTTATATTTTGGATGGTACGTCAAAAGAATGAAGAGAGCGATATCAATATTTCAGATATTCTCTGGATTTTCGTGAAAAGTATTTCTTTTGTTATCCCATTTTTTCATCGCACTGCTCTTAGACTGACACTCTTTGATATATTCCTATACAACGCACCGGGTAATATCAAAGGAAACGGGATTTGACAGATAAACAAAGAAATTCCCAAGCTGCTTGAATAATTCCACCGAATAAAGAAATCACTGTGGTCAAATAATCAGTGTAGTCAACTTCAGGCACAAAATTATAATCATTATATAAAAAGTTTGCTAAAACCCTGTTTAAAATAATCTAAATTTAATACAGTTCATTAATAATATGAACAGTTGATTAAATGCACTAACAGGCTTCGGATGGAAAAACATCAAAATCTGTTGTTTTCTTCAATTTATGATATATTTATAATTTATTATAAGTTCTTTTATTCACAGTGGTTTTTGGAGTAGTTTGAATCCTTTTTATCTAGTTGACCATGTAACCAAATTATTACATATTCCCAGAGTAAAAAAACGCGCGGATTTAGGTCTGATGATGGAGGTGGTCTCACTAAAGGAAACAGTTGATCTATAACAGTGTTGTCTGTAAAATGTTATCGCAGTGAGCACGTAAGACTTCTTCCAATTTGCAGTGGAGGACTGTTCATAAGCTCGGTATTATTGCCAAGTGTGATTCGAGGATAGCGAACATCAAGCAAGTTGTTTAGGTACTGCCTAAAATGATTATGAACTGTATAAGGTGTTAATAAGGACTGCACGACCTGTTCATAGATCTGTGAGCATGTTTATGTAAAGGACACTTAAAACTCACTCATCGCCATATCTAACGATTATCTCGGGCTAACAACAGAAAATTTTATAGAAATGGTCTGATATATAATCCCTAAGAACAAATATTTCGACAATTCGTTTGTTTGAGAAAGTTTGGATGATCGAGCGACGGGATCGACTTAGTAAGTGCCAAGTGTGGATCGAATATTCATAGTGTAAACGCGCAAACGTGACCTCTTGATTTTGAATTTAGAAGATACACTAGCACCACATACAAAAGCCATGATCGAAAATGCCGCATAAATAACCCACAGGTCCACACACTCCTGTCTGGAGAAGTAAATCTCCACGATGACCTGCCCGAAAGCACAGAAGAACCTCATCAACCTAAAAACATTTACAAATCAAAACCTTACCTTTAAAGAACGTCTTCTTCACAATACTAAAATGAATTAAAATACACAAAATGAATAAACAGAATTTAGAAGCTAAAATTAATTTCATTTATTCAAGACGCTAAATTCTCAGATGTATTTAAATACAACAGCTGAATCTCTCAGCACACCTCTGGACACAGGCGCAGATTTCATTCAAAGAGTCATTGGCTTTAGAGCCGCAATAATCAAACACTAGGTAATACATGTGGCAAACAACATTTAATAAATAGATCAAGGGTGGCATGGGCAAATCAACTGGGACGAGCACTCCGAGTGAAATAATCATTTTAGATATTTAATGAAATCAGATATTATCATTTTAGAATAACTATTAAACTGGAGTTATACTGATTACTGATGGAAATCGTACTTTCCTTTCAAGGACCTCTCACAACAATATCTGTGCGTCTGGCGTTTCTTGACTTGTGCATAAAGGTCGCTTACCTGGATCTTCACGTCTCCGTGGTAAGGTCGAGTTCCCAACATCATTCACTCGCCCACACGGCGATTTACCGGTGTTTCGCTAGGAAAGGGCGGCACGCACATGACTGTACCAGTTATGGCCCGGCCTGGGTGTTTGGCGTCATTTCGAGAACTTCAACGGTTGACGACTCGAAGACGATCTCAGGATATTATGAGGCAGCGAAGTAGTGACTGACTTTCCCGGTATCAGCCTCGGGAACATTCCACAAGCAGACTGGTTATTAATGTATTATTCCCGGTATGAGCCTTGGGATCGTACCAAAGGATAGACGATAGAACGGCAGCATTCTTCAGCTCACGAATCTCTAGGAATCTGCCTGGAGGTCAGACGCCCGAGATTCGGAGTGAACGTTGCAATCGTGAACTGCCTACAGGAAATCAGTCAGGCGTAAGAGCATAAGAGAGCGAGAAAAGGTGAGCACGGCTTTTATACTTTCCTAGCCAATATATCCACGGACCTAGACGAAAGCTTCCAGTCCGCCAAAGCCAATGAAAATCAATCATAAATTTCCCGCCGAGAAAGGTTCTCACAGCCAAACGCCAGCATGTCTCGAGAACCACCTGCTATAAACAACCATTGCAATACTTCCAATTATCGTCTGCAGAACAAATATATTGAAACTATGAAATCCTTTACATTGGCACTTCCATCTTCGACTGCCAAAAAGACCTTGAACTCAACAGAAGAAATAACTCTCAGAGCGCTCGCACGTTTTAAATAATATACCAAAAATGATTTGGATTGCGGTTTAAAAATATTAAATGTTCCAAGATAAAAATGACAACAGGGGGATTTTCAATGAAGGATTAAACTAGTAAAAGAGCTGTATATAAAGTTAGATGTTCTAAAATATAATACATAAATTTATACATTTTACACAAAGGTAACGCTAGCTGAATATCGATATTACAATAGAGAGTTAAATCATGGTCAAAGAAAATAACCCACTCAACAAGTTCTTTGGTCAAGGTCTGAATGTAACATTTTCTTTACCGTGCCTGACAGAGCGTCGTTTTTCCTTACTTCACTTAAGTCCCTTGCTCTCTGATTTAGGTATTAGCTACTTCAGCTATGCCAAGCGACTTAATACTTCATTTGTGGTTTCGATTTATTTTAACCATTACTAGAGGTGTCGCATGGCAATCTGATAGGGCTTTCCTTTTATATGTAACCAGAATTACGCAGCTTTGAAAATATCCTAAATAAGCGAATGATACTTAAATAATACATTTATATAATCGTCTGTTCAAACCGCCTTAATATTTTCTTTTAAATCATTTTAAACCAAGTTCTGACGAATACACTCCGTAATTGAGGAAAGCCAAAATAAATAAACAATAAAGAGTAAAAGAAACGAAACCGAAACCTTTTTTAGGAGAGGAGGCCTGGCTTAATCCGCACCGTGAGCACAGGCATGCGTAGTCCACCGGAGAGAAAACTGCGAATTTCATTAATGTAAATACTTTTGTATCTTTTATGCGTTTGCTTGAAAAATGACAAACATTAAAATAATGTAGTAATTCAGAAAATATTTTGTTATAGATCGAAGATATACTCACAACTTCTTTGCTAAACTATAGAATTGTGCTAAACTTTCCTTTTCGGATGCGGTGAAATAAGTATCAGATAACTCAAAAAATGCAAATTTCGATGTCTTTAAAAATAAACATAAAATGAAACCAAACAATAAAAAAAATCGAATCGGGAAGACTTGCTTAATTTGGGAATATTTGGTTTCATCCATCTTGCTATAAAATGATTTCTAATTGCAATATTATGATAATTTCCATTTTAAAATATTCTTAATGATTTATTAAATAAATATAGAAAAATAAAAAATAGTATTTTTAGTTTAAAGGGTAACCCCCCCTCCCCTAATATGTATGTAAGTAAAATTGAAACGAACAAGTTTCATTGCCTTTTTCTCAACTCATAATAACATAGTATTATAAACATAGTACAGTAGCCCCTCGTTATATGAGGGACTACTGTATCATATCGCGTCTCAATATATCGCGCCTCAATATATCGCGCATTCGGACATATCGCGCTTCTGCTATGTCTCCCAGTTATTTTCTGATTTTTTCCTGATATACAATGTTGATGAAGCTGCACTATACTGGAAGTTATTGTCAAACAGAACACAGGATTTTTATAAAAAAAAAGCATGACTAATTATGGATACAAAAAGCAAAAGGACAGAGTAACACTTCTTTTTGCAGCAAATAAAGCAGGAAGCCATAAATTGAGGATGTTCCTTGTGGGAAACAGCAAAAACCCTAGGGTTTTGTAAAATGTGAATAGGAAGAATCTGCCAGTGGTATACGAAAGTTCAAGTAACGCTTAGATGACACAAACCTTATTCAAAAAATGTTTTTTTTTTAATTTCATCCCGTCAGTTCGTCTTCATCTGAGAAGTAACGGTTTGGCAGACACGATCGTGCTCCTAATGGATTAATGCAGTGTTCATCCGGGTGGAGAAGAACTTATGTCATCAGATGGAAATATCAAACGCATTTTTTTGCCACTAAACAAGTTTTCTTCAACCAATGGACCGAGGAATAATCGTCATGTTCAAAAAAAGAAAATTATTGGCGGGAGTTACTGAGCAACCCAATGTTGGTTGAAGAACGACCACTGTCTGGATGCCATGTACATTTCCCAAAAGGCGTGGTCCGTTGTTAAATCAGAAACCATTTCCAAATGCTGACTGAAACTTTTAAATGATATCGAACTCAAGGATATTGAAGAAGACTCAATAGAGCTTCTAGTTCAAAAATCCAAGTCGCTCTGGATTAATGTAGGTGATAACGAACCGACTTCTGAAACTCTTTCAGATGAGCAGATCATACCTCCTGTACGAAAAGAAGTGGATCTAAAAGATGCTGACAGCGATGATAAAGAAAAGAGTCCTCCTTCTGTTACCATCAAAGCAGCCTTTGGTATACTTGAGAAGCCTACACAGCATTTGAAAGATGGAACTCAAATCATATAAGTGATATGCACTTGATTCATTTTCGCCCACTGATATATTCTGGAGAGCAAGTTCTGAAACAAAAATCTAAGTAGCTGACATTAGATTGTATGTATGTGCCTTCTTCGCAAGAGAATGAAGTGTGTACAATAATCAATTAAAGGTGTATGTGCATTTAGACATACAATTAAAAGGTAAATGGAACTTCTTTGTCATTATTATGTGATTCGTTTTTATTATTGTACTTTCGCTCCTAAATTTTTATTACATATGTTCATAAAAATATAATTTTTTTAATATCGCCCGATATATCGCGCATTCGGATATATCCCGTACTTTGCCATGTCTCCCGACAAGCGCTATATAACGAGGGGCTACTGTATTACTACACGACATAATAACATAGTATTACAAATAATCTTAACATAGTGTTACGACGCATCCTTTGGGATCGTGGGTGTATGCTCAGGATACAAAAATGAGTCCGAATTCTTGGCTAACTAACACCTTTATTTACAATCACAGCGTAAACGGATTTCATTTCGTCTTGTATCTCGGCTTGTCTCATTTTCATTTTTCTTTAATATACTCTTTTAGAGCTTTAATCTCTTGTTCCATCATTTCTTGTCTGGTTTTCACCTAGTCTTGTACGACTCTCATAGACTCTTTCATCTCCTCCGAATTTCATCGTTTCTGTCATTTCGTCTTATCAACATTCCAGAAATCCCACTTCAAATGCCAATGTGTTACGATGTATTCTCTAAAATCGTGTGTGTACACTCAGGATACAAAAATGAGTCCAAATTTCTGGATAACTAACGCGCTTAGTCACAAGCACAGCGTAAACAAGAACAATATCCAGTCAAACAGCACTTAAATGCTCAACTACTTTCACAAAACAACTTATATTATTCTCAAAACATTGACGTATTTAATTTCACAAAATAGCAGCTACTATAATCAAAACATTAACGAATATCACAGTTCAATGTAGTTCGTAACCCATCACGTGCTGTCCAACTGAGTGGTAACTCCTTTTACAGACTCTATAAAAACTTCTATCTCTCATATCTCGTAGAATATCGGTTATTTCGAAGTATTTTTCGAACTTTAGTAAAGTCACCAAATGTCGCCAAATTGGGGATAAATCGTCAAATTTGGCAAGCCTCCTCCGAACTTCAGCCTATGGCAACCCTAAATTCACATCATAGTAAAGGTTGCCTGTACGGATGCTTTCTCCTTGTGGTTATTAAAAGGGACTCCATTTTACACGTTTAATAGAATTATTTATACTATATTTCAAAAACTATGTTTTGCAATACATTGATGCACTCAAAACTGGACAAAACTATATGAATATTCATTAATAGTTTTACTAAACTTTACAGATTTCTTGGGATTTAATATTTATAAATTAAGAAGAGGGATGCATTAAAAGTCAATCATTTTAAGTCCCGAAGTATACGTGTGATAATGAAATCCATTTATATTAGAACCGGTGTCTTAATCTTTTCTTTTCCACCCAATGAATGGAAATTGTTTATTGAGATGATTTGAAATCCTCGGGAAAATGCGTTCATTACGAATAACGACTTAGTTTAATAACGCTTGAAGACATTTTTTCATCGGAATACGTTTTGAAATTAAGTTCTTTCTACTTCATTAAAGCAGCCATGTTTATAAAATGGATGGTAATGCATTAAATTGAAATTTGAAATATTTCCCTAAATTGCTTTGTATATGAAAGGAAATTAATGTTATAAGGGATAAAAATCTCCTAAGTGCAGATTTCGGTGAATGTATATATTTTAAGCCTCCGCAAGTACGAATTAACCATTTTTGCCTAGATGTGTCCTGAGCAGAATATCTTTTGAGCAAATCGAGCGATTGGAATGATATTTGGTACGATTACATCAAAAGATAGGCGTCAGGTCTTCGAGGAGATTGGAATGTCCATCAAATTTTGTAACATTCTTTTTTCGAAAATTGGAAACAAATATTGAATATATTTTTCATAGAATTGTTTGAATAACTGGATATATTACATGCAATTTATTCATATATACAAAACCCGACTGTTGGGAGCGGTTAGGATGATACTTAACACATGGATAACATTTATGTCTAGAATCGTAGCAATAGCTGTATTTCATATACATGGTGATTAAAAAAAGATGAGGCAAACTTTACTGGGTGGTAGTATACACCAAACCAAGCATTTTAAGTCATAGTTTACAGGGTGAGAAATGAAACAAAAAGGCTCCAGTGGGAGCTTCATGGTGAAACCGATGAGGTGGGGCGAAAGCACAAGAATAACTTATAAAATGACAATAACGAATATAAATGAACGTTATAAAACGACATTTAATAAACAATAATTACAGTAATAGCTCAAAAGAGCGACAGCCAACCTGAATGAACGTCTCACAGCGGCGATGGAGGGATTGGAGAAATCGCTCGAACAGGCCAGGCATGTCGCGCACTTCGGCAGCAGCGGCCGAAATTTGGGCGACGAGTTCCGCTTCATATTCAAGGGATCTTCTTCCACAGTTGAAATTCGCATACGTTTTTTCTTCTTCAACCAGAAAATAACAACCAGAATGACTCTTTTAAGTTTGCGGAGAGGACGTTTCCCAACGAGTAAGAGCCCTGTAACACCCTTACGTTTCATTTCCAACCCTGTAAACTGTGACGAAAAATGCTTGGATTCGTGTGTACTACCACCTCGTAAAATTTGGACCATCTTTTTTGAATCACCCTGTATAGACTTTACAATTAGGCTGCACGCTTAGCCAAAAAAGATTAGAATTAGCCATTTTAAACGCTGCGGAAAACTTATACATCTGGCTATAAAACGTCAAAGCTATGAAATATCTTGCTCCTATCGCTGGCAACATAAAACATACAATAACGAGTTTTGCACTTATATGCTCGTCAGCACGGACTGACCGATGTCTGCAAAGTTAGTAAAGTAACAGTGCTATATGCTGCAATTTGTCAAATCTATATTGAATATAACAAATCCTATTCTATTATCTAGCTGGCTTCAAATTTGTTGAAAATTTAGCTCAGGCTATATGAGACAGCAACCAAGCTGCTGTCTCAGCCAGACTGAACCCACCTGTAAAGGTATTTCCAAAATTAGGATTATGCTACCTTTTGGAAATAACAGCGCATGTTTTATCTGAATGTGATATAAAAATCAAACCTCACTATTATTCAGTGAGAAGAGGAAATTTGTACTTTTACTTTCCTTATATACATAGTATAATGTATAAGGAAAGTATTGTAAAGGGGTCAAAAATTCGAATTTGAGTTTTCGAGAGGAGAGCACGTTTCAAGCATCCCTAACACGAATCGAGCATTTTTGAGGTGATGTCTGTGTGTGTGTGTGTGTGTGTGTGTGTGTGTGTGTGTGTGTGGAGACGATATCTCACGAACGAATGGAACAATTTGCATGAATTTTGGTACGAAATTTTCAGTCCGTGAATGATGAAAGCTTATTGTTTTTAAACACAATCGAATGTTCAGAACCCCCTAAATTTTCGAGCGAAATTTTGAAAAAATCATCAAAAAATCAAAACCTTTAATAAAGTTACACAAATAGACATTTATTATGTAATATTCCCTTAGAAAACGATTGACATAAACTTTAGAATCCTAGCATGAACCGCTTTCGAGATATTGCACATTTTTTAAATAAATGTATAAAATATTCCCATAAGTTAAAAAAATATTAACTATTGAGAAACATGTTCACTTTTCATATGTAATATTATGCGATAAATTGGATGACATCATTCTCATGGATAGCTGGTTCCATTCATGAGAAAATATACTTTGAGTAATACTTCTGTATTTGAACGTCAATAGTTATTTATCAACTATAAGAATAACTTATTTCTCCGTCCATAACGCTTGGCGATATTCTGGTGACGAATAGGGCGGAATAATGCCAAATTAACGAAAATCTCGTATAATGGATAAAAATAACGCTAAATCAATGAAAATGACGACTCATTGAAGAAAATTCAATATCTTGGAAAGAATACAAGTATAAGAATAACCTATTTTTTTACTGTAAAAGTAGTAAATTCATTGCATTATGTAAGGAAAGTCATGTGTTGCCCACATCAGAATTTTTTGAGTACGAAACTGGTCGAAATTTATATATAAGTATTTAATACTGCTTTACTAACGATTTATTGTATTTTTCAGTTATTTTATGCAAACGTGTGAGCGAACTGTTCTATAAAGAAAATGAACTGGAGGGTGGTTCAACTCGACTTTCTTATATCAGAATCCATTTTTAAGTAGCTTGCGATTTTTGACAATTTTTCAGGAAAAAATTTAAAAAATGTGTATTGTTGGTTCAAATGATCAGAATGTTACCCTTCGTTTTAAACGGCTCGAAATTTTTTTTCGATGATTAACCTTTAGCTTACGGGTGGTACAGCGTCAATTCCAAATAAAGAACCTCCCCAAAATACAGGTATTTGACATACATTATCCTTCGCTTGGGATTCTTCGCTTGGGATTAACGCTGTCCCATCCGTAAGCAAAAGGTTAATACCAAGTTTGACAATGTATTCCCTCGGAAGGGTATAACTTGCCCCCCCCCCCCAAGGGGGGTTAATTATGTCACGAACACAGAATCTCCTATTGCGGCTATTTATCACTATAATGATTGAAACTGGCAAGATTCGTGATTATTGGGCCATCAATAACCCTTTTTATGCATAATTATGTCCAATTTGGTCTTAAACTGCCACGTTAAAAAAATATAAAATTTCGAATCCATTTCGAAATTTTTACTCGATTTATAAAAAAATTATATCCAGTTCTAGATGTTTTGATAACAAAGCCGAATATAAGGTTTCGTGAAAATTCATTAATATTTGAGGCAACTGTCATCTAAACAAGAAATCGACAGCAGACTGACAACATACAGATGGACACCACTTTAAAAATAATCAAAACTTGTATAGGAGGTATATAACATGGATTGGCATTCAAATCTCAATAAAAATTTTCGTGAAAACAATACATTCTCTATACTATATTCTATTGTGTGTGGAAGTAAAAATTGGACCTTTAAATGTATTCTTTAAGGGGACGGTGGACGTTGAAATTATTTTTATTTATTTATTGACTTAGAAACATGAAAATTTGTATAATTATTCCTCTTAACATTACTATATAAAATACCATTAAATTTTTTTCAATTTTGTCATAATTTTGTAACATTACTATATAAATTATCATTAAATTTTTTTTCAATTTTGTCATAATTTTGTATTTTCTTTTTTAAATTTAATTTTTTGTAACGAAAATTTGAAATTGCCCCTTGCGTGCCAATTGTTCACATTTTTGATTCATTTTACATTATGTTCACTCAAAAACACATTATGAACAAATATGGGTATTCATTTTTAAATCACTTTGAAAGTTAATTTTTTTTAAATATTTTTCTTCATTGAAACTAAATTTTCATCATGCCCTTATTCAACTTTAATTACCTTAATAAAGTCCAATTATAAAATGCATACCCAGTTTCATTAAAAATATGAGAGGTGTCTTCTAGCCAAATTTCGTGCATCTCAGACAAAAATTGAGACGCATGGAGCATTTTAAAAATGTAAAACCTTTGAAAATTCCGTTTCGACAAAAATGCACTCAACCTCTTGCTTACGGGTGGGACAGCGTCCATCCCAAGCGAAGAACCTTCCAAAAAGACATTGCACCTGCTGCAGCAGGTGCAATGTTTCTGTCGGTGATTTCCATGGACGCCAATGCCTGAAAAGGGGAGTCGAACTATTTGGGATAGGGTATATCAAATACCTGTCTTTTGGGGAGGTTCTTCGTTTGGGATGGACGCTGTCCCACCCGTAAGCAAATGTTAAATAATGTTAAATATTAAAAACTTTTATAGTCGATTTTTGCTTATTTCAACGTCCACCGTCCCCTTAAACGAAACATAACACGATTCAATACGAGTTTCAATATACAGTCAACTCTTCTATAACGCTGTACTCTCATAATGCGGTTTCCATATAACGGGGAGCAAAATTTGTGACAGCCCTATCACAGCACGGTACTCATAAAACGCGGTTTCCATACAACGCGGTAGTCTTATAACGCAGTTGGTTTTTCTATAATTCAACTCATTTAGCTTAAGCAATTTCTCTATAGCATGAATTTTTCTATTACACTTTTAAGGTTGAAATTAATGGGGAATTCCCTGTTTTTTTATCCACGTACATCACTATTTTTCAATTTCAGTTATCAGGGAAATCCCATGTAAAAAATTTAATACATTCACTTCAAATGAATTGGTAGACGAAAATATTGGTGAAGAATGGTTACAAATGTCAATTTAAATAATGTGAAAAGGGGATTGGATTTGGGTAAACAATTAGAATACTTTATTGAAAAGGATCCTTCAACAGTGCGAAGTACAAAGTTTAAAAGAGAGTTACAAAATTGCTTAGCTCCTTATAGAGAGATTTTGTTAGAGTTACAAAACAAAACTACATATGAAGACGAAAATAAAGATATGCAAAGTGAAGAGGACATTTGAAGAAAAAGAATTAGTCCACTAATATTCGACAGCGATTATGAATGTTAATAGGATTTTTGTTGGAAAAAAGTTATTAAGTTTATATTTCACATTATTTTTTTAATTTTATTATATGAAGTCTTAATAATAATAATTCGAAATATGTAAATATACATTTATTGCCTTTATTATCTATAAACTTATATTTCATAACCGTGTTCATCATAATATGGTGCTCTAAAAATGCAGTTTTATATAACGTGGAATAAATCAGCCTGATTTATATGTTCTGAGTTTCACTTAATGCAATTTCCATATAACGTGGTGTGAATTGTTCTGTTTTGTACTAATTCTGAGTTTCTTATTACGCGGTTTCCATACAACACGGTATGCGGTTTCCATATAATACGGTAAGATATAATCTCATTTGCACTCATCCGAGTTTCTTATACCGTGGTTTCCATATACCGCGGTACGATTTAATTGCGTTATAGGACGGTTGACTGTATTGAAGTAACGGCTTACTTTCTGTTCAAAATGACATAGTCAATTAAAAAGTCAAACCTTTTAAGTTCTTGATTATATACGATAACAAAATCCAATTATAGTGAGTAAGTGCTTTATTTCTTTTTGAGAAAGAATGGGAATTGTTTATTAGGAGGGTCCATATCTTTGAGAAAATGCTTTCATTATGCATAACGACTCTGTGCAATCGCAGGAGAAGTAGTTTCGCCTAAATACGTTTGGCTGAAATGGATTTTTATGCGCTCCATTAAAGGTTTGGCATTTGGAAGTTCACACTGATAGCCGTCAAACTCATGTTTAACATTACTGTCAGATTATGCTAGTTATGATTTTGCTGTATTTGATTGAAAACTATTTATAATGCCCTTCGTATCAGTTTATCGTCCATACACAATATGTGCAGCGAGGAAGTATTTTAGTGAAGAAAATGGACGAATTTTTGTAGATTTAAAATTTCCAAGCATAGATGAACATGAACACACAATTTTCAGTGATATAGGTATATATATATATATATATATATATATATATATATGCCTATAAGCATCATATCTCTCGAACAAAATCAGTATGTCAATTGAAAATGGGTGAAAATGTTATAAGTAACTTATCCATAAAATTTTATGAAATTGAGCCAATTAGATTTTGAGTTAGAGTTAATACATCCTTTGAACACATGCACACACACACAAACACACACACACACTCACACACAACCACTCCACTAAAAGTAGTTTTTTCTTTTGTATTCTAGAGGTCCCAAAACGTAAAGATTCGTCGAAAACTCGAACTGTGATTTTCGACACGATTCCAATACTTTCCCTATACATGACAATCTATTGCGGGGAAAATAAAAAATAATTATCTTCACCGGGATAAAGAGAAAGAGTGGCTATAATCGCAAAAGATAGGAACATGTGCATTTTACGTGTTTAGAAATCGGAAGAACAAATACGTCCTTGACTTTCCCTACTACTGTTGCTCTGTTTCTTTTCCTTGACGAAGTCCCTTAAAACAGGCTTATACTTTTTATGTTCGACATTTTTAAGTTTCAACAGCTGCTATTCATGAAGTCATTTTATTGCATACTAGCAGTACACCCCTTCTTCGTACGGAGTATATAATATAAAGAAACTTAAAATTCAAGTTCATGTACAAGTTTCTATATATACTAAATGACATTGATAATTAAAATATTCTATTAAAATATTTAATTTAATGCTCCTAAAAATAAGTTAAAGAATCTCTGTTCTCGCTATACAAAATCATCTTCACTGGCAGATCTGAAGTATAAAACATTCTGGTCCCGTTTGTAAACAAATTTACAAAGAATATGAAGTTGAACCAATAGATGCAAAATAAAAGCTCTAAAATTGTATGAGATTCGTACAACTTATATTCGCGAATGTTATAAGGTATACCTGTGTATTAGTAGAAAATTACACTTACTACAACATATGAGTTTTTGAAATATTTGTCAAAATAAAACAGATGACAATAGTGAAATAATCAGTAATACCGTAAGTATCTCTTGAAAATATCATATTCCCCTGAAAAGATCAATAATCCCATAATTTTTTAACCTAAAACTAAAAGCCGTAATCCATTACAATATATGCCAATATATGTCAAAATATATGTCAATATACCTGTGCAACTTATATTCCCGTAGATTAGAAGATATACCCGTGCATTTGTAGAAGATTACTCGTACAACGTACAATATATGAGTTTCAATAATTTTTGCCAAACTAAAAAAATGACGTAATAAATTGAAAATATCAGTAATTCCCGAAAATATCAATAATAATAATGTTTAAACCTGGGGACCATAATTGATATAATCTAGTCAAAAATACAATATCGTTGAAATTTATTTTATACATATACATATCTTTATTATTTAAATCGGAGAAGATTTCATAAAAATCATCCGCCTGTATAAGCACATTGGATTTAAATCCATTGCTAAGCGACATGATATAATTTTCTTCAAATAAATTGGCGGAAAATATATCATCTGCATAACGCTATCTCTATGGAAGGTTTAATGGGTCGTTTTTAATTAATATCTAAACAACCCCTGGTCTTAGAAACTCGAAACATGGACTCCATTTTAAGTGGGGTTATTTCAAGGCTAGCTGCGAAATTTCATTAAATTCAGTTCAGCCGTAATCCCTCGATGATGAGACAGACATACAGACATATTTTCAATTTTATTCAATTTCATTTATATAGATTATTTTCAATAGCAGTGTGAGCGAAATATAGCGCGTATATCTCATTTAAATAAATATAAATGGAGAAAAAGAAAACATGAAACTGTTCTGTTGACAAAGTATGAGATTCCCCCATCCTATTTTTAATAATGAAGTCAGAAAATGATCGATAATCCTTTTCCGTAAACATTCCAAATATTCACTCCGAAATTAGAAATGCACAATATCGTTCAAATGATTAACGTAGTCATTATAGTCACTAAAAACGTAATTTAACAGCTTAATTACATGATTAAAATAAAGCAGACGTCGTTAGAGTAATTAGTTCAGCAATTATGAGAATCAAAAGTCGAGAGTTCATGTATTTTTTTTAAGCAATGTTATTCCAGTGACTGTGCAAAATTCTTCAAGCTAAATAAACTTCATTTGATGGCATGCTTCTACTTATTATGTCATTATTACTTAGAATATTATTATTAGTTTTATTAAAAAAATATTCTTGAGCAATGGAGAGTGGATATTTATGAGCTAAAAGATGTTATAACTTCATTAGGTAAACTATTATTACGATATCTTTTAAATAGACATTTGTATTTTGTCTGACAGAGGCACACAGCGTTATTCGTGATTTAAAATAAATTTAAAAACATTTTAAGCAGCTTTGTTATTTAGTATTGGCCCCTATCTCATCTTACATAATAAAACATTTTTGTATTTTGCGCCTGACTGTGCACATCGTCTTTAGCGGAAAATTGAAGCGTTGAACGACGTCGACATTTGCAACAGAGCTGGTTTGCGCTGCTGAAAATACACCTCGGCGTGATTTTAAAAGTCAATAATTATTAAAACCAAAATTTGGCCATTCCGCCGTTTTGTCAAATCATTTTTTGCAGCTGAAAAATATATTCAGAAACAGATGTTTTGATTAAATGTCAAACATTTTTGTTTCGACGAAAAACACAGCTGTTTGCAAATTAAATGGACTTAATTTCTCGGTTTCTAACTTTGCAAATTTAAAATATTTAGTTCTAATTTTTTCTAATTTGGTATTCAATTACCATTATAAGTAATTTGACTTTGATTAGATGAAAATTCACTGAGATTGCAAACAATTTTGATTATTACTTCTGGGTTAAATGAACTTTTTCTTTTTTGCGACTTCAAGTATTTTCAACGATAGATGCGCTGATTTAGAGCGCTGATTTAGAGCTTACCAGAGCTTATTTAGGGTGTATCACGTCCATGATGTACAGTTGGCATTGTTGCGCATGGAGAAAAAGGAGCGCGGGTACGATCTAGTTTAAAATCGGCAATTTGGAAAGTGTGTATTGTTAACTCTATCTATAACCGAGTAGCGGACGCTTGTTCAAAACCCGAGAAAAGCCTAGTATTTCTTTCTAGTATTATATAAAAGAGTCCTACCCTCTGTCTGACTGTTTATTACTCTTGAAGAAAGTTGGGTGATTTTGTGGACACATATAGCTACATATCCCCAACTTGAAGACTTTTAAAAAAATAGTTGTTAAATAAAAAATTGACGTCAAATAAACAAATGACGTCAAATAAAAAATGGCTTCAAATTGACGAACTTTGAATATCTTGGAAAATTAAGTTTTATTTCTTTGATAACCACTACCGTTTTATAGGAATTATGTAATTTAATTAGGTAAAGTGAGAAAAGCGAACGAAGCATTCCTCACCACCAATCTAGAACAGTTTTGTCCCTTGAACTCTTTCTAGACCAGCGAACGGCAGAGGCCTTAAAACAAGGATGGTCCTGTTTTAAAACCACGGTATCAACCGTGTATGTGAAGTCCGTTAGTTTCGGAGGAAAGATAAAGTTTGTTAAAATCAGCACTTAAATCGCTACCCGATTGGCTAAATAACGATTTACTTATTATAAATTAAAATCATAAAAGTATCCCGTAAAATCTTAACATTAATTGTAAAACAGCATTCAAACATCTATGTATACTAATACTGTTCTGCCATCCGTCCATCTGTCACGTCTTTTCCATGCACCTCCCTAATAGAGTTTTGGGTACACGGGTTAACTGTTCGATAAATTCCCCTCAAAAAATCGAATTTCCCCAGAATATGCATTAGGAGGGCTGCTCCACACTAAAATGTTCGAAATTCCATTTAAAGAAATTCCATTTTTTTTTTTTGCCGTTCTCTAGATACTGACATACGATTTCGATCTAAAATAGAAAAAAATAATTAAAACATATTTACTATTATCAAATAAGTGAATGTTTTTAAGTGCTTCTAACGAAGCATGAATGGACACCATTATTTAGGCGTTATCACGAGCTGCTTTCGAGATGTGAAAAATTATATTTTTCCACAGGGAGCAATCAGCATGATATCTATAGAAGACATTTCTGTGTTCTAATCTTTTGTTATGTGTTGTTTGTCCAATTCAGTGGACTTAATTTCAAATGGCGATCCTCCACTAAATATGAATAATTTTTACAAATAATTCATATTTCCCCATGTGTAAAGGGCATACAAACTTCAACTTTCTCTAAATTCTTTAAGAAATCTTTTATTTCACTATAAAGAGAGACTTTATTTTTCCGATCTATTTTGCACCCTCGTAAATTTACAAACTCTGCTAAATTGCAGGTCGAATTTGACATCAATGGCTTAGAAGGTATTTGGGTTCCAGAGCTTCCAGTTCCATTAATGACAGCACCGCTTCCCTTTATATGTGCCTATACAGACAAATATTGCATGCTCTAGAGAAGAAAATTTAGAACGTAGCATGGCATTACTACGCATCCTCTGGAATTCAGGGGTGAATTCATAGAACACAAAAATAAATTGGGTGGTTTATATAACTTAAGCTTAAGGCTGCTTTATTTGAATCAGCAAAATTTAAATCAGCATTATTTAAATCAGCATTTTATTACTTTCCTTATATACATGATGCATAAGGAAAGTGTTGTAACGGGGTCCAAAATTCGAATTCGAGTTTTCGACGGGTGAGCACGTTTCAAGCATCCTTGGTCAGGATTCAAACATTTTTGAGGTGATGTCTGTGTGTGTGTGTGTGTGTGTGTGTGTGTGTGTGTGTGTGTGTGTCATTGAGTCTGTGGAGACGATATCTCACGAACAAATGGAGTGATTCAAATGAAATTTGGTACAAAAATCACAATCCGTGAATACTGGAAGCTTATTGTTTTTAAACGTAATCGAATGTTCAGAACTCCCTTAAATTTTCGAGTGAAATTTTGAAAAAATCATCAAAAAATCAAAACCTTTAATAAAGTTAAGCAAATAGACATTTCTTAAGTAATTTATCCATAGAAAACGATTGGCATAAACTTTAGAACGCTAGCACAAACCGTTCTTAAGATATTGCACATTTTTCAAATAAATTTATTAAAAAATTCCATAAATTAAAACAGAAAATTAACTGTTGAAAAACATGTTCACTTTTCATATGTAATATCATGCGATAAATTGGGTGACATAATTCTCGTGGATCTAGCTCATTCCATTCATGAAAAAAGATACTTTGAGTTATAATTTTGTGTTTGAATGCCAATAGTCATTTGCCTGCTATAAGAATAACTTATTTCTCCGTCCATAACGCTTGGCGATACTTTGGTGACGATTTTGGCGGAATTTCGCCAACTTGGCTACTTTTTTAAATGTTAGTAAATTAACGAAAATCTTGTCAAATGGATAAAAATAACGCTAAATCAATAAAAATGACGACTAATTATCGAAAATTCAATATCTTGGAAAGAATATAAGTATCTACTATAAAAATAACCGATTTTTTTTCTGTAAAAGTAGTAAATTCATCGCATTATATAAGGAAAGTCATGTGTTGCCCACATCAGATTTTTTTCTTATGGTATTGGCAACTCTGTTTTGACTAGAAAGTTCTGTGTTACTGATCTTGGCGTTATTTATAAGTCTGATTTCTCACTCCTCATATTTCTGATATCTGTGCTAAATCCTATAGGGAACTTGGTTACATTACGAGAATTATGTAGGATTTTACTAATGAGGATACCATCATTTTTCTCTTTAATGCCTTGGTCAGGTCTGGGTTGAACTGTTTGGGATAGGGTATGTCAAATACCTGTCTTTTTAGGAGGTTCTTCGTTTGGGATGGACGCTGTCCTACCCGTAAGCAAATGTTAAATGTGTAAAATAATGTTATATATAAAAACTTTTTTAGTCAATTTTTGTTCATGTCAACGCCCACCGTCCCCTTAAGTAGTTCAATGGCCATAACATCCTGAAAAACCGCATTTTCATTCCCCGCTGATACAAAAGTTATTTACACAGTTGTGGATACGAATTCGAGTGTTTATAAATATTAATTTGAACTGACACATAATTTAATTTCAAATGTACAACAGCATGTTCTGCGTCAAACTGTTCCGATTTTATTCTCAAGTTGTGTTTACCAAAATGTCAAATTCTATGAGCGCGTTCATTAATTTCGAATTCCTCCGACGCAGATCTGACTTCGTCCTCTTCGTGGAACTCATTGTTGCAGCCTGAGCGTAATTGCAAATCTCTTCATAAATTACTTTTGAATGATGCGCCGAGTGAAGAACTGTCGTCTGTCACAATGGAGCGAGTGAGTTCCTGTCCCATTCGGCATTCTCCGAGACTATTCCCACCTGTCACGTGACTCTCGGAAATGCCAAGCATCACAATGGAGTGGGAATATTTATGAAAATAACTGTTTACTGTGGTTACGTTATTTTCTGTATTCAGCACATTTGTTATATTTTGGTAATTTGTTAGGTGTTATGTCAGTATATAATCTTAAGTTAAACGGGACAAGTCGCAGTTACGATTAGTAGTGAAAAAGCGTCTAAGTCGACATGTAGCAGAAATGCAATTTATACGATTCTGAAAATTAAGCCCGCCATATGACGAGCTTGATGACGGGTAAACATTAAAGCCGTGCTAGGCTTAGCTAGTCTGAGCTAGGCAGATATTATGTTGCACCAGAACTATTCAACGCCGTCTACTGAGGCTATATTGAAACATGAATCCAGATAACGCATACGCCGTAGAAAGTAAATAAATATTTTTATTTCGCATAAATCAAGATTAAGTACATATTATATCAATAGGTATAAATTAAAAGTATAAATATATATTAAATAACAGGCAATAAAAGATGGAAATAGGCAATTATCAATCACGGAATGAAAGTTGCTAAATAAAATTTTATAATACGTATGCTCGAGCAAGATGGTTTTGAAAAATTCTGAAATGGAGTCTAAACTGACTGCAGCTCTGTTTCGCCGAAGTTACACAGTTCAGCTCCAGTGGATGTCGTAAAACGCTCCGCCCCTTGTTATTCTAGCATCACTACATTGTGGAGCAATTAAAGATGCCATTCGATTGGGAATAACGTCCTTCAGATATGCATGTCCATAGTATTTGCATGAGGGATCGTCTTGATATTCAAATGCGCACAAACTTAAAAATGCTCAATGCGGACACCTAATTTTGACATCATAAGCAAATTCTAGACCTCCAAACGTAGTCCAAATACTCATTTTCGCGAAGTTCCTATCTTTATATTGAGATAATTAATATTCTGGAATGTGCAATTATCAGGGGTCCATATCGAAAACCGCAATTTGAAGGTCGAAATTTCGTTGATTGACCACAACTTTTCTAATAAAATGGGTGATTTGCTAAATTTACTGAAAGTGATTACTGGTTTATTCTGGTTAAGTGATTACTGGTTTATCTATTCTTGTGTTTCTTCTTCTCCGACCCAGACAGTTCGACCTACCTAAAAGTGAAAGGTATCCGTTCAGACGTCCGGAAAGTGGCCCCCAATTTAGACCGGAACCCAGTCGGGAAGGTATCCACATGCGCAGTACCCTCATTCTCTGAAGGACTTACGGACTCACATATTTAACCATCCGTACTCCGCATGAACACTGGGGCAGTTTGGTAGATCCGGGAGCAACCAAACTCGGGGCACTCGAGTTCCATCCACGTACGTCTGGCTGTCCCGACCGCCATTTTTGTTTGAAAACTTAAATCATTTTCAATAGTCATATTATGAGATTTTAAGATGGTCGAATTAATGAACGAAATACGCGAATGACGTCAGCCCAATGTGATGACATTCGAATATGTCAAAGTCGTGAGATTAGTTCATCGAATAGATATTTTAACGATGCTTTCTCTTTTAATGATGGTTATTGATTACTTATAATGAAGAATTTGTTTTGACGTTTTCAAGATCAAGAATTTTGTATTTTAAGTTATTATTTTTAATAGCTGATTTAAAAAAAACTATATAAGTTGTAATTAAACTTTAAATTATATATTGCTGCAGTTTTGGTTTCAAATATAAAAAAAAGTCAGCTGACAAAGCAATATAAAACTTTAATCCTTAAATCAAACGATTAAGCAATTAATATAGAGCAGAACTACTTTTAAGGAGTATAATTAGGGTTGAAGGTACGCCGGTTTAGAAAAAAGTCCAGTTAAACGGAGATGATTAAAACATGCTAAATCTATAGCATATCTTAACTGTTAGATTATACTAAAATTTTTGTAGTATAAGAATATGTAAACTCTTTAACTCTTTGATAGTGTAGCGTAATTACGTTGATTAGGTTGCATCTATACAACACTTTTTATACAAAGTTTTAATAAAACGGGGTAAGAAAGAAATGCCCGTTATATTAAAAATAATATAACTTTTTTAAAGTAATCAAAATTTTGCAACTAATATACATACAATTCTAAAATCATCGCTATGATGAATATTAAATACATAGCGAAAGAATTACAGGGGGGAAACAGATTTAAATTTTGCATACTCATGTAAAAAGTCTTTGAGAATTGATTTAAACAAATTATATCAAATCCTTATTCATACTTTTTCAAATATTAATTCCATAATTCCTATTTCATATAAAAATTATTTAAGCAATAATGAAAATCATGTAATTGTGTTTGGGTTAATTAGTAGCAACGTGATACAGAAAATCAGCTTGAGAAGATAAATATTATAAAAGATATGAAAGATACAGATAAAAGTCTGTAATACTTATTTACCATCAGGAGTGGAAAATATTACAGACTCAACTCTAAAACACTTCATCCAAGTGACTTTAAATTTGGTATAGTTTTGGTCTTGATTTGAAATATGCCGACAAACTGTCATTGGTGTTGCCATTGAAAATTTCGAAGTTTCTTGCGTGTTTTGATATGAAGACGGTCCCTATATAAATTGTATGTACAATAATTTGTAGAGGACGGTATTCCTAAACGAATGGTACATTTAAATTTGATCTACGATGTACGTATGGTAAAAGAGAAGGACGTATCATACAGAATTGTATTAAAAATCTGTATAAAATCTGTTACTACAGTATTGTGGCAATTAATTGAGAAATGTCATTTTTTTCGTTTTATCACACGTAAGCTTAGGAAGAAGCACACCAAATTAGCTCAGAGTTCAAATTGCAGTTATTGTCAAAGTAGCAGGTGTTCGTATGCACCTGGTAAGTAGCAGGTGTTGAAATTCCTCCGCTAGGTGGCAGGTGTTCCGCAGTGGTAGTTTCTCAGTTGTTGCGGGGCTCATTAGCGTCATGGATATCAGCGCGGAAACACATGCTAAAGTGATTGCGCTTAGAGAACACACTTCTAAGACGTTCGAGGAAATAGGTAAAATATGTGGAGTGAGTACAGCAAGTGTCGGGAGGATCTGGAAGCGGTTTCAGGAAACAGGAAATGCTGGAACCAACCGCTCTGAAAGAAGCGGCCGAAAAAGATCAACTTCGACTCGTGACGACAAAACTTTACATCGAATGAGTGTTAAAAATCCTCGATTAACCAGTTTTGACCTGTCTAAGTCCATGGTGGCAGCTGGTGTTGATATTGCACCTTCAACAGTGCGATACAGGCTGTTAGAACGCGGACGGAGACCGTACAAGAAGCAGCTTCTGACGCTTCGCATGAAGAAAAAAAGGTTGGAATGGGCACGGAAATACAAAACATGGACTGAGAAGGACTGGGAGAAAGTTCTCTTTTCTGACGAAACACATTTTGTGGTTCAGGGATTTATATCTATGTTCGTGAGAAGGAGCCAAGGAGAACCTCTCAATCAGCACCACATCAATCAAACACACAAGTATCCGCCCAAAAAAATGTTTTGGGGTTGTTTCAGCGTTTTGGGGACAGAATCTCTTGTTTCCGTAGAGGGAATGATGAACAGTACCAGTTACGAAGTCATATTGACCCGAAAAGTGCTTCCAACCATGGCTAAACTGTGGCCGAACGGAGATTGCGTTTTCCAACAAGACAGCACGCCATGTCACACTTCGAAGCGAATCAAAAATTTCTGCTCAAAAAAAAATATTACCGTACTGGATTGGCCCGGGAATTCACCAGACTTGAATCCCATAGAAAATTTGTGGGCTATTGTCAAAAAACGGCTTCACAAATTTGACTGTACGACGATTGACAAGCTAATTTCGGCCGTTATTGACATATGGTTCAGAGACGTTGAAATTAAAACTACATGTGCTAGTCTAGTACATTCCATGCCGAAACGTGTCTGTGATGTTATAAAGTCTCGGGGAGGTCATATCACTTATTAGTTTTAAATGTATCCATAGAAAACTTGAATAAAACTGAATTTTATAAAAATAACTGCATTTCTCAATTAATTGCCACAATACTGTATTCAAATGGCTGGTGATCGATGTACACTGATTTTGTGACAGAATACTCAAACTATTACAGACTAATGTATGAAATTGTGAGGCCAGAATATGTCCTCACATGAGGCATTTTATTTCAATATTTATGGTGCTTAGAACGGCTATCAAAGCTCGAGTCTGGCTGGCGCCGGTGTTTACAACAACGTGAACTTTTAGGTCAAATACCATAAATTTGGGTGTCCCAGGCCAAAGGGGCTGAAAGGGGCCTTGATAAATGTCAAGTGATGCCATTGGGTTCAGAAGAACCAATGAGCGCCAAGGAGAAGAAGGGCGGAGCTCCCCCCCCCCCCCCCCCCGCCGAAGGAATCACAAGTCACTTTGATACGAAATGCTGCAAAAAAACTCGGATACAAAATGTTGCAGAAGTAAATCTGAGACCGATACGAAATGTTGCAGAAGTAAGTCTAACTCTGATATAAAATGTTGTAGAAGCAACTCGGATACGAAATGTGGCAGAAGTAAGTCTGACACGAAATGTGTGGTTGCAAGAAGTCTCATACGAAGTGTTGTTGAAAGGAGTTTGACAAAAGGAGCGAAGCGAACATGACCTAGCAGAGATGACTTAGGAGTTGCATTTATAGTATGGAGATATAAAGTATCAGTCGAAGTGAGATATACGAGGAGGAGCCACACACCACAGAGTTATGGCAGTATAAGGCTGATGCAAGCGAGATGATGAGCCCAAGTCTAAACTGGAAGGTATGTGCTCTGATGTTACCGGTCCTAGACACCTTCGTAAAATTAATACTTCTGGTCGTATCTCCCCTAGCTAAAATAGTTAAATGAAAATTGATAATAAATGAGAAATGATATAAATGATAAATTGTTGTTGATGATAAATTGATGTGGTTAATAAATTATATTGTTTAAGTTTTAAATAGTCTAATCTTTTAATAATAATTAATAATTCTTTTCAGGACTTACACAAAAGGTAAAAATAATTGGAGGGTTATTGCGGCACAACAACGAGCGATGTACGATTTAAATGTTAATTCCACTTTATGAGATCAACGGCCATGTTTTCAATGATTCATAAACAATTAATATTAATATTAATCTTTAAACTTAATCATTTTAATTCCACGTCCCACAGAAAGTAATGACAGAATAATAAAAAACCCGTAACTCACCTTTTCTGCAGTCCTGTGTCAACCTGGAAATCTTTTTATCTCTGAAAGATAAGCAAGTAAGCAATAAAAATACTGACTACTAAAATGACAAAGCATGGTTGGTTTTCCTCAGGTTGGTTTCTCTGTTGGATGTTTGGGTCAAATTTTGAAATGAAATCTTTATCCATTTCTACGGATTCGATTTTCTTGAAATTTTACGTGCATGTATACATAACACGTTATATGACTGGATGCATACACTTATGTTAAATATTCCTTCCCGCCTGCAGTATTTGCGTTTCTAATATACCCGAACACATGCGAACAACACGTCGCTCCCGATCAATTTTATTCATTAATTTATGACTTTCCTACAAAAGAAATGACTATTTCCACCTCCCAACAAATACAAACCATTTATACGATCACGTAGAACTCCATGCAAAGAGTACCTTTCCCACGAACAGTAAAAGTCATTCTATTTTGTATCAAAACTATTAAATTAATAATACATACAATGCGATTGAGGTTATCAAAGAAATGTATATTAATTGCACGATATATTGAATTCTCGTGAATGCAATATTTTTTAACAGTCAATTAGTTGGCGATATTGCGCCAGATTTGTTATCAAGGTAAAATTTTCATCGAAAGTATCAGCCAGGAAATCAGACATCAGTAAATTTCTTAAAATGCATTTTTATACAGTATAACACAGCTTCTTTGATCTCATAAGGCAGGCTTATTCCCCCATTATTTATCTCCTGTTTCTTTTATATTTCGCTTTTAAAAGATGTTATCTATTTGGGACTTTGATTCCTGCCCCCCCCCCCCCCCCACGTACGTATTGTCAAAGAGTGGAATCAGGTAAATCACGAAGTTATAGCATATGAAGTTGTATTATAACATATTACATAAAGAAATTACTGGGATCAGTGGTTCGTGGCAATTTTCCATACGTGTTCGATAATTATGCTGGCGTGAAATAGATGTATTTTTCATATCAAGATGACCAAATTAATAATTCTCTCAAAACGATAAGATCTGTAGCAGATATTAAACTTATATTTCTGAGTTATCAAAACTTTGTCAATTAATAAAGACATTTGAAAATAATCATGCCAGTAGTGTTGCTATATTTGTCACCAACTGGAATGAATTAATATCGCCTATTCCAAATGTGCCTAAGTGGGACCCACACACAGGCATATATACACAGATAAGGTCATTTCTTATGTAAAATCGTTGTAAATAGGATGATTAAACTGTCAACTGATTGTATGCGATTATGTGTATCTACCGATTATTATGGATTACTGTTTATTCTCGCATTATTGTTTTGATTTACCAGATATATTTATTTATACTGTAATAAAAATATATTAAATTATTATTTACAAGGTTGGACACTGAACATAAGTACACTTTCAATACTTCTTACAACACGTTTAGCACTTTCAATACTTGAAGAGCGGTTTCGAAGTGGTGGTTATCCCCACTACGAATCCGCTATTTGAGTGTTTCAAATATTATTGCTTTATGGCCTGCCATCTTGCTGTTGTTCCTTGGCGTTGGTTAAGTAAAGGAAATGGTTTTATCTGAGGAGGAGAGACTCAAACTTCTCAGAGACCCACTAGAAACCTCTCCTCAAACACCCTGGAGGGATTCAAAGCTCTCTGGGAACAATTGTCATGTAATTTGTAGATGCCTGTCGAACGCTCATAAGGCAGTATTAAATGCTTTGAGCTGGGGACGTCTATAGCTCAACGTTATAATACTGCCTTATGAGCGTTCCCTGTAGTACTCTCCCTATTGAAAGTGTTATTCTCACAAACGACAGTTTTATATTTGTGTAAAAAATACCGTCTAATCAATTTTAATTCGGTTTATATCGATCCTAGTAAATGAAATATGCTTGTCACGTTATTTGCATACGTTTGATTTTTTAAAGGAATTTTTAATTGTGTTATTATCACAAGTAGCCGTTTTATACCTGTGGGATGAACATTATATCATCTAGGCAATTTTAAATCGGTTTATATCGATTCTAGTAAATTAATATATGCTTGTCACGTAATTTGCATACGTTTGCTTTTTTTAAGGAATTTTTAATTGTGTTATTATTAAAAGTTACAGTTTTATACTTATGTGGTGGACATTATACCGTCTAGGCAATTTTGAATCGGTTTGTATTGTGAGACCAGAAATAGATCTCACACCAGTTTAAAGTGGGACAGCTATATGCACGGTATTTATTGTGTCTGAAATGTCGGACAATATACCTCCAGTCTCAATGACTCCAGTGCTTACAACACGCTGACCCAAAGGTCAGTTAAAATCATAAATTTAGGGGTGTCAAGACAAGAAGGGGTCGATAGGACGCTTAAGAAAGAACGACATTGGATAAAAAAGCTGACCAATGGAAAAGATGCTTGTGGCGTTGCTGTGAAGGTTGCCAATAAGAGCAAAGGAGGAGTGTCAGTCCTGAGTCAAAAAGAGCCATAACCAATGACATAAGAACGACGATAAAAACAGGTATACAAACTCACAGCACGACATTAAGAAGCACGGCACTTAAATCAGATATAGATATACATAGAATGACTTAAGAACGATGAGACAGAATGACTATAAGGACGGATATATGGAACGAGGAAGAATATAGACTTCGACACAATTCGAACGACAATGATTTAGACTTCGAGAGAGAGTTCCACTAGAGATATGACTCATACTTCGAGAGTGTGTGCCACAGAGTAGTACGGATATAGTCCGCAAAAATTGTCATAATATGCAATCTACGACAGTCAGAGTCCAAGGCGACTTCAGCAAATGTTAAAACCAGTACAATATACAAGGATGCAAGCGTTGTGATCAGGTATGTGTTCCTCAAATATGGTACCAGGTCTTAAATGCATTTTAGGTATTTTTAATTATAGCCTCACATTGTCTCTCTCCGCCGAAATAATATGAATAATTGTGTAATGAATTCAATAAGTATTTTATGTTGTTAATTAATGATTTATTGTTAAAGTTAAAATGGTGTAATCAATTTAGTATTATATTATTTAATATTATTTTACAGAACTCGCGCGAAGGATAAATAATTGGAGGGTTATCAGCGGCAAAACAATGCAATGTATAATTTAATAAGCAACACGAATACGACCAATTTACGGCCATGTTAAAATATGTTGAAAATAATTAATAATCTAAAATTCCAAGTTTAAATATAAATTTGTTATTTGTGCATCACATATATCGATTCTGGTAAATTAAAATATGTTTGTCACGTAATTTGCATGCGTTTGCTTTCTTTAAGCAATTTTTAAATGTGTTATTATCACAAGTAGCAGTTTTATACTTGTGTGATGAGCATTATACTATATAGGCAATTTTGAATCGGTAAAAATTGCTTGTAACAAATCAAAATAACTTCATTCACCGAGCACTCAATTCAGATAAGCTGTTGCACCCGACCGTTCTAGAACCAGACCGGTCACGGTTATGTGAAAACTACACAATTTATTTTCGAGATATATTTGCATCTTAGGATTCAATATTTCATCCGATAAATTTATGAAATTAAATTATATATTCTCCAAGCGAAGACATTTGTTTTCAAATGACCTCCTTTCAATGAAATTTAACAATATAAACTCTTTGCTCCATCCATTAGCGGACGTGTCTTGAAATTTCTTGTAGTCAGAAATATACCGAAATCAGATTTGAATTCGCACTTTCATGGAGGAGGAAGATATATTTTCGGTCTGAATAGCTTATACATAATTATACTCATTTGTGAATATATTTTCAAACTTTATTTATAAACTTCGGAAGAGAAATGTAATATCTTAGGAAATATGAATAGCAAATACTATTTAGAAATGACTATCGATATTTCGAATACATCGAATAACTAGTTATTAATTTTCAAAAAAGTTCTGCATTACTTCCCTTGAATGGAAAAGTTGCATTCATATTGGAAGTGTTTCTAGATTACACAATGCACGGGCCATATTTTAAAGTGTCATATACTTGTGAAATTAAAGATATTTGAAGATATTCCCTTTAGTGTATACTTAAATACATTAGTTTTCCCAAACATGATTTCTGTGTACGTTTAAAGGTTAACTAAGGGTAAGGGCTATTCTCGACTTCTTAATTTTCAAGAAGTGTCTTCCTCGGGAAAAACAGAGCCTAAATTTAAATAACAGCCCCGCAGATTGCGGACGGGGGAGGGTACTGGCAACCAGGTTAAATAAAGGCGAAATGCGAAGCAAGACGATACGGTTCGAGATGATACGAAGTAGAAAGTGGAGTGTGTGAATGCAGACGATGGTAGAAAAAGTGGACCATGTACATGCTGATTCATTATGTGTAATTTATGTCAATAGAGTTTATTTTTATGACTTCTAAAGATTAAGAATGAACTTGCTGTTCATATAAAAATATGCCTACGTGTTCATTCCCACACTTTTACGTAATCAATTATTTCTGAAAATAACTGCCGACCACACTGGGGAACTCTGAAGTCTAGATAGGGCTCAATAGTGAGTGGCTCAATAACGAACATGATATTGTGCAGGCACGTTTTCATTTTGGTATTAATTTGTTGAAATTTGGGATATTGTAAAATGCACATGACACGTGGGATTACGGGCCAGTATTTTTAACACTGTAATAAAATTTCCTTAAACGTGTAGCATTCTATATCTGTGAAAAGTTTAAGGTCAATCCATTAAGTGCGTAGTTTTAGAGCTATAGTACAAAATCACTTATTGATGTGTTGCAAATAATATACTAGTTTCTAACACTTTACAGCATAGTTGAAAAGTGTTTATGACTTTGTTCATTCTCGTCTGTCTGTCTGTCTGTCTGTCCGTTAGCACAATAACTGCCATAAAAATGACTTTATCAAAATGAAATTTTAGTATGTTTTCACGCGGTCTGTGGGACCTATGGGAATATAAATGAATAATATCACCCAATTAGTTTTGGATTGAACCTGGGTTTGAAAAAATGAAATACATTGAACCATATGGGATCTAATTTTCAAACATTTATTAAGCGAATTTAAAATTCACAAATTACTTCAAAAATTTTAGGAAATATTCAAATTATCCCATAAAATATATGAAAAAAAATCTCAGTAAAATATGTTAAGCAGTTTTTTAAATAAAAATTATTTAATATAGGGATAAAAACAAATTCAATTAAAATTTGACTCTTTATTATATCCTCCAGAAAGAAAAATGAGATATATTATATGATAAATATCTTCCCAAGAGTTGAATTGTTTATATGTAAAAGAGGTTTCACATTTTAAATAAATGTTGTAGATAACAATTTTTCAAAATTTTAAATAAAATAAATTATTATAGTATTGTGATGAATGAAACGATTGGAAAAATGTTTATGAATGAAATGCTGCTTTTATAGAGAGGATATTTATATTTCGATGATGTCATTTGAATAAAGTTCATTTGTTTTCGATAAAGTTTTCAAATATAATAAATTATTGTAGTATTATGATAATTTTAAAAATATTGTATGTATCGCATTTTAAAGATGTTTAAACAGGCCGTCATTTGAATGAAGTTTTCAAATATAATAAATTAATGTAGTATTGTGATAAATTTAAAAGTATTACCGATGAATGTATTGCATTTCAGAGATGTTTATATAAAATTACATTGAAGTTGGAAAGTGTTTCATAATCAATGCTTTATGCATGATTGATCTTTCTTATTGAATATAAAATTGAGACTTGTAATATAAGATGCTACCATCATGATAAAGTTATGCAAACTTATTAAGTGGATTTCAAAAATTTGTTATGGATATAGTATAAATGGTGAATCGTATTATTTGCACGACACAGGAATCTTTTCAAAACAACAATGTTCTTTCTTTTTTTTTATTATCGTGCAGAAATCTCCATTGCCAACTAATTCGGTTTCAACATTCTGTGTAGTTTCAGCAGGAAAGGGGTTAAATCGATTTTCAACAAACATGTTGACCGAAAAATAAATAAGAGCAAAATAGCGATATTTAGTAACCAGCCGCTTAGAAAATGTGTGTATTTTAAATTTGATCGTAAAAGTATTTTTAGAACGAATAAGCTCTTTCTATTAGCAAATAAAATATTATGTGTACAAATACAAAAATTTATATTTACCATAAACGTATTTTATATTTTATGTATCACAAATATTGAAGTAAATAAATCAAACTAGAGCACAACAATCTACAAATGATGAAAAGACCTTGTCTCACCTCTCCGCATGCTTATTGATCAAAATTGTTCAGAAAAATAAGAAATACATGGAGTATAACTCTTAAAGAAAATAAACATATTCTGAATTGATTTACTGTCATATCATTAGCAAACCAGACGTTTCTATCAACAATGACCTCCCATAGTTAGACACAGATTAAAAAATAATAAAATCAGGCGACAGCGTTAATTGATTTTCGATGGGGCAAAACATACATTTTGCAAATGATTCTACTGTTGAAATAAGATTGGTATCGTAATTTGCACCTTCAAAACGCGGATGAAATATTTTGTGAGATGGAAGATTTATGTCAATAGGATGCTTTAATTTCATGTTCATTTAGGATTGAAATAAGAAAAGAATATATATACAAGTCAAACGTTTCTCATAGTTACTGGAGTACAGGATAATGAAGAATTGGTATTTGTTGGTATTTGATTTTATCATCGAGTCAACATCGAGTAAGCTCGAGTAAACTCAGTTACAGACACTGGGTGCGTTTGAAATGTCTCTGTCGTTATGACCAATAACCCGCGGTCATGACTAGAACTGTTTTCGTCATTGGTCCAGTTATAACCTGAATAACCGAGAATTATCTCCGGTATTTTCGTTTATATGGTCCATCAATGAATGGTCAGAAGACTTATTTTGCTGGAAATGCTGCGTAGAATCGCGGAAAATAACCCTAGGAGAATGGAATTTATTCCATCCTCCTAGGAATAATCCACGATGCGGTTTTTTTCCTACTGAGTAACCAGATAACGGAAAACAAACGTGACATATCTACCTATAACCGGAATGACCAGTAGGTTGAGTTTTCAAACGCGCCCCCTATATGATCAGGGAATTTGGTCGAAATATTTCAATTATGCAATTTTTCATCTGTGTTTCAGAAGAAGAAATTTAAAAGCGTGTGTGAAACAAAGTGTTTTACTCTTTATATGTCTTATCTTGTCATCGCCTGATTATGTGATGGATGATAAGAATCGCATTTTTATAGTTGATTTTGATATAAGTGAGCTGCGTATAGAAGGCCGTTTCACATCATTATGAGTTATTTTCAAGTACATAATTACTTAAATTGCATACTGCAATTTAAATCATATTTAAAATTAAAAAATAATAATAATTTGATAAGCATTCGTTTTAATTACTCTAAGAAATAAAATACTATTCTGAAAAAAAAAAACAAATAAGATATATTATATTAATGATTCAATTAGAATACCAAAATAATTAAAAATCAATTTAAACAACTAAACACGTGCATTTTTTAATACCTCCTATAATTAAACCAGAAATATTTTAGAACACATATTGAAAAGAGAGAATTGTAATGATTACATCTGGGAATTCATTAGTTTTGCGAAAACTACAGCACACTGTGCTGCTCTAGACAGCAAATCTATTGTCTCAGAATCTTAAGGAAATGTTTGAACTAGTCTTCGAACAAACTTTGCTCAAACGCCACTGGCAACAAAGCCTTTATTTGATAAAATGCCTCAATGAAAAGAGTTTTAACTTCGAAATAGGCAAACACGGAATGTTAAGTCCGAAGTGGGCTCTATTAAGGGAAATAAAAATTTACATTATATACATTTAAAGCTTAAATTCTCCACATGCAGGCTAAATACCATGCAATAAGTGCCCATCTTAGTATTTAATACCGCAAATAATTTTTTTTATTTAATACGAATGTTTTTGATTTGATAAAGTAATTCTATAACAATTTCTAACCCAATTTTACATGATATACTATCTATGTGCAATGGTTTACAATAAAAGGTTTCAGTTGTTACTTTTGAGTGGATTTAGCCGCATGATTCTCAAATAAGGGGAATATTTTCATTATGCTCTGTGTGTTGCCATAGACAGAGAAATGCGTGTTTACTAATAAAATGCTTGGTTTAAATTAATAAAATGGTTTAAACAAAGAAAGCATGGTTAAAACAAAATTTTTAATCAATGGGGTTTAAAGTAGCCAACCCTGATAGCAACCCAAAAACTTTCAAGCTGTTTTTCTGTTTAAATGTTCTCATCTGATTAATAATGAAAATTTTTATAACATTGTGAAAGCGTCAGAATGAACGCGCAGGCATCTTTAGAATAAAACGACAATTTTATTCTTAAATTACAGAAATCATAAAATAAACGTAATTTACACATAATAAATCAGAATGTATATGGTCCACCTTTTATTTACCATCGTCTGCATCCACACTCGCCACCTTCTATGTACCAACTTGTATCAACTCGAACCCCTCTATTTCATGCTTCGCCTTTTTATTACCTGGTTGTCAGCACCCTCTACCTTCTGCAATTTGCAGGGATGTTATTTAATTTTAGGCTCTTCTTTTCTTGGAGGAGACAGTGCTTGAATATTTAGAAGTCAAGAATAGAATTGTTAAAGCTTTCCTTATATTCTAAAGACGTTCGTTTTATTTTTCTAAATTTAGAATTAAGCTGAAAAGCTGTACTTAACAAACTCAATTTTGGACATTTTCGACAACTGAAACTATTTACTATATATATATGAATAAATCAATGGATCGTTAAATAAATATCTTATTTTTGTTTTTTATAAATTTTTATTTGAGAGAGAAAGTCCAATGCATATTAACTAAACAAACGAGAACTAAAATACTTATATATAAATTATCTTATTTCGTTTTCTTTAAAGCAAGTCAGATACAATAATGCAGGAATAAAATGCATAAAACACATATACAAAACAAAAGATTATAATCTTAAAGTGTTGTCGCTTTCACAATGTCCATCTATGTGCATTACGTCAGCACATTCTAATTAAACGATTGCCAGTTCATAAACCGTCTGAGAAAATTTCTAGACAAATCGGGTTAATTTGAGAAAATCGGCCAACCGATGAAATTCGAGCAGTTTCTCAAACACTACAAAAATCGCCAAGTTAGCAATATTTCGCGAAGTTTGTCACAAAGGAAACCAAATACATCGTGAAGGTCAAGCACCCTGAACGGACCCTCAAGTAATAAAGATTGCCTGTAAATATTGTTTTACCTACAGGTTAGGGAATTGTAAAACAAACTTACCCTAAATGGATAATATGCAAGCAATATAATTTCTCAAATAAACGAACTAATTTTGGAAAGTTTCTGTTTAATATTTCAAACAAATATAGAATTTATATAAAGCGCTTAGAAAAATGTCCTTAGAATGTAGAAAAAATATCAGTTTATCAGTGATACGTAAAAAAATGCTTTTATAGCGATTTCAAAACAAGCATCGTTTCAATGTTTTAATATTCTTGTAACGTGGATTTATTTGTTTAACTGAGTAGCTAATATTCACCACATAATAAACAAAAAAGAAACAGAAAAAGGTTTTTTTTCCGATTTTCTCATTTTCTGCACCTTTAGGCACACAAAGCTGCTTTAAACAAATTTGCATATTTATGGAAATGTTTCATGCAGTATTTTCCTTTGCTTTTCCATTCTATTACCCTTCAGTACCAATCCCTTATTTAAATATGTATTTTTTTTTAAACATTTTTTTTATCTTTTCGTTCTAGTAAGCATATGATTGCATAATCAGTGCAGAAACACTGCTAGGGAAAACCGTTCATTTACATTAAAACTCCATAAACCATGCTTTGTATACCATTGAAATAAAATAATAATTAAATTTATCTATAAAAGGGTTAGACTGGGATAAGAATCCACCCATGCAGTTAATGACGCACAATATTTTGTTACTGTACTTTTTTTAAATAAAATAAATATTCGTATAATCTGTGTTTTCGGACCGCTTTATAGCTAAGTAATAAATATGTATTGATCACGAAGCTCTATTCAACTTTATTGTACATTTATATAACACTAGAAAAATACTTACATGTGTACCTTATTATACATGGAACAAGTGTGAAGGAAAACATGTTATAAAGTCTAAAATAGGACATGGATTGGCGTCATCGTAGAATACAAATCGAATACGGTTGATGAAATAAATATGTGTCCATTTGAGCTCGAAATATATCTGCAAAATTTTCATAAAATTGAAGAGGCAGGTTAACCATGTCCGATTGTGTTTTAGAAGATTTGAATGCAAATCTGAAAATAAGTATTGCTTCAAATAAACAATATCAAAGAAATGTTCCTAAATATATTAAACTAGAACGATAAGCCGATCACAAGATGGAATAAAGTTGCAAAATATTATCTCCGATTCGCTAAACATAAAATTGCAAAACATTTTCTCTTAACCACTCCGCAAGCCATACACTCTTCCCATTGAATATTATTATTACTTTCCTTATATACATAATGTATAAGGAAAGTATTGTGACGGAGTCAAAAATTCGAATTCGAGTTTTCGACGGGAGAGCACGTTTCAAGCATCTCTGATCGCAAATCAAACATTTTTGAAGTGATGTCTGTGTGTGAAAGTATGTGTGTATGTGTGTCAGTGAGTCTGTGGAGACGATAATTGACGAACGATTGAACCGATTCGAACGAAATTTTGTACCAAATTCACAATCTGTGAACAGTGGAAGTCTGTTGTTTTCATACGCAATCGAATGTTCAGAACCCCCTTAAATTTTCGAATGGAATTTTGAAAAAATCGTCAAAAAATCGAAACCGTTAATAAAGTTACGCAAACAAAAATTTCTTATGTAATTTGTCATTAGAAAACGACTGATATAAATTTTAGAACGCTAACATGAACCATTCTCGAAATATTGCACATTTTTAAAAAAAAATTATCAAAGAGTTATATAAAATAAAAAGAAATATTTCCTATTGAAGAAATATGTTCACTTTTCATATGTAATACCATGCGATAAATTGGGTGACATCATTCTCGTGGATCTAGCTCGTTCCATTCATGAAAAATGACACTTTGAGTTATACTTTTATATTTGAACGCCAATAATCATTTATCTGCTGTAAGAATAACTTATTTCTCCGTCCATAACGTTTGACGAGATTTTGGCGACGAATTTGGCGGCATGTCGCCAACTTGGCGACATTTTAAATTGTTGCCAAATTAACAAAAATCTCGCCAAATTGATAAAAATGACGGTAAATGAATGAAAATAACGACTCATTGAAGAAAATTTAATGTCTTGGAAAGAATATAAGTATCTACTATAAGAATAACATTTTTTTAGCTGTAAAAGTAGTAAATTCATTATATTATATAAGGAAAGCCATGTGTCGCCCACATCAGATTTTTTATTATACAACTCCCAAAACACACAGACTATAGCATCCGCTAACATAACGCAATTAATATACGCTCCCTTAGATTCCCTAACAACGACGTTATCGAGTTTGATGCCTCAAACTTTTTATTTCAAGTTTTAAATGACTGGTTATACCTGGAGCTAAAAGGGACTCACTCCCTGTAACTTCACGGTTCATATAATTTAGCTCAGACTAATCTATCTATAAATCACTTCAGTGCTTAAACATAGCCACCTTTATTTAAAATGCCTGTTCTTTTCTCCGCAAAAATAGTGAACACTCAACCTACCCATCTCAAAACTGACCGCTAGGTGGTGCTAGTTATCATCTAAAATAACGTTGTTGTTTTTCCATATGAGTACGTGTTTTACCTTGGAGGATTCGTTGTATTTATATAATTTTCATCTTGCTCTCAAATTTTTTGACTTTGATTTTCTTGTATTTTTAAATTGCAATATCATGCTTTTACTATGGTTTATTGTGAAGTGCCCTTTTGTACATCAAATACCATAAAAGTCTTCTTGAATATCTTTCGGAAGTCAATCGTCGGGAGAAATGGATTAAAACAGAAGATATAAAATATTAATTAAAAATTAAAGCAGATACTTTTCACCGAAAGTGTGTGTGTATACCTGTATAATTTCTGTCACAAATTACACTGTCAACGTACCTAGGTTGAAGTGTGAACATTTTAACAACATACTAAAATTTTATTTTGATAAAGTCATTTTTAAGGCAGTTATCGTGCGAACGGACAGATTGACAGACAGAATGAATGAGCAAAGTCATAAACACTTTTCAACTATGGAAATTGTTAAAAAACTATATTTCATGAAAATACTCTATTTCATGTTAAAGTTGTTCTCCTCCACATGTTAACAGACGTTTTCTTTTCATGTAATTAATTACCTAATTAAGACCCTTTATAGAAGAGCATGTGTCCATCACTTAAATTGATGATGGATCACTTAAATTAGATCCGGATCACTTAAATTCATGAATATAAGATATATTTAAAAATATGTGTTGATAATAAAACTGTTAAAACTGTTTTCATGACAATTAACAACTTTTCTACGCACATAATATGTCATAAAATTAGAACATGTTGTTGTTATCAAGTTCTGATGATCTGTCGTTTCTTCATAGCTAAGACATTTATCAAAATTTTAAACTCTTAATATAATCAAAAACTTAAGAACTTAAAATCTCCCCCATTTCAAACTTCACATGAGACATCCGAATAAGCAAATATTTTTTGTCGAAATTTGAACTGATTGTTCAATTCAGACAATTTAGTTTTTAGTAGAGGGCATATTGCCGGTGACTGCCATGGTGAAAGAATAATTTGGGAAAAAAATCCGCTTATATAGATGTATTAATTTAGAAATGATCTGTAATCACTTCCGATTAACGGTTACCTGTATTAAGTAATCTGTATTCACGTTAACCTGTAGTAAGTAAGCTTTATTCACGGTAACCTGTATTAAGTAATCTGTATTCACGGTAACCTGTATTAAGTAATCTGTATTTACGGTAACCTATGTTAAGTAATATGTATTAACGATAAGCTGTATTAACTCTAACCTGTATTCACGTACTAAGGGTCGACCTTACACTCCCCAAGAGACGAAATATTTCTCCAGACGAAAAGTATTGTCAGTTGACCTACTATAGATTTTAGTTTAACAAGCTAAATTACTGCTTCTTATCCTTTGGTTAAATTCATTTTTATTGCCCCCCCCCTTACTTTGTAGCAATAGTTATACATACTAAGAACCTCTATGACTTTGTGAACAAAATTCGTAATTTCAAAACTAATAATTGTATTGTGGTTTCTTTTGACGCCAAGTCTCTCTTTACTACTGCTCCTGTTGAACGTGCTTTGTTTTTCGTCAGGGAAGGGCAACGGGAATTTCATTCCTTTGAGTTTGAAGTAAATCACCCCATCTCTTCGACACGTTCGTGTTTGTTTTAGAACACTTTCGTCACTCAAGTTGATTGCTTCAAAGTGTCTGAAGGATGAGCTATGTGCAATTCTCTAAGTCTACTTTAATGCGATATTTACATTCTCTATTTTGCAATTTCATTATTTAGTATTATTCAATTTCTCTTTTATGTTCGTTACATACATGTAGTATCCACATTGACAATGTGAACCTGCAATTCAAGAAGCCTAACTGTAGAGTGTCGGCTGGCCCGTACAAAGATCTGTGGTTCGATTCCAGGAAGAGGCAGCGAGGTTCTTTACAATCTCGTCCGAACAAATCAATCCTGTAAGTTAGTGAAAAGGTGCCGGAGATCTGAAAAGTTCAGGTTTTTGCACTGACAAGGTGAATTGATTTCCGAAACGCACGTATGCTCCTTTATCTTGATTTGCGCCGCATTTTACGTTGTAAATCAGTTCGTTATTTAATTTTTTTTCACAAACGTTTGCTGAAATTTACGGCAATCGATAACATACCGAAATAAGATTTGAATTTTCCCTTTCATTAAGGAGGGAGTGATATTTTCGTTCTAAGTAGCAAATATATCACTATATCCATTTACGACTCCGTGAAAGTTCATTTACCTCATTTTTTCGAATGATAAAAGAATATCTTAAGAAATATGAATAAGAAATGTTTTTCAGAAAATATTTTTGATACTTCAAAATCTCCAATGTAACTCTATTCATTTTTCGAAGGTATTCGGTTTTGCTTTCTTTAAGTTACAAAGTTATATTTCGATTTAGAAGCGTCTCTAGAATATAGGTTGATTATAAAAAAGATGGGTCCAAATTTTACGAGGTGATAGTGTACACCAAACCAAGCATTTTTCGTCATAGTTTACCTGGACGGAAATGAAACGTAAAGGCGCTACAAGGCGATGGATTGGGAGAAGTGGTCCCATAATTTGACCCCCACGATAGCCCGATTTGTTGTGTCTTAACTTCTTTTTGTGGGAATATCTCAAGAGTCTCGTCTATGATACTGCCCTTGAATATGAAGAGGAAATAGTCGCTATAATTTCCGCTGTTGTTGCCGAAGTGAGCGACATGTCTGGCCTGTTCGAGAGAGTTCGTCAATCTCTTATCGACACTGCAAGACGTGCATTCAGGTTGTCTTTTGAGCTATTACTGCCATTACTGTTTATTAAATGCCATTTTGTATCTAAGTCATTCTTGTGTTTGCGCCTCGCCTCATCGATTTCACCACTGGCGCCCTTACGTTTCATTTTCGACCCGGTAAACTATGACAAAAAATGCTTGGTTTGGTGTATACCACCACCTCGTAAAGTTTTCACCATCTTTTTTTAATCACCCTGTATATTAAACATTTTTCAAACTATAATTTTTAACAGTTTATTTAAATGTATTAAGTTTCCGAAACCTATTTATGCATATGGAAATAATTAAATTTTTCTTTCTGGAGGACTACACCGGGATATATGTGACACAGACCTGATTTACTATTCCAATTTTTGACAATTGGATGAAATTTAGGATATTGCAAATAACACGTACGTCACGGATTGAAATCTTCGAGAAAAGTATATTTCTGTACTACATTTTCATGTCAACTAGATAAGTCGTACATGATAGTAAGTACAAGAAAGCATTCACAATTTTACGTACAGCTGAAACTGCTGCTGTAGTAACAAAATGAAAATAACTTCATAAAATCAGCATATAAACCAACAATAATAATATAGACTGGTTTCAAAGGCAAGAAACAACACCAGGTCATACAGGAAGCGCAACCTGCACTCGTGAGCTAGATCGGTGATTGATGTAAAAACAGCATTCGTGACTCAAGCAGAGAAAGGAGGTTGTGAAAGATCAGAGAAGAAAGCAGGGGTAAAGAACCAAGGAGGGTGTAACTAGAGGTAGGACATAATGAATAAACGGTAGAGGAAAGTAAAAGGAAAGTAAACTTCCAACAAAGGTCTCAACACCAAAATGTTTGCACACTGAATAAAACTAAGAACATAAAAGCACTATTCAATTAAAAAAAGCAACAACAACCGGTTTCAAAAGCTACATTTTAAGCTACATTAAAAGCTACATTTTTCTACATTCTTTTTGAATTTCCTTAAAATCTGGTGCTTTTACTACTGATATTGTGGACTCATGCAGTTTACTAAACTGCTCGAATCCTGCTTCAGCCACATGTGCTGTTCTTACTTCAGTCACTGATCTTGTCGCTTCTTATGTGTCCTGACGAAGACGGATGTTTTTTGCTTTCGATTCTGGTCAATATTAATTTTGTGCTTTTTACTGCTTTTAACGAAATTATTTTAGTTTTATTCTTTTTTTACTTACTCCTTTGCTATAAGTAGCAATTACAAATTTTTACATGTCAAATTAAAAAAGTATATAATGGTACCAATATAAATAAGTAATATAAACTTGCTCAGCAATTTTCGAAATTTAGCACTATAATGCAAATATCTCAATTGTATACTGCAAACGACAGAGGAACGTTTTTAAAACATCCGTACGTTGATTTTATCGTTGATTTAGTACGTTGATAGAATCTTTATAACATATGCTATTTCAATACTTTATATAATTGAGCAGATAAATATGTTAAAATCAATTTCCAACAGATAGGTAGAATTACTGAAAAGTTGATTACAGATTAAAATATGTATTTAGGAATCAACAGCATCAAAGATGTCTATATAATTGCAAATGTGTTCAGTACATTTTCAACAAACAGGTAGACCCACTGACTTAAAGACAAACATAAGTCTACAATCTATTTAATAATCAGCAGCAATGCCCACGTTTAGAAATGTATCGTTTTTGTACTCTTTAATAAAACGAGTCACGTGAAAACTGGTTTAATCTGAAAGTCTATCTTACTCGAAATTTATTATCATTCATTCATATTTGAAACACTCTGTATATTGGATGCGATTATCCTAGGGAAGGAATAGTAGCAATATACCACCCCCAAAGAACACGGACTGATTTCAAATAGATTTTCGATCCTTTCATTATCAAGCCAGACGTTTTATCATCCATTACATGTTCCAGTTAAGCATCAACCCGAAAAAGAGAATAAAATGAGTCGAAAGCATTAATTGATTTTCGATGGGACAAAGCATTACGTTTTGCAAATAATTCTGGTGTCAAAATGAGATTGGCATCGCATTTGCAAAACGTGTACGAATTATTTCAGCAGGCGAAATATGTATGTCCATCCGATGATAATATTCCTACTTCATTTAAAGTTGAAATGATAAAGGAAAATATAAGTAAAACGTGTCTCGTGATCTGTTCGTGATCTATATGTAATGGACTGTAATTTTATCTATTAGTAATGCATAGAAGCACACAATTAAAAAACTAAACCATATTTTTTTACATTATTCATTCTACACCTACTACATATCATTTTTGCCCTATGGCAACTAAACTACAGACCATACTGTTGATATTACTAATAAGTAGCCCACGATACGCCAGTTTCTTCGACGGAGGTTCTAAGCAGACTATCTTTTCACTGGCGCTCGCCAAATTGGCGATCTCTACTACTAAGTACGCCAAGGCGCCACATAATCACTAAATCGCAGAATATTAAAGCAGACTAACATATAAGTTATTGCTGTTTGTTCTTTATGAAAAGTCCAGCTTGACCACAAAATGTACGTTATACCTCTTGACTTCACTAAATGATTGTCTTGAACAATTCTGCTTGTTACAGAATCTCTTATTCTATTAAATTCCTTGTGTTCTCTAATAAATTTGCATTGTGCAGTATAGCATTGTCTAATGATTAGGAATTGAAATCAGTAATGACGAAAATGCGTATACGGAAGGCGATAGTACAGTCATATTTAATCAGATGCTAGGTACGCAATCACTCCACGGTGTTGCTAAACTTTTTCAAACGATTCCACAGTGTATGTTAATACACAATAGTTCTTTATCCATCTATATAATAGGCAGAATCTGTATTAGATTCCAGTATACGTAAGTGTTGTGTATTTTACCACATATGGAAGTTGGTAGATTTGTTAGGTTTTCTGGTCAGGTGGCGGGCCCTGACGTGTGCTATGATCGTTGCCGTTGTGCCCTTTCCTGCCGGTTTTGGCGGTGGGTGTCTCGTTGTGAGGGCTGGAGGTGGTCCCGGCTCGGAACGCCGCTGGTGGTGGTCCGGAGAATCATGTTTCTCGTTGCCGGCTATGTGCCGGGCATGTTCCGGCCATGTGCCGGGGCGTTTAGCTTCGCTTCGACTGATCATAATTCCGTATGCTTTAGGGCGGGACTGGAAACAGTTAGTCTGTAACAGTTTTAGTGTCGATTTACATTTCTTAGACAATGATCTACATATGTGTGATTGACTTGTTTTGTCGATATCCATTTATTTCCGAGTTTTTATCTTAGAATAACACTTTCTAATACTTCCTTAAATAAAGCAGATATAAAATTAGATGACTACAATTGTTTCGAGGGCGTTTTATAGCCCTCTTCTCTTCAAGCCAAAAAACAGTGTCTTCTATTAAAAACCGCGAAGGAAGAGCTGCAAGACAGTAGGCTAGATAGACCTAGCGTGTATACTCATGGACCTGTCTTTACAAAGATATTGGAGTACTTAATATCGTGCTACACAAAAATCGCTAAACCAATTTATATGAACAAAATATTCGTCAATAGGTTCTTGGAATATGATTATAATCAGGATATAATAATAGGAGTAAGACTATTTTTGAAAGGAAATGGCTAAATTTAAATAAAAACATACCTTTTTACCTGGTGACTGGCCTTTAAATCGTTCAATAAGGACGGACATCATGAGCATCAATGCAGGTTGCAATATTTTCGGTTTCCATTTCTAAACGGAATCAAGCTTTTAATAGAACTAAATTTCAAAATGATATCGATTAAGTAACGCATTACTTTGTACATAATAAACGTTTGTTTATTCATTGTCTACTGAAAACAATATAATAGTAATGAGGATACACACATTTGTAGAATACAAGTCTTCTGTCTAAATTTCACATCTTTCGCAGGTGGTATGATAATACCACACAAACTGATGAGAAGTAAATATCAATAAATATAAGATCACACATTATGGTCGCAGAAAAACGACCAAATATAAGGAGCAAGTTTTGAACTTCGGAAGTTGGCACTAACACAGACTAAACGATAAATGCCATGGCCGCAATAAAATTTGCTATATGTCACAATTTAAAAGGCTGTCGTTGCTAACTGACGAAGCCAATTATTTTAGGCAATCGGCTTCGATCATAAAAAAATTGACTTAATTTCATTAGGTTATGTGATTATAAACTTGACTATTGCAGCACAAGCTCAAATGTATTTTTTTTAAATTTTATTTCTTTGATTTAAGTATTCTTTTCTTGTATAGCTTATAAGTAAAGAAACTGTATTAATGATGTAAATAAATAAAGTTTTTGCTGGAGTATTTTTTTTTATTTTGTAATATCATTTTAACACCCTTACATTTTAACTTCTAAATCCTGTTACTTTTAATTATTTATTGAAACGTCTATAATGACACCACATAACAATTTCAATTATGCCGATGATTTGAAAATTTTCTGTCCGATTTTCTATCTTGGTTCTTGTATCGATGTTCAGTCTGAGTGACATGTCTTTTTTAATGGGTGTAGCAATAACCGTCTTCATCTCAATATTAGTAAATGTAGTGTTGTGTCTTTTACTCGTAGAGAAGTTCCTATTTTGTTTTTTTATGGTATTGGCAGTTCTTTTGGCTAGAAAAGAAAGAACTGCCAATACCATAAGAAAACAAAATAGGCACTTCTCTACGAGTAAAAGACACAACACTACATTTACTAATATCGAGATGAAGACGGTTATTGCTACACCCATTAAAACAAACATGCCATTCAGACTGAACATCGATACAAGAACCAACATAGAAAATCGGACAGAAAAGTTCTCTGTTACTGATTTTGGCGTTATTTATACGTCTGATTTCTCCTTTTCTCCTTATATTTCTAATTTTTATGCTGAGTCCTATAGGAAACTCGATTACATTAAGAGTATTACTCAGGATTTTATAAATGAGGATACGATCATTGTTCTCTTTAATGCCTTGGTGGTCAGGTCTGGGCTTGAGTATGCGACTGTGGTGTGGAGGCCTTATCATGCTGTTCATGTAAACAAAATCGAAATTATTCAAAATAAATTCTTGAAATATTTATATTATAAAAAACTGGTCCTTACTGTTTACCTTATCAGCTATGATTCTCCGTGATATGTTTCATGTTAAAAGCTTACAGAAGAGATTTCATTTTATTTTGTTTCTTAGTGTGGTGCTGGAAACGAAAAAGGTATGCAAAACACGCGTTAATTTAAATTATTTAAACCATGACCGTATTCATCGTATATCGTGACACCCATTAAAACACATTGCGTTGTGTGCCGCTAAAATTCACCTTATTTATCTTCAGTGCGAGTTCCTGTAATAGAATACATTAACATACTACCACAATTAATTGCACCCATTTAACTTTAAAATAAAATCATTTATTAGGAACATTTGATTAATTATTAAATTCATTACAAAAATTATCATATTACTATTTGCCGAGACGATTGCAAATGTGAGGTCAGGTAAATTAAAAATGTCTAAATTGCATTTATGACCTTCTATAATACTTGGCTCGCACATGCCTGCTTATTGTCTTTAGTCTACTTAATCGCTTCTCAGCCTATGGGCGGCCTGGGTCTTCTACACAGCTCGTACTTAAGTCGATCATATTGTACTGGAAATAACTCGCGGTGTAGTACTCCCAGTCGTACTCATCGATCATATCGTACTACCGAACATTTCTTGGGAATGCTTTTGGAACAACTCTATATCAGGACATTTCTTTGGAATTCTCTCTATGAATTTGATCTTTAATCTCTTGTAGAAGTCGTGTATGTCATCTCTAAAATCTTCGGTTGCCGCCTTCTTTGCCTGAGGTCTTCAACGCCTATTCGGCTCCCATGGATCGACCTCAGGGCTATTCATTCGCAAGTGCTTTTAAAAATCATTTGTTGTAAATAGTTTGCTTTGTAATGTATTTTATAATATTTTAATCGGTATATGTTTGTATTGAATTTTGTCTTGCATGCTGCTACTAGGACTTTGTCCTTTAGCTTGTATTCTTTTAAATATATAAATAAATAAAATGACGGTATATTGTGCATGAGTAGTCCAGTTTAAAGTGCGCGTCCTGGAGTTCCGACCGTTTTATAGTTTTGTCCCAGTTGAAGAAAAGCCCTATGTCCGTGTTACTTTGTGCTCTAACCAAGGGGTAAGTAGTCGTAAAATAATTTTGCTTCTTTCAAAGATTCATGAAAATGTATTTTTTTAAAAAATAAAAATCCTTTTGCTGAAACCACTTGTCTATTGTTAACCGGCGAAAGTGTATTTTGGCGCATATTTAGGGCGTAATATGTTTATGTAGTGAGAGGTGGAACGTCGAAAGCGTTTCAACAGCTGGGCGACTACATCTTTGCTGCAAACGGGATTTGCAAACGGGATCAGGATATTTTATTCTTTAGATCTGCCAGTGAAGATAATTTTGCATACCAAAAACAGAGTTTTTTAAATTTAAGAACATTAATTCAAATATTTCAATATAATGTTTTGAATAATAATGGCATTTATATATTATAGAAATTTATGTTTTTTATATATTATATATTCCGTTCGAAGATCGGGTATGCTGCTAGTCTTACTATAAAACTTTAGGCACAAGCAGATTTTTCCAAAATGTTCCAAAGCAAAACGTTTTAAGTGCGAACTGATAGGATAGCGTATTTTCTGATAAGACAGAACATCGAATTTAGTGAAGAGATTTATCGTACGAAAGCGAATGAAAACATTTGCAGTTTGTAAAATTTATTATTGGATGCCGCTCACCGAAATATTCTATATGCTAAAAGGATGAGATACGTCTTCCTCAAGTGAGATAAAGATTCGAAATGAGATAGAGATTCAGCGTCATTTTTGTTGGTCCCCCATTACAAAAATTCCCCTTGCATATATACTTGTACTATAGCAACATTTTTTTCTCTGATACATTGTAAATGATGTTACAACGTATCCTCTGGCATTGTGTGCGTATTCCGAGGATACAAGAATGAGGCATCAATTCCAGATAACTAAAACTTTACTTGCAATTATTTATAATACCAGTAAGCTTAAATGGGAAACATTACAGCATAACTTTCTACCTATCTTACAATCTACTCATTCTACTCAACAAAAAATTATGAACTCAAATCACCAATGCATTAACAACTCACTTTGACTCGCACCAGGGTAACCACTTCTAACTCAACAATGAACAGTTTATTTTTCAGTCTTTTTCCTATCAGTAGTAGAACTTCTTAACCAATTTATAAAGTTCAAGCAGTTTCCACAACCACCCCAACATCACGAAATTTTTGGGTATTTAGCAAATTGTGCTTCCAAGGTTAGCCATTGGATCCTCAAGGTCAAGCAACCATTATTCCAATAATAATAAAAGTTATTTGTTTAGGAGCTAGGCAGTGTGCTGCAAATACATTTTATCTAATCGCCACCCTAACTTACCTTAAATGATTCATAACATGCGAGTTATTTCATTAGTCAAATATACGGAATAATTTTGCAAGTTTATCTTTAATATTTTAAAGAAGTATCGTATAGAAGCATTCACATAAAGCTTTTCGAAACATCGTATTAGTGTAGAAAAATGACCACTTTATTCCTGAAATATAAAAATATCATTTTGTAGATATTTTGTAAACAAGCTTTGTTGCAGAGTTTTACAATTTTGTTAACATGCCTTATTAATTGTACTCAATACCTAATATTAACTACACAATAAACGAAACAAAATATTTTTTTTCGATTATCACATTTTCTGCAACTTAAGGCACTCTAAGCTTATTTAGAAACCAATCTGAATATTTATGGAAATACCAACTTTTCGCGAAAATATCTTGTTTAAATAACTATTTAAAATAATACATTTTGAATTCTTTGTTAGGGAAATTGTTCATTTATATTAAAGCTCCCATAAACTATGGACTCTTTTTTATACAATAATTAAGTTCGTTTTCATAAGCTTTAAATATATGTAAAATGTATCCATATGTGTTTGGATTTTAAAATGATAAAAAAAAATGTTACATAATGTTATTATTACCTTCATAGCATATATTATAATTTTCCCAGTATATTTCCTATCTCTAAGGAGAAACGACATTTACAGGCAATCATAGTTATTATTTGAAATTATTTAAATTGCTTCAACCTTGACAACATATTTGAAGAAATATCGCCCACTTGGTGAGTTTTGACGACTTTAAAAAACTTCTGGTATTCTGTTGCTCGATAATGAATTTTGAAAGTTACACCCATGTTTCTAGTAATTTTAACAGAGGGCAAGTAAGACGACCTGTGTGGAACAACCCTGTGGTTAGTGCGCTGGGATTGCACTTAGACGACCCGAGTTCGAATACCTACTCTACTCTCTAAAACTGGCTCGTACGAACTCTACTCAACCTGGCCTCGTGTTCAGGTGGGGTACTCACACGTTAGATATGTGTGTTCATAGTTCCTAAGGAGAGATTGGTGACCAGGGATAAGGATGCTACAGTCCCTGTGGATGCCGTACCCACTGGCTTCCGGTCTAAATTGGGTTGCATTTCCCGGCCATCTAAATAGATATCTTGCATTTTCGGGTAGGTCGGACGGTTTGGGTCGAAGAAGAAGAAGTAAGATGGCTATCGTTTAGTTAGAATTTGCTGGCTCAGACGTGTCAAAGTGATAGTGAAGACGTGTGTGTCTTGAGAGCAATCTGCAGTTCTATGATATAGCTGAGTAAGCTGTTTCACTATTCTTGACAGTTGTTTTGTGGATGTTTAAGAAAGCTAGATAGTTTGTATATTGTTCCTGTTTACGCTTAAGGGTACTTTAAATAAAATCAATAGTTATCCAAATATTCTAACTCGTTTTTGTATCTTGAGGAGATGTCCACGATTGCAGAGGATTATTGTAATATTATAATCGTATAAAACTTACTTCCGTATATTTTTTTGACTACGTAATACAGAAATATACAGCATGGGTCTCTAATCGACTTTCTCGCAAATTTATATGGAAGATTTACTAGATTTACTTCCTTAAAAATGTGTGTCTTTTTAAATCGAATTGCACTTATTTGAAATATAAAATTTTCATAAAAATTTGATGCAATGTTGATAATGCATAGCATAGCAAAATAATTACACACATTTAGAATTCTAATTTAGAAATATCACTTCATTAATTCTTCTAATTTTTCTTTATGCTTGAATAAATATTGTAAATTTTTGATATTTTCATAGTTGTTTATATATATATATATTTGTCATTTATATATTTAAACAAGAAATATCAATCATGTATAAAGCATTGATTAAGAAACACTTTCCAACTCAAATGCAATTCTATTTAAATATCTCTAAAATGCGATACATTCAGAGCTGACATATTTTAAATTATCACAGTACTACAATAATTTATTATATTTAAAAACTTAAAACTTCGTCCAAAGAAATAAACTTTATTCAAATGATGCCATCGAAATATAAATCGTCTGTCTCTGTATGTAAAAGTCGTGAATATTTCATTCATCCACTTTTATTCCAGACTACAGGGTTTATTCATTTTGCGTGAAAAAAAATTCAGCAATTTTTATACAACTCATCTTAAATCACTTATTTACATTCTGCATCCATTAAAATTAGGCTTCGTTGTCGAAATAATCAAAGTTTTATGATCATTTAAACTCAAAAATATTGTAATTACGATGGCGCAGAATATACATGCACAGAAAATAAGCAAACATAAAGCGGTTTTAGGAAGAATGCAACACTAAATATAAATTTAAAGAATTTTCTAATACTGGGAAAAAAGATTAATGCCCTATTTTATTTTGAAGTGGGTCACGTAATCTCATCATATTATATGGGTGTCATTATTGTTTTAATTTTTAATTAAAAATCTACCGTATATATTTTGCTAAAATTTTTTTTATATATTTTATGGGATAATTTAAATATTTCTAAAACTTTCGAAGCTATTTGAGAATTTTAAATACGCTTAATAAATGCTTAATTAAAATAAGGTCCATAGGGTTCAATGTATTTTATTTTTTCAACCCGGGTAAAATAAATTTATTGGGTGTAAGTAATTGGGTGATATTATCCATTTACTTTCCAATATGTTCCACAAACCGTCTCAAAAGCAAACCAAAATTTCATTTTGATAAATTCATTTTTACGGTAGTTATCATGCGAACGGACAGGCTGACAGACAGACAGACAGAATGAATGAGCAAAGTCATAAACACTTAAACACTTTTTAGCTACGTTGTAAAGTGTTAATAAAAAGCTCATAATTTATTAAGTACATAATTTATTTTATGTTTGATTCACTCTGAGCATAAGAAGTTTAAAACTGATAACTGAGCTTTGGTCATGTAAATAATTTTTAATTATGTGCTTGCAGATTATCAAATGATTAATTTAAAAATATGAACATAAAATGCATTCTAACAGTTAGGTGCCAATAAAACTATTTTAATGCCTATTACAATATCTAATTTTTAAATGTCATAAAAATTTTAACAGGTTGCTATTACTGCTAATTTCTTATGATTTGTCCCTTATCTGTAGTTAACAATGTTATCAAAAATGTAAGTATTACAAAGAAAAAGTAAGCATTAGTAAGAAACTGTAAACTCAAAAGGATTCCATTTCAAGTTGCATATAATATTCCGGCGAATGTTCTGCATTGTTAACTCGGTCTAATTTGACTTTAGGAGATGACCTAGTTTACGGGGCATACTAAGAGTTATGTACCCTCTGATATTCAAAATAAATTCGTATTTGGCAGAGGATTCATTTGAAATTGATCTGAAATACTAGATTCCATTTCACAAGTAACCAGACACACGAATGGAAATATTTACTGTCCAGAAAATGTGCCAAATATTATTTTGAAAGCTATGAGCGTTTGAAAATTCTATTTAACAGGTAAGTAACATACCTTTTCAATCTTATAAAGTCAATAACATTAAAATTTCTTCAAAACCATTAAATTTCAAAATTCCTTCAAAACCATTGACTTTTAAAATATAACTTTCATTTTATACAACAGTGCACAGTTAACAGTTATGTGTAAAATGTGACTTATTTCTTAAGATATTTTCATTTTAGGTTATATCTTATATTAGATGAATTTAGGAAATTAGATGAGATGTTCTCCAAAATAATACATTCATTTACAACTAACATCCTTTGAATAAAAGTTAATAATTTATACTCCCTGTATCTATATCTACCTGTATATTAATTGACAAACGTGCGTTAAAATTTTCAACATTCAGAAAGATACAGAAATCAGTTTTGGATTTGCATTTTCAATAAGAAGAAAGATATATGTTCGTTTTGAATAGCTAATATATCGTCATTTTCATTTACGAATCTGTAAAACTACCGTTCTAAACATCGGAAAGAAATGCATATTTTAGAAATATAAATAATAAATACTGTTTTGACATTTCAATTCTATGTTAAGTTTCTCAACCTTAATTTCTGTGTAAAAAAATAATTATTATTTTCAAAACAGACTACGAAGCAAACTGAAGAAATCTATCTTCTATCTTATATTCCTCTAGATATTCCTCTAGATATTCCTCACAATTTTAATGCTTTTTAATCCAATTTTAATATTCAGCAGCATAATGGCAGCATCCAGCTTTCCTGTTGGATTAAAACGTATTTTCAAAACAGAAAATCACTGCATATTCTCAAAGAAAATATATATTAATGTAAAAATACGATATTTATATTTTGAAATATTATGAATCATTTAATATTTACCACAAACTTATCCAATAAATAAACATATTTGATACCCCCCATAATTAAAGTTTAGATGGATAACGAAAAATTCTGATTCAGGTACCCCTCCCTCTGTACATTGCTTACTGTTGTCCTGTGATAAGAAACACTAACAATATAACACTGCCAAGTGTTACAGACAAATTTCCAAATGATTTCCTATCATGTCATTAGCAAGCCGGATGTTCTATCAACAATTATCTCTCCCAGTTAGACACAAAACCAAAAAAGAATTAAATCAGTCGAAGTCGTTAATTGATTTCCGATGAGACAAAGCGTATATTTTGCAAATGATTCTAGCGCTAAAATAAGATTGTTATCGTAACGCACATCTGCAAATCGTGTATGCAATATTACAGCAGATGGAGAATTTATGCCAATCCGATGCAAGTCTTCCATGTTAATATAGGGTATTGAAATAGGAAAATAAATGGGATTTCAAATTGAAAAAATATTTCAAATACGGGAAAAGGACAATAAATCGTGCAAAGTTAGCAAACAATAGTAAAAACTCGTAATACAAATAACTCAAGATGCTAATGCTACTGGTGATAGTTCGTAATGAAATTATTTATTACATAATAGATGTTGAAAGAAATTCTACAATACCAGATTCATATCTCTCCGGGCTAATCAGGGTCAATAAGTGAAACACGCTGCTCCATGCGTCATGAAGTTCGGGTCAACAAGAGGCGGGTGGCGTTTTTGGCTCTATACAGCAGATTCATTGATTAAATTGCATCTTTTTGCCAAAGGTGTACTGTTTTGACATGGAAGAAACAGAATGCGGTAATCAATTGGCATCAATGACAATTGTATTGGTGTTTTTGTGCCTAGCATAGAAGACGTAGAATGCATTTCAGCCAGTTTAGCTATTTACCAGTGACATTAAGAAGATATGGTTGAAATTCCTAGTAACCGAGCAGAGACATTGACAAGATTATACCCTCAGGATCAGATGTGTCTAGAATATGCGAGTGAAATCAACGGAAATGTTTCGATGTCTAACTGGTAAAAATTAAGGTAACCTTTGCATCCGATATTGTCAGGTCGTATATATATACAACTTGCTGTTAAATTAGATTATGCTGAATTCTTCAAGTTAAGTATCTGACCATCCCACTTAAGTTATGGTGTCACATTTAGTGATCCACCCTTTTATGTTACGTGTTCAGTTGTCTTAAACTCTGAAAAAGTTAAAAAATAATGAATTAAGTAAACATTATGTATTTAGTGAGAATTCCCCATTAATGAAATTTATATTTACAGCGGAGTAGGTAATTAGACTTATGCAGCGTAAAAATTGATGCGTTTTTTAGGGCATACACCGTCGGTAAATGTGTAGTGTACACAAATAATAATGTACACTAATAATATTATCTCCTCAGCATAAACGGATTAATGCAAATTACTGCATCACAGAGAAAAATACGTCAGGGGTGCCTAAAAGTTACTGAATTGCAGAATAATGAATATTATTAACGTGTAAATTATTCCTATTGCTTCAAAATTTCAAATAAATTTCCTGGCCTTCGAATGGCTACTCTAAACCTCGCCATCTTATCCACGCGTTTGGACGTCGACGATCTTGGTAATGGAGACAACGTTACGTGTTTGTGAGCAATGAGCGGGAGAAAATTGAACCAAATGCATGGGGAGTTATGGAAGTCAACTGAAGACTGCATGGAAAGTTATGGAAGTCAACTAAAGACTGCATGGGAAGTTATGGAAGTCAACTGAAGACTGCATGGGAAGTTATGGAAGTCAACTGAAGACTGCATGGGAAGTTATGGAAGTCAACTGAAGACTGCATGGGAAGTTATGGAAGTCAACTGAAGACTGCATAGGTACATTGGTTCAAGTGGTCTGCATATGAACTGCTAGAGACAGATCAGAACCCAAAAGATGATTATATATGAACTGGAAAATGTAAGAAAAAATTAAAAGCTTATGGTTTTGCATTCAAGTATCAAAAGAAGGAATTTAAACTCGAGGTTTATATTTCAATTATAAACAAATGTTTATATCACAATTTTAAACAAAGGCTGATATCACAATTCTAAAAGTTTATATCACAATTATGAACAAAAATGTATATCACAATTATATGCAAGTTTTGGAATGGATAACAGAAACTGTAGTTGGTGTCGATATAAGAAGATTGGAGAACACGTATGTCTTTGTTTTACCTAAATATCTTCTGCATCATATTAAAGACAACAGCATAAGGTCGGATTCATTGAAAAGCTTGCTTTAGGTCTTCAGAAAGTATCCTGAACTCCATGACACTCTGGTAAGCACAAAACCTATTACAATGCGCTATGTATTACATAGCTGCTATCGATTGCGGAAGAATTTCTTCATGTTTTAAAACTGCAGGTCGGCATTATAATTGCAACAAGAAAACACTGATATCCTCAGCTTCATCGTCATGTAACTTAATTACATCCAATAATATGTAATATGTAAAATTCTTAGTGAACTGTCATCTGCTCTTAATTGTCATGCAATGGAGCTGCCGCGATGGTTCTTGATACGTTGGTTGTTAATTTTGAAGTAAGACAGGTAAAGTCTTGCATACTGAATCTAGACTGTTTTTATGATAATTATACCTGTTGAATGTGTAAGTAGTTTAAAAAACCATACGAGTTATTTTCAAATACATAATTCTTTAAATAGTTAAAGAATATTAATATTTAAATCTTGTTTTTTTATTAATGAATGTTTGTAGAGAATTAAAAACGATAAATAGTTAATATATTAAATGCATATACAGTTGCCGAAGTGATAGCCAACCGCAATTAATTTTTGGGTTTCTTATCTAGAAGTGATTAGTACATGTGGCTTCAAAAACCCACCATGTTAATTTATTATGCTGCCCCGTGGTTCATCTGAAAAGCAATTTGATTAATAACATAAAATTAATTTCACTCATCACATAAACAGACATTAAATGGCTCAAACAAAACTTCATTAATTATTATTAATTTTATCATTAACTATTATTTACCAAATTTATCAATTATTAACATAATAATTACTAGAGCTGTTTTCGTGTACGAATACAGTACTAATGCTATTTAGTACACTGGCTACTGAACTTTCAAAATCTTTCCTCAACATGGTTATGTAAATGGTTGCCTGATTATTACATGATACCTCTCGTTGGGCTTGGACTCTTTGCCCGGTCATCTGAAGTTCTAGCACATATTTTTGTGAGGAGCACACATTTTTTACTGCACACTCGATTTGTGATACTCATTGTCACACTACTGTTTTTATAGTAAGAATAGCACACATCGACTTATTAAAGTCAAAGTTATTGTAATGTACTTTATAAGAAAATATAATGCCATTTTATTCGTAAGAAAGTCATCTCAAACCTCCATCATTTCATATCAACAGTAAGTCAGGTATATCTACATCATTTCATGTCAACAATATGTCAGGTATATCTTTTTCACTGTATGAGGTACTTTGTGTTTTCCCTTTTCTGCTCATCGGCTATAACGATTTTTTCTGTCGTTGGTTCCAGTTCTGTAGGTGGAGCTTATGTTAAAATCCATTAGACATCTCCTCTTGTCTGGGAGTCTTGTTTACGTCATGAAGCTCAAGTGTTACGAGGTTAAAATTTTATAGCTTGGACAGTAAATTACTGTCCGTGCCATCATAAAAACTGACGTCTCAAAACTGGTAATAAAACTGGCGTCTGGGGATTGGTGCCAGCCTGTTGCTTTTTGCATCTGTAGACAGAAATATGCTTTCTATTCATAAAGCCTATATTTTGCAATGGCTATATTCGTACTGTATCACAATGCTATTATAATAATTTGAAGATTATTGTTTTAATTTCACTACCAAATATAATATTAATATTCGTCAAGACGACGAATGCAAATTATTGTAATAATTCATTCTAAAAACCATCTGAGATCTCGTATTTTAAATACTCATCAGAAGTATTAAAGAAATATATCTTTTAATAAATTTCTAAAATAGAACATTTTTATAGTTACAGCTGACAATTTGTTAGTTTTATTAAAAATTATAGAACACTGCTTGCTGCAGTTACGAAATAGACAGTATTATAATTACAAGGAAATGGCTTAACGATTTTTCAAACACACTTTATTCTCACGCCAATAGCAACACAGTTTTATTCGACAAAATAATTCAATGGAAGGGGATTAAACTTCGAAATAGGTAAACACGGGATGTTATGTCCAAAGTCACAGAAATTTAGAAAAATTACAAGTTGCTTTTGAGTCTTTCTCACATATATTTGATTATGTGGAAGTTTCAAATGCGTTCCAGCATTTAATTTGCTAACTTCATACACTTAACTGATTTAATTCGCGTAAAAGGCCGCAACTGCACTATTATTGAAAATAGTGAAATAATAGTGTAGGATCTTACTAAACCTCCCTTGGATAGTTATTCAATCATGAGTAAACCTCGTTTATACCTATCAGTTCTTCCTTAGCCCTGAGTAGTTCTTTCTTAGTGGTTGTTAACAGAAGACACTGTTTTATGGCCTGAAGAAGAGAGTTATAAAACGCCCTTGACACAATTGTAGTAACCTAATTTTCCTAAGCATGATTTCTCTAAGGACGTATTGGAAGTTTTATTCTTATAATATTTGATGTTAAATTATAAAATTCATATCACTATATTCTAAATGACTTTTGATAAATACATATATTTGTGTTTAATACAGTAATTAAAAGTTTCACGTCAGTGTGATTGTTTTTTGTGTGACCAAAATTATTTTGTATCAATTTTGCTGATTTCTCTCTGATTTGATTTTTCATTCTATAGCACAGCATGGATGCTCTTTAATGGGGAAATTTTAAATTTAAGAATTTAATGAAAACATGTGCTTTACAAAAAAGTAAAACATCATTTGGAAATTACCTCCGTCTTTGTGTATGTACTTGAATCTCAAGGGATCAAGTATAGCCATGAAATGATATATTTGTAAAGATGATTAAGTGAAATCTACAAATTCATGAATGTTTTTCGTAATGTGTATGATTACAGTGACCCTAACGGAAAGGAGGTCTTTTAAACAAATATTATTTTTCACAAGTTAGGTTTATTTTTTGTGTACGAATATTTTAAAGAATTCTGAGATGCATTAAATTGCATTTTTGTAAAACACGAAAATCTAGCACTCTTGGTCTAGCAATAACGATTTTTCTGATAATCGAATGATAACTCTGTCTATTGCATTTCAATGTTTTAGAAACAAACATTCGAAAAACCATTGATTTAGGTCGAGCTATTAATTTGAATTTATCACACAAACAAAAAACTGCTGCTTGCGAAGATAACAATTTTAGTATTTCTTTAAAGAAAGAAAACATCTGCAAATTATGTTATAGCAATTGTTTCGAGTGACTTTTGATCCCCTTCATCAGGTCAAAACAGTGTCTTTACATAACAAATGCCAAACCAAAACTGTTCTGTCTGCAAGACGTTAAAAAAGGCAAGTAAAAACTTGGCGTTTGTTAAATAAAGACACTGTTTTGACCTGATGAAGGGGGATAAAAACTCTCTCGAAACATATTTCACGTAATTTGCATATGTGTACTTTCTTTAAGGAAGTACTAAAAGTGTTATTTGAAAGGCTGATGCTTTAATATTATTTCTTATGGAGAAATAATTATTAGTTCAAAATTTAATTTCATTTAATCAATTTTTTCTATATTTATCGTACCTATAATAGAAACATATTGAAAAATAGTGTTATTCCGTTTAAGAATGTTCAAAATGTGTATATCCATCAGAATTTTAGTGATATTTTTGCTTAAACACTCTATAGCTTTCTACCTATTCATATACACAATTGAAATATAAAAACTATTTCAGCAATTGCTATAGCCATTTCAAAAACAACTTGATATTTTTCTAATACCTTACAGATAAATGTTAATAAAAAATTATTTACTCTCACAGAGCTTAAAAGTTTTATATAAATAATTTAACTTTCTTAATGGAATAATTTTAAAAGGTTCTACCTTAATATTCCTAACAAAATCATAGAAGCATTCACATAGAACAGTTTGAATCGCATCTTTAATATAGAAAAAATATACCTCTATACAAGATAAACATTATAAAAATATCTTTCTACAGGCGTTTTGTAACCATGCATGGTTACAGAGATTTAATATTTTAACAACACGGCTTATTGGCTTAATTCAATACCTAATATTCACTACATTATGGACAAAAAGGAAGCAAAAATGTTTTCCCGATTTTCTCATTTTCTGCACCTTAAGGCATGCAAAACTTCTTTAAACAAATTTGCATATTTATGGAAATGTTGGTGGCAATCTTTTGCTTTGCCTGTACATCCTATTACACCTACACACCCATCTCCTCTTTAAATATGTATTTTTAAATAACGATTTTTGTATTTTTGTTCGAGTAAGCATAAGATTGCATAATCAATAAGGATACACTGATAAGGGAATTGTTCATTTACTTTACAGCTCCATAAACCATGAACCACTTTATATATGTTGAACTAAAATAATAATTAAGTTTATGTTTAAAGGGTTAGACTTGTATTAGAATGCATCCGTGCAGTTAATGACACAATATATTTTCTACTATATTTTAAAATAAAATATAGGTTCGTTTAACCGTTCTTTCCGGACCGCTTTATAATTAAGTAATAAAGATGTATAGATTACGAGGCTCCATTCGACTCTTTTGTACATTTATGTAAGATGTTTCCAAGATTTACTTGTGTCGTCATGAATCAAATAGTACTTATAAGAAATAGAAAATCTTCACAAAATGCTGATATAAAGAGAAAATAAGTAACGTAATTAAGTAAAGATTAAGTAACAGCGTAATCTTGAGGCTCAATTATGGTGCATCAAACTCAACATCAACATACAACGGAATAACAAAAAATAAAAGTATTTTAAAGACGAAATAGACAAAATTCCGTCTTTTTGACTCGTCTCAAAACTTCTCGTCTTTTGACAAGTTTGTTGATTTATTTGTATTGATGAAGTGCATCCACTTTAACCTCGAAACAATTGTATGCGTCATTGTTATTTTATTTGTGCACCTTAAGGCATGAAACAAAGGCACCTTAAGGCTTTAAACAAATTTGCATATTAATGGAAATGTTGGTAGCAATTTTTTGCTTTGCTTCTGCATCCTATTACACTACGTCCTTTGACTCTAAGTTTGTTGATTTACTTGTGCTGATTGTCATAGCGGGTTCCGTGGGCATCTAAAGTCACCACGGATACCGGCCAGACACGGCAGACCGAGAGTCTAACTCTCACCAAATTTGTAACCCAGGTTCGAAACACATCTCTCGTCAGTTGGAGAATTCCAACTGATGACCTGTGAAGGAAAACCCAACAAGTTCCAAAGAATTTACCTTTACCTTCAAGATTCCTCCAGAAGCTGAAAACACTTAAATTCAGTACAGATTCTACACAAATAAGAACACATGATTTTAGTTCAAATCCAATATTTATTAATTATTCAAGAAGTGGAGTTGCATATCAAATACAATTACTGATTTAATGATTTAACCACTGGACCTCTCTTTACCAAGAATCATCGGCTCTTTGCCGGAATTTAATATAAATTCAATAAATCAAATAATTTCATATTCCAATTAAGTAAAATAATGGTATGGTCAGAGAGAATGCACACACCCGGAGAACGTTAAAGGCCTACGTAATTACTGTATTTCAAACAATATAAAATCAATTTAGATTATTATGGCTTAGATAAAGCTTCAATATGAAGAAAGAAACTGTAGTTAGAATATGTATATGTATAATGCTGCAGAAGATCCTATGGATGAAAAGTTCTGCAGAGGTCGATGCACAAGTCCAGACGACTGCCCATCGGCATGTCAAACGTACAAGTCTTACCTCAAAAAATTCTTGGAAGGACTCATGGCAAATAGAGCACAGGCATCCACTGATAATTTCCCTCGGGGCAACATTGCCCCGCTCCAACAGGAACGGTTGAACCGCAGTTTCCGGCAAGGTGCCGGATCAGGTCAGCCGAAGGAACAGCTTCATATTTGCTTTCTCTGGTCCCGGTGCACGACCAAGCAAGATGAGGCATCACCTCAAACGATTACACGGCGGTCGACGGTCGGCGAGGACAAGGCATCAGCAGTGGCGACGGTAACGGCAGTGGCGATGGTAACAGCAGTGGCAGGTGGCATCTCTCCCGACCCTCACAACACGGTAACTCCGCCTGAGGGCTAAGTCCCGCGTTGACGTGAGTTCGAAGATGTTTCCAGGGAGAGAGCCCCGAGTTACAATTTACGCAGCTTATATACATTCCAGATGGATCCAGAACCCGTCCAATAGAAAATGACATGGGCTCACATCATCTCCTCTCCACCAATCGAAAATTACTTCCAATTCAAAATCATCCACAGTTCCGCCCCACAACGGACGATTCCAAAGGCACGCGTATCTGCCGCGTGACAACAAGGAGACATCTGTCTCCGCCAGCAAGCCAGACTAACAGGCGTCGTTCCCAGAGTGTGTGAGAATTATTATAACGAAATAAAAAATGGCCACAGATCTGCACAGAATCAGATACAATACGATAATAAAATATATAATGACCTGAGGGTTCCAGGACACAGATTAATTAAATAAAAGTTTAAAAATACAGAAGTTATGCAATTTATAAAGGAGTGACGAATGCCGTCACGACAACTCCCCCTCTCTCCGGAGAAAAAAAATACGACAATGGAGGATTTTTTTCATCCACACCAGCAGAAGCAAGTAGACATCAGGCTCCTTGAAGTCCATGACCTTCAAGAAAAAAATTTCAACAAAATTTTTGAAAAGATGCAGTCGGCCAAAACTACATCAAGGGCTCTTGACACGAACACCATCCCACATGGGCGCATGTCGAAGAACCAGAGCCAAAAGTAACCTAAAAGTGACTGCAAATGAGTCCAATCCTAATGAATACAAGCCCTTCACAAAAGTTTTCACATTAAGTGAATTTCCAAAATATCAAATGATTACATTAAAATTTCAATAAAATTCTGATTTTCAATTAAATTCAAAGTTTCCAAATAAATTCAAAATTGCAATTAAATATTTACAAAATTAACCCTCAAGTCAGCACAAAGTTAAAATAATTTTTCCAAATAAAATTTTCAATTAATAAACTATTTTCAATTATCTGCTTTTAAACTTCAAATTATTTCACATTCTTTAAATAATTAAATTCCAGCAATTATATTTACAAGTGGTCAGCAGAACATTTTTCAATTATAATATTAAGTTTCATTTTCTTTATATTGCAATAAAATTTAATGACCACACAAAGATTTTCTTTTCAATTATATACAGCAGCAAGTATGTGGCTCAAGCATTGTCTAAATAGACACAGCAGACTTTATAAATAACTATTTTTAAAATAACAATATAAATATTGAAACAGATTCAATTAAAGTGACCATACCAAGAACAATTAAAATTTTTTATACCAACCTGGTCCAGTGGCGAACAAACATCCATTGACAATCAAAAACTGTCCATTTGACACAAAAGTATTTTCTTTTCCTCTTACAAAGAGGCAGCGAGCAGGCAACATTCATGACACAGGTATTCTTACCATAATACCATTTTAATATATTATACAATTTTCAATTCAAATGTTTAAATTATTAATTAATTATCATTTTAATTTTCAACAATATTTCCAAAATCATTATTATTATCAATCTTATTTAATATTCAACTCATTCTTTTATCAATTAATGACACTTTTTCCAAATAAGCATTTCATAAATACAACATTATTATTTTACTTTAATTATTCAACCAGATCATGTGGCAGAAAAGGGGGATCAGTGGTCGAAAAAACACGTCCACACAATTTTAAATTTCAAACTTGAAATTAAATTATTTCTTTTCTTTTACTTAAATGTAGTCAACTGTAAATAATTGTGGACAACTGTGGCAAGTAATCAACAAAGGTGACCGGGTGACAGAACCGAACTCAATATACCATGATTATTTATTTTTCAATATTCAAAAAAACATTTTCTCCAAAGTCCTGTGACTCGCAAAAAGAAACACATGAAAATATACACTGAATAAATATGTCAAGAAATTTTTCTCAACATCAAAAGATTAAATATGAAATATAATATATGTATATGCACTGGAATATATGCGATTAAATATGTAAATAATTATCAAGAGATTCTTTCTCCTAATAACAGCAAAAGGATATATATGAACATATAACATAAATAAAACAAGAAACAAATGTGGCAGTAAGGGAAGGTCTTACTCCACAAAACACATTTATATACATACTTCTCACACCAAAAGAAAACATTCTCTTAATACCACTCAATGGAATTTGGAACATCCCCGAAGCAACCGACAACCAGCCTCAAGTTGTCGTCCGCAATTTAGATAAAATTTAGCAGAAAGGCAGTGCGCGCACGACCACACTACTACCACACCTACAAGATCAGAATGCGGCCCACACTCAACACTTGCAGGGCAAAAGTTCCGAAAAAAGCCTAAAGCAAGGATGACCAATTCCACCATCCTACTACACATGTAAAAAAAAATACAGTTTTTATAATAATTCAATTTATGTACAGCACATTAATATGCAATTTAATTTGGTCTCGCTTTTCGAGAACCAACCGAGTCACGGAGAAAACACCCCAAAATTTTTTTTTTTTCTGTCACCACCGGTTCACACCGAAATAAAATATTTTTGTTTCGTAAATAACAAGTGCCTCAATTTCATCAGTGCTCTACAGGCACGGGCACGAAAATCAAATTTTGAACTTCAATCCAATCATTTTTTTGTAATAATCATTTCTTATGTATTATTATCTTATTCTTATGAAGTTCACCTAGCTTTGCCACCAAGTAAAATATTTCAAAATTTCAAAACAAATTTTTCGCCACTCCCCAATCAACATCAAAACCACAGATCAAAATTTTCAAATTTCTTAAATCAATATCTAAATATTACCAAATTCTTAAATTATTCGTAAATAACAAATCATTAAAGTATCAATTTTTCAAAATTTCAAACATTTGTGAATAAATAAGTGTCATCTCAAAATTCACTAATTTTCATTTAATTTCACTAAATTATTCTAAAATTCAATATATTTCTCTTAAAATTAAGTTTAAGTTGCCTGCTAAAGATGTAATCAAGTTATTTGAAGTCAAGGACGAAATTCAATTATTCAAAGAAAAATCTTTTTCTCAATGTTATTTCACTTTTGCACCAATACTCAAAGTCAATTTATTAAGTGCAAACAAAAAATTTAAATGTGCAACTTCCTAATTAAATGAAATCCCAAGTTTATTTTTATAATTAATCATTACGTTTTCAAATTAAAATTCTTAAATTTAAATCAAAATATTTTTAAGTATGGATTTCAGAAAGTAAATATGCAAAGTAAAATTCAAAAAAAATTATCAAGTAAATTAATTTGTGGAATCCAATTTAAAAATTCAACATTTCTCAAAATAAATTAGAGTTCACTGACTCTTACTAGATTTCCACACAAAGTAAATAAACTTTTAAATTGTTCTTATTTCATTTTAATTCAAAATTGTGGAACACATTCTCAATGTTTCTTATATTTCCGTAATTAACTTAGAGTTTCTTTACTCTATTCCGTTCCACATTTCCAATACAATAAATCATTATATAACTTTAGAATATTTCAATTTGCAGTAATTATTTGTGGATTCACTTTCCACACATCCATATTATATTTGTGATTAAATTTAGAGTTCCTCTATTCCAATTCAAATTTCCACAAAACCAGACTCCATTCAATTATTTTATTATATTTTTTTTTCTAAATATTTCATATTACCAACCGGAGTCGTAAAATTATTCTAAGTTTTTAAAATATCTCAATTTCAGTTATTTTGTAATGCAATTATCTTTTATTATTCAAATTCTAATTCAGTTAATATATTTTTAGATGTTAAAAGCATTCACTTCAATTCAATCACACAAACAAAAAATTTCTACAAACCAAAACCTATCGAAAGTAGGTCAAATGTTTCTCATACGTCAACAGAATTATTTCATTTTCGCTCTGCACCATGCAGGAATGTCTAGAACGGGGGGGGAAAGAACATTTCGTTTACACATTCGGCGTCAGCTCATTATCGGCTGAAGTAAACACAGCTCTTTTTAACTCAATCGAAAACCCAGAGCCCAGGAACAGAACTTTCAATTTCTTTATGTAATTAATTTCAGAAACAATATTTTTTTCTCATTCAATACCAAGGGGAAACAAGGGAAATCTGAGGCCGAAAATACATTTCAACTTTAAATTCAATATTAACGATAATAAATAAGTCACTTTTCCAACTTTTCTCACAATATTTTCAAATTAAATCATTTCATTTCTCTTATTTTTAAAACATTTCTCCACAATTTCTCTTTAATATTTCGACATTATATTTTCAAATTTTCAACATTTCTTTTTTCAATACCTCACCTGCGAGCAACTCATTCTGACAGAATTTTCAAACTTTTCAACAAAAACTCGTTGGACACAATACGGAATTGAGCAAATATTCTGACCAAGAGTTCTTCCCGAAACAAATTTTTTTTTTCTTTTTGAGCAAGACTTTTCATTGCTACCGAAATTAACACAGATGAGTGCAAAGAGGGATCAACCCACGAAAACAACAGTTCTTAATATTAAGTAACATTCCAACAAACAAAGTCAATTCCAACCCAAGACATTCAACACTCCTCAAAATTGTTTGTGAGGCAATTTCGAGCAACAACACTGAACACAGAGTGTAAACCGGGTCGCGAATCCGATTACACAACAAAACACAACAGAACATACGAGTGAAAAACGGGTCGACTTCCGTAATCACAACAAAACAAAACAGAACTTAGGAAGGTCAAGACACGAAAATAAATATTTAGCAAAATGTTTGGATGCAAAAATTTTAGCAAGGAGGCAGAAACAAACAGGTGGAGAATCAATCATTTCATTTAATCATCCTGAGGCAAACAAATCAATTTCAATCACTCACAAGCACTCAGGGAAAATAAATATTCAAACATGGCTCTCAGTCCCACACAAACACATTTTTACAAGTTGACTTTTCAAAAATATCATTTTTCATAAAATTATTATTTATCTTTATAAAACTGTGGAACCAGATTTTTCATTTCTTATTCGTAAATTCTATTATTCTCATATCTTAACTGTTCCGTCAATTATTCATTTTTTTTTTTCAAGTCAAAATTTTCCAATAAATTTACCCCTTTTTTCAAAAAAATTCCTGGCTCATCCCCGAATTATTGAAATGACACAGTACATACATTTCATTTTGATAATACACAATTTTTCACTTTATATATTTTTATGTGCTCATTTACTATTTCATTTGTAAATATCATCATCAAATATGTGTCAATATAATATTTCATATATGTAATCAATTTTTTTCCAATTTCAGTATTCAATTATACATAATACCATATTTTTCACTTACCGTAATAAAATGTACTCTTTTCTTTTCTTTTTATCATAAACAATTCACAACTCATTTATTTTACTCAATAATTTATGTGATCAAAAAGGACCTTTATTTTATATTATTATTATATTTTTTTCCTTAAAACTCAAATTTACAATTTGGTCCAACAACTCGAGTCTGTCTGTCATACAGAACTCAAAACCTGTAACCAAAACAGAACTCAAAACCTCTTGGCTACACAACAACAAAACTTTTTTCACACGGAATTATTTTTATTTTCTCACGTAATTATTTTTATTTTTAAACTCGTCCTATTTATCAAATTTCTATATGTCATAATCGGTATGTTATAAAACACAGGGTGTAAAATCAAATCATTAAACTATTTAATATTTCAGTATTTAATATCTTAGTATTATTTAAAATTCAAATATTTAATTTAAGCATTTATAATCAATTTACAAAATGTTTCGATCAAATCTCAAGAACAACCCTCACTTCCAGTTCAAAATTTCAATCCATTTTTAACCATCTAACATTCCATGAGACTCGGACTCTGCAAACCCCAAATTTCATTCTTATTTTTTTTTTTTTTTTTTTTTTTTTTCATTTGCAGCGAATCTCCTCGCATAAACTCAAACAAAAATTTCAAACCGAAACAAGAAGAATTCTCAAAATTCAAAAGCGAAAGTTCTTTTAAAACAAATATTTACATTTAACTTTCTTATATATCAAATTTAATTTTCAATTTAATTAATATCAAATTCTTAATTCTTAATTTTCACAAATTTTTCAAAGTTTGGAACATTTCTTAAAACATTTTTACTGTCAGCTACTTAACATGTATTCTTACTTTATGTCACTCTATTATACACCCCTCAACAAGTCATAATAAATAAATAGATATGGAATTTCTCATTTTATTTCCGTGCAACTTTTGCACCATTTTTTTTCAAATCTGGCTATGTATCACTCTGCACATACCAACAACAAAATACTTTATATTTTTCACATCACAATATTTTTCAACACATATTCTACTCAATTTATTCCATATTTCTTTTATTTCTGATATTATTTTCAATAACACGTCACAATCATGTAGTCGTAATCTGGTAGTCATAATTAAGGATTGTCATTTCAATGCAGGTGTACTTTCGATTCAGATTCAAGTTAAACAATTTATATTTCAATTTACACAGATTTTATTTTATTTTATTTTAAATTTCGAATGAAATTTCAGAAGACGGCCTCCATTCTCGGCCCAAATTTTCAATCTCACATTTTAAAACAAAACTAAACACACGGAGTTTCAAAAATTGCCAACCCAATTTTTCTCTCTCTTTTTTTTTTCTTATTGGGAAAATTGCTCAACAGAGCTCGAAGATAAAATTACAGCAAATTCTTAAATCTCACACATTAATACTCTCAAAATTCAGATCAAAAACAGAAGAATTCCACAAAATTTCAAATCGAAACCATTTCTCACTTTAGAATTTTATACCATTTAAATTCAATTTTTAAAGTAATTCTTTAATTAAATTTTCACTTCTAACAGCTTTATATATTATTATAGTTAGTAATTTTCAATTATCATAACAATTTTTCAGATTCTAAACAATTTTTCAAAACTATTCTTAACCATTTTCATCGTACACCAAGCATTTTCGTTTTATACCATGCCACTTTTCACTAAAATTTCACACATTTAAACTATTTTTCTATATAAATACTTTTTACAATAATTTCATAAATAACGCATACAAATTTTCAATACAAAAGTGTGCAACTCTCAAAACCAAAACTCAACCCATACCAACGGTCCAGATTTACCAAAAATTTCAAAACTCCATACAACAAAATTTTAAAAACACAGGTGCTCGAGAGGGAAGGTCAAAGGCACCAATTGTCATAGCGGGTTCCGTGGGCATCTAAAGTCACCACGGATACCGGCCAGACACGGCAGACCGAGAGTCTAACTCTCACCAAATTTGTAACCCAGGTTCGAAACACATCTCTCGTCAGTTGGAGAATTCCAACTGATGACCTGTGAAGGAAAACCCAACAAGTTCCAAAGAATTTACCTTTACCTTCAAGATTCCTCCAGAAGCTGAAAACACTTAAATTCAGTACAGATTCTACACAAATAAGAACACATGATTTTAGTTCAAATCCAATATTTATTAATTATTCAAGAAGTGGAGTTGCATATCAAATACAATTACTGATTTAATGATTTAACCACTGGACCTCTCTTTACCAAGAATCATCGGCTCTTTGCCGGAATTTAATATAAATTCAATAAATCAAATAATTTCATATTCCAATTAAGTAAAATAATGGTATGGTCAGAGAGAATGCACACACCCGGAGAACGTTAAAGGCCTACGTAATTACTGTATTTCAAACAATATAAAATCAATTTAGATTATTATGGCTTAGATAAAGCTTCAATATGAAGAAAGAAACTGTAGTTAGAATATGTATATGTATAATGCTGCAGAAGATCCTATGGATGAAAAGTTCTGCAGAGGTCGATGCACAAGTCCAGACGACTGCCCATCGGCATGTCAAACGTACAAGTCTTACCTCAAAAAATTCTTGGAAGGACTCATGGCAAATAGAGCACAGGCATCCACTGATAATTTCCCTCGGGGCAACATTGCCCCGCTCCAACAGGAACGGTTGAACCGCAGTTTCCGGCAAGGTGCCGGATCAGGTCAGCCGAAGGAACAGCTTCATATTTGCTTTCTCTGGTCCCGGTGCACGACCAAGCAAGATGAGGCATCACCTCAAACGATTACACGGCGGTCGACGGTCGGCGAGGACAAGGCATCAGCAGTGGCGACGGTAACGGCAGTGGCGATGGTAACAGCAGTGGCAGGTGGCATCTCTCCCGACCCTCACAACACGGTAACTCCGCCTGAGGGCTAAGTCCCGCGTTGACGTGAGTTCGAAGATGTTTCCAGGGAGAGAGCCCCGAGTTACAATTTACGCAGCTTATATACATTCCAGATGGATCCAGAACCCGTCCAATAGAAAATGACATGGGCTCACATCATCTCCTCTCCACCAATCGAAAATTACTTCCAATTCAAAATCATCCACAGTTCCGCCCCACAACGGACGATTCCAAAGGCACGCGTATCTGCCGCGTGACAACAAGGAGACATCTGTCTCCGCCAGCAAGCCAGACTAACAGGCGTCGTTCCCAGAGTGTGTGAGAATTATTATAACGAAATAAAAAATGGCCACAGATCTGCACAGAATCAGATACAATACGATAATAAAATATATAATGACCTGAGGGTTCCAGGACACAGATTAATTAAATAAAAGTTTAAAAATACAGAAGTTATGCAATTTATAAAGGAGTGACGAATGCCGTCACGACACTGATGAAGTGCACACAGTTTATTATCGAAACAGTTGCATGCGGCACTATTATTTTATTTGTGCACCTTAAGGCATGCAAAACTGCTTTAAAAAATTTGCATATTTATGGAAATGTTGGTGGCAATATGTTTTGCTTTGCCTCTGCATCCTATTACACGTACGTTACCCAAGTTTCCTTCATCTTTTGGGTGAAATATTTTATTTATTGGTAGATAAGTTCTTCGTTTTTTAACAGCATCCTTTATCAGTTTTCTGATTTAAATATTTCTAAATAAATATCTATTTTTATATGTTTATTTATTACTTCAATTATTTGAAGCCTCAATCATTCATGGAAAGTTACTTTCTAAGAATACTAATATAATATTTCGGCATTTTCAGACAACCTATCCCAATGTAATTGAAAATTAAAAAAAAAATCACACATTTTTAAAACTGTTATATTATCCGTATATTGACTCAGAACATAAATATAGAATCGATTTTTCTCCCATCAAAATAACAACCGTTGTTTCGTTTTTTATTTTAAAACTCCGAACATTCCATTCCATATTAATATTGATTAATATATCGATATTAATATCGAATACTTAAATATCGATTACCAATAGTGTTTATTCTACACACTTTCGACACTTTTAGTGGTTCCTACATAGTGAATCGATTGTTCCATTGTACTTTAAGTCATTTTAAAGATAACAGGATTGTATTACAGGCAGTTGACATTTTAGACAGCTATTTTATGTTTTGTTTCCTCATCACAAGTGACATTATATTCTTCTTTTTGCCCGTTCTTCCTTTTTTTATATGAGGAAAAAATATGTGAATGTATAAGCTCTGGGGATTTTTAAAATTATCGCACTTTTATGACATAAGTAGAATATTTATTAAAGATGTATCCTATATTTTTAATTTTCTGACATTTTCAGACTTGATATTGAGAGTGTGAGAGAGTCCAGTGATTAAATATTTGTTTGAGTTCATTTAAGTTGGATACTCAGGCCTAAAAAAGAATCTAATCTGAATTTACCTCCAACTTAAGCGCAGTGCTGTTTACTTCTTTTTTCGACATGGTGTGTTTTGGTCAATGTCTTACTTTAATGTTTTGTCTTTAATTACTTGGTATCAGTTAAAATTTTCCATTCTATATATATATATATATATATATAGAATGGAAAATTATAACTGATACCAAGTAATGTTGTTCTTCCTTCATCGATATATATATATATATATATATATATATATATATATATGTGTGTGTGTGTGTATGTGTGTGTGCCTTCCTTCGTGAGAGATGGTACGTTTATTGCATCTATTTTGTATAATTTAATACATTTGAAAACTTTTGGAGCAAGACAGAAAAAAAAAATTCGTGTTTTTATCCGATTTACACGTTTTGGGCCCTACAGAACACGAAACTACTATTTTCAGCATGATGTCTCCCCTCTCACTCTATCGGTGTATGTCTATGCAATACATATCCCTATAGTGATAAATAAATTTATCAGATATCTTATGTCAAAGCAAGTGCTATCGGTCATTGGCAGTCCACAGCTTCTATTCTTAGGAGAAAGTACGAGAAGGTTGGAGACCCTTCAAGGTTGTTACAGCGAGCAGAAATATAGCCAGTCTCTGGATCTGAGTTCGGATATGTATCGATGAGAGGTCACCTGCACCGCTGACAATTCTGGATTGCTTCGGTTGTTACGGACTTCTGCGTCATGGGCAATGCTTGATCTAAAACGGTTGTTCTTCCTTCATCGAATTCTATATTAAGGTATGCTGTTGTGGGTAGCTCCTAACGGCTAATTCATCTATCTACCTTAGTTGTTGTTCCATCTTATTCGATAGCAATGCCTCAAGCACCCGCAAGGGAAAGGTGAGGCATTCTTGCCCTTATTTTGGACCGGCGAGCTGCTATGAAAATATGAAGTTCTTCGTCTTTGGTCTCTCCACTCAACTTATTCATTCTGCTACAATCCAGCGTCTCCTTGGGAACACTTTATTTTCCCCCTGTTACGACTCGTGTTCTATAGTCGAATTGCACTCGGGTCGCCAATTTTTGGGAGGCGATTCTGTTTTTTCTTCTATCTCATTCAATCCGGTATGTTTATTCATTAATACGGCTGCAATTCTTATGCAGGGTTACCGCAGGGATCGCGATCATAAAAATTCCTTTTCATTTTGTTCACACAGGTTTGTTAGGATGCCTTCTCGATTATGCGAAATGTGCATGCTTTCGGCGTCGAGATGAGGAGGGGGGGGGGGGGGGGCGAGAGCCGACCGCTCTTACATGTGTCCAGCATAGAAGAGATGGTTTTTCGCTCAAGCCATCCCCGTTGCCAGGGTCAGAGGTCGCGTGTGATTGGCTACCTGCTCCTCTGTCCGCTGTAACAACCTTGGAGGGTCTCGAACCTTCTCGCACTTTCTCCTAAGAAATGAGGATCTTGCTGTGGACTGCCAGTGTCCGATAGCACTTGCTTTCACATAAGATGTCTGATAAATGTATTTATCACGACAGTCTCTATTCTAGATAAAAAATTATCCGTCCTTGTATTATATAAAAGTTTGTAGTCACGTAAGATATGCGATCAAATAAGAAAGTGCTCACATCTCCCCCCCTCCCATAGATCATGGTATCGGTTCGGAATCACTGCTATCCATCAGTTCGGAGAAGGAGGATGAGATAAACCTTGTACATAAATGTTTTAAAAGCAAAGATTTTATAATTGTACTAGGAAAAATATTTACTTCAAATTCCGAAACAATGCAACACATTTTTGTAGCTCCACCTATAGGCGACAAAATTGTAATACTTGCTTAGAATTTCCCGAAAATAGATAGGGATTAATTAACTCTTGGTAACGTTACTAGATTTGAAGAACATATTTATAATATATACTAGAAAAATTCTAAAATTATTTTATTTTTATATTTTGTGCTCGGTATATTCACAGATTAACATATACAGATATTTCACTCGACCTCAGCGCCCTCAACCGCCAACCAAAATGTCAAGGTTGGCAGGCTTGGCGATGGTCTGTGACGGTTTTCGCCAAGACGTTCTGTTAATATAACCCTATTTGGCACTGAACGAAACACTTGGAACTTAGAACTTTGTTCTATCATCGCATGTTGTTTACACGTTTTAAACATAGTTTCGCAGCTATTTTATGGATTAGTAAAAGAAAAGGAATTACGTTTAAAAGGTATGTAATTTATTTTTATTTAAATAAAACATTATGCGTTATCTATCCCATATTTCAACCTATGCACGTGTTCATCATAAGAAATTGGTGCAGTATTATCACTTCCGCCTAGATTAAACTCTAAGAAACAATGGCATTATTAGTTAAAACCCTTTTCCGCATTTATATAAAATGTATAAAAATTGATATTTAGATAGCTTTTTCTACAGAAAGTTGAATATAATATTGGATGTGTATATATTTTACATGCTTTTTACTAACTGACGCAATGTGGAAAATAATCCCCCCCCTTCTAATTAACGATTAAGTTCGACACCTTTGATAATGCATTTATGTAAATTTGTTATTTAGTATAAGAATATTAGTGTATTTAAAAAAAAAATATATATATAATAACAGCATCCCAGAATAAATTAAGAACTAAGCAATTTAACTATCTACACGCTAGTATACTTTTTAGGCTGGAAATATTATATAATATTTTAGTCTTTTGGGTATGTTAGCTTGTAATTTTTGGTGTATAATGATTTACAGTGATGCAATGCGTCAATTTTTTATTTAGTTTATGATTGCATGAATTAAATATATATCTGTGTTTATATATTTAAAGTTAAACATATTACAGATAAAAGTATTTTTAAAAGCTGATCATGTTTATAGTTTAAAAAATTATAAAAGTACAGTTCCGTATTTATTTATTTATTTTTTTTTATGCCGCATTAACTTAAAATCGCCAATTGACCTATAGTCGCCAAATCTAGCAGTCGAGGATGGTTGGCTCATCGAACGCTAGTGTCTATGCGAAATTCTATGTTAACGATGTTGCCATAGGTTCCTATGGGAGTGAACCTTCTAGTATTCTGTGGGTATATTATCTGTCTACTTTTTTTGAGCAAATGCAATAAACGCAAAATCAGCGTTCACGGATGCGTAACATTTCTTGTTTATATGCTTTCTCATACTTTTGTATTCAATATAGAAATTGCGATGTCTAGTGTTTATTTTAGAACAGCAAAAATAAAAGTGTTCCGTTTTAACAAAGCGGTTTATTTTTAATTTTATTTGAAGTTTATTAGGAAAAAATTGAAATAAAACAAAATTCTTAAATTCAGTACTAATTTGATGCTGCTTGTTTTATATGTAATTTGTAATATCAAAGTGAATAAAATTGTTATTACGCTACAATAAAGTGTTTTCGAGATATTAAGTTTTATTAGGCCAAGTATCAACGCAGACATTAGAGGGCAATATATTTGTAAATTCAGAGTTAAAGATGGTATCTCAATTAATACCTAATTTTATATGTTCTAAAATTCATTTTAAATGTTGGATTAGAGTTAAAATACATAAATCAAGAAAAATTCTGAATTTTCATTTAAATTTTCTTTTCCATAATCACTAACCTTCGAGTCGCATTTAAGGTGTCTTCCGTATGCTAAGATCATTTTGTTATATACTATAACAATGATTTACATGCTCAATAATCATGCGTTTTAAAATTTGGGCATATTTATATACATAGGATACTTGCTATTGATAGATAAATATCTTATAAAATTTAATATTGTGATTTTTCCGGAGTATATTACAAATATATATATTTTATTTAATTGGAATGTATTTGTAATATATATTTCTGTAAACATTAATTTAACGCTTGGAAACTAACTTAAAATTAAGCAGTATAAAATATTACATAATTGGCTATGAGTTCCGCCCGAAAAACTGAGCAGTAGTTGGGATTTCTCCTGCATGCCCTAATGCCATTCCCCAGCTTGATGTAGACCCCGCTACCGGAGATGGCACCATCACCCCTAATTCCATCAGCATAAATCTGCAACGCGTCACCGGGGGAATTTTATAAATAGTTTCCAAAGCGAGCTGTTTAAGATAACCTGGATGCTGCGTGCCATTGTTAGTGTATGAGCAGAGTTCAGTCCCGAAAAAGACCCGATCATGAAATGAGGCATGTAACCTCCATGCAGCAGGCCAGGGAGACATGTTCAACTTCGTTTTGCAGCCAACCCTCACTTTCAGCGCGGCTAAGTGGAATTTCGCTCTTAAGGCGACGATTGTTGCTCCAGCCACGCACATAATTAGAGGTTCTGTGCCGATATCCATAACTGATGAGTTTTGCAAAATATTTGGCCAGGAGAAACCTACTCCGAAACCTGAGGGGTTGGAGGTCAGTTTCATACAGTACTATGTCCCTCGAACAGCTATTGCGGAGACCAGTTATAGCTCTGGCAGCAGAAATCTAAACCCTTTCCAGTTTATCTAGGTTGCTGACAGAGGCATCCTGATAGACCTGAATACCATACTCCAGCATCGGTCGAATATAAGCAGTGTAGGTGTTTCTCAGGGTCGGCGATCCGCACCCCAATCTCTACCAGAAATATATTTCAAAATTCTGAGTTTCTGTTTACCTCTCAAAACCAAATTGTCTATATGAGCACGCCTAATTATCTCCTGGTCCAAAATGAACCCCAAGTACTTGGGATGTTTTCCATAATTTTGTATCCTACCTAGAAGGAATATGTCAGGCTCCAGGCAATACTAGTCTATTGGTAGTAAAAACACTGGAAACAGACTTAGAGGGGAAATGTTGCGAATGAAAATAGTTGCGTAGCTTTGTTATATAGTTTTTTTTTTCATTTGGTTATAAAATAGAAATTAAATCTTAATAGTTACTATTTTTGAACTGAAACATATTGTGTCAAATATGTGTCAGAATCTTTGGTAAAAATGGAAGAGAATATCCTACAATAAGTTCTGAAAATGTATATCAAAATAAGTCAGTTAATATTACCAATACTGAAATATTGTTTCTTAACATTATGTCAAGGTTTCGAACTGAGCATGCTTTGAATTAATATTTTAAATCAGGATGAAACCTTCAGTAACTCTACATGATCTGCAGTTACTTTTATTATCAGTAGTAAAACATATATGTTGTCGATATTTAGGAATAGATATATACAACTTTTCAATATTGTCGATATACAATATAAAAGCTACCCTGGCCTGAAATGTGTAATGACCATTTGGAATCCAAATCATATGAGTACATATTTGATAAGTGATACTCCATCACTTATCTTCTACATGACTCATAAAACTATTTTTTATTACAAAGGTACTTGGATATACACCATAGACTCCCATACATTACATGCATCATATGATGCATAAAGTTGGGGCAGACAATATTTATAATAACCCAACTACAAAGAGAAATACAAAAAGTGTTTATAAAAACTACGAATAAAAATGAGTAGTGGACTGCATCAGTTTTTTGGCCTGCCAATAAACTGGTGTATAAATTCTTTCCGGATAATACAGAACAATTAATTATCAAATGACGGGTTATGTTATCCGCGTCAGTAGCATATTTTATGCTATACGTGCCCACTGGGTAGTGCTAAATGAGTAAATTTTTGCAAAGTTGGAGCTAATTTCATTAAATATTCCAACTTCTCTCTACTATCATTGGCCAAGCCAAGACGATACATTACGGGGTGCCTGTGCTTCAGCACTTATCCCCATATCGAATTTGTGATGATGTTCGATTCTGTATTTTTCCTCGGTGAGTAGAAATCTTTCGTCATTCCTCTTTAGTAGGATGTTGTCCTGGATCTTTCAATGTAGCTTGATGGTGACTTTGTGTTGGGATTGGCCGACTGCCTAGAAGAGGTAATGGGGACGGGGTGAAGGGAAAAACTCAGACTTGGTAGGATATACCATAGTCAAAATTAAAGTTAAATTTATAAAGGTGATGAGAAAGCATAATTATATATAATTTAAAAATTAAAAATTAATGGAAACAATTAAAGTGGACTGCAAGCGGGCTGGCGTCAAAGACAGCTAGCTAATAAGAAATCATGCCATGTCAGTGGATTTTGTTCTAATGACGAATAGGCGCAGCTGTGGCGCCATCTATCGTCGTCATTCAGATCGAATTCAGCTCAGGTGACACCGGGTTGGATAGACGCAAATCTCGGCTACTAGAATTATCCCAAACCTGTAAACCGAGAGGTAGATCAGGTCCACACTGCTGTCTCCTAGCATTGTAACAAAATAACTCATTTGGTTTTTGTATATGTAGTTTTCCCACCAAAGTATTTTTCGTTTCGCTCAACTAGATATTTTGTTGATAAATATTAATAAAAAGATTCCAGTTTCACCATGTTTTTCAACTGCATAACCTTGTAAAACTTCAGTTAGTTTTAATATCTAGTCATATGCTGCTTTTGAATCAACTGAAACTGACTGATCCCAGACGAAATGTTATGGGATTTCTTAATCGAAATGCTTCCAACCATCAATCGCTTACTTGGATATCATTTAGTACACATTTGTTTGAAATTCTCTTTGTTCCAACATAACTTAAACCCTGTAACATATGCCTAAAATAAAAATGTTCCTAGAATAGTATGTTCTAAAAAAAATTCCAAAGTTGCAAAAATGTTTTCTTCACTAGATTTTAAAACAAATTTCTTCGTCTCTCTCTGCTGCAATTGCCGAGCCAAGATTCAACAATTGCATTTGTGTTCTTTATAATCCTTCCAATTGTGGTTTAGGCAATACCAAATATATTTGTTAAATTCTCCTTTTGCAGCCAAATCTGAAATTTCCATTTGTTTTTCAATTCTTTTTCTTTTGAGACACTTAAGAAGAATCTGATTTAATTTTGCTCATAAATGTTGTTTATATCTGCTATTTACTCTATCAAGATATCTACAACTATCAAGCTATTTACTCTAATGTGAGGGGTTGCTTGTTCTCTTAGAAACAATATAGGAACTAAGAAAAAATGCAGAACAGCTGTTCGCCTGATAATGAATCCTTCTATTTTATTGATAGAAACCAGATTTCAGATGAGGAGGAAAATAAAAATACCATAGAAGTAGACAAACAAATGACAGACTTACACAGGATCTTGAATTATATTTTATTTAGTTAGTGCTGCATTTAAGCTATTTACTTGTTCAATATACTAGTTCGGCAGGTGATAAAGTTAGAAATGAGTATATATCACACGGTACACCTATTTGTTAGTTATTACATGGGTATTTTTTGGTTCTATATAAGGCACTGAAGATATGTGTTAAATAATTTGCAAATATCCAATGATTATATGGCGATGCTATCGCATTTTAATTATCCAATTTCATTTTACCCACATCTTAGGTCGTACTTATCAATCATGACGTAAGCATTGTTATTTTGCTTATTTGATATATATGTATGTATATATATATATATATATATATATATATATATATATATATATATATATATATATATAAATAACTCATGTTAATTCCAGAAGGATAATGCGATACAGTACTGTCATATATAGGGTGATAAGTAGGCATTACGACTACCTCCTGCCGCGATACAATCAACAAACATTTGAAGAACAGATGTAATGAGCATGCGGATAGTTTTCTGAGGAATGGGTGACCATATGCATTCAACTACTCTCCACAGGTCATCGTCTGTTTGAGGCGGGGCAGGGCAGTCAAATGACGACCAATCACGTCTCATGCCTGCTCGGTGGGTGAGTGATCTGGAGACAGCAGATGCCAAGAAAGCACTTGGATAACTTACAAGGCTTGTCTGCTGATGGTTGCCGTGTGCGGTCGCGCGTTTTCTTGCTGGAAAACAGCATTTTGCAACATCTGAAGGTGGAGCAGTGCAACCAGGCGCAGTACCTCATCGACATATCGTTTGACCGTCATTATGCCTCTGATACGAAACATAGGTGACCGGCTATCGAAGTCGATGGCACCCCAAACCATGATGCCGTGTTGTCGATCAGCATGACGTTCAACAGTCGCAGCAGGATTGGATCTGTTTCCATGTCGCCTCCAAACTATCACACAGTGACTGCCATTCAACAAACAGAACCGAGACTCGTCGCTGAACACTTCCCTGTCCCAGTCAGACGTCCAAGAGGTTGGGGTTCGATACCATTGTAATATCTCATGTCAGTGCCTTGTTTTCAATGGCAGTCATCGTGCAGTACTGTTTAAGTTTAATCCGCTTTCGGCCAGTCGTTGAGAAACTGTTCTTGCTGATATTGGAACATCCAATGTACCCTACAAATTCCGCAGAATTTCGACAGTCGTCGTTTGTGGGGCCGCCACCGCATACTTTCGAATGCGTCTATCAACGAGTGCTGACGTACGTCCGAATAGGCCTGTGGCAGTGCGTGTGTTTCAGCGGCGATACGTCGGTACGACCACCTAGCCTTACGTAGGCCTAAAATGAATTTTGTCTCCAGATTGTCCAAATGTTGAAACGGACTCCCGCGTCATCGTCCAGGCATCTCTTCAGCAACACGTGTCTTCTGAAACGAGAAACAGTTCGGGAAACGGATTTCTGTAGGCGACAGATAGTAACAACTGTTGGTTTATTTGCCGTTTCCACCCCCTTTATCCCGCGCTCTAATCACGTGACCTACTTACATTTAAGATCATTTGCTTACATCGGCTAGCTGCGTTTCGCTCGCAATTTGCATAATTATATATACACTATGGTGTTTCACTGTATAATGTTTAAAAATTCCAGAATTTTATCGCTGGAAAACAAAAAGATCTTGCCGTTCGATGCTATCATCTACGGAATTATATTTTCTATTTAAAGAAACAACGAGAAAGAATCACAATTTATAATCTTACATATCTAGAACTGAACTTTTAAGTTTGTAATAATCGTAAATCGATATTTCTAGCTGGAGATTATTTTTACTCGCAGCTACAGATTCTTCAATAATCATCCAGCAAACTAATTTTATTCTTCGAACGGCAGCTAGAAGAAAAAGACGATAAAATCTAAGACATGTGTGAGCTGTAATATATAATCTGAGTGGCCAATTCATCATGTCGTCTGAAAATATGGATCGGTGAGTACTGTTAAGAATTTCATTTCTTGTAATATAAGTGGAAGTGAAGTGATGCTTAAATACGTTTTTGAAAATCTAGATGGGCGTAAAATTAATTAATTACTTTCATTTCCAAACATGATTTTTAATTTAAAAAGTGCGCTTACTCACATATATCATACAGAAAATTTTTCCTATAATTTCGACAAAAACTGATATGTAGATATTTAGCACTTTTCAATAATGTGAATACTATTTAAAAAATCAATTAAAAAACGTTCGATTCATATTTTACTTTTCTTTAAACAGCATCCATAAAATAACTTATTATCGTACTTTTGACTCTGTTGTTATATTTTTGATATACATACACTATTTAAAAAGGAAAACTTATAAAATATGTAATATAGGTTCAAATTAGATTCTTTCAAAAATCTAAAAGCAATTTTGACAAGAAATCTATACAGGAGCCTTTATATGGTAGCAAATGGGGTGTACTCTTTATTTTTGATGAAACTACTAAACATGTTTATTCTCTTTTGCATACGTATTTTGTACAGGTCCACGAACTAAAAAAAACGGAATTAACATCTTCAGGACCAGTAATAGAAATCCTTACTCACCTTATCAAATGAAAATGCAAAAGCAACATTGCGAAGCAAACGCACTCGTAACTTGAATATAAATTAATTTATCCATTAAATAATAAGTAATTTAACTTTTTATTTTATACATGTTTCCTTTAGCGCCTTATTACATATTTTGACAATCGCTTTCAATAACAGTTTCAGTTGGAAATTACTGTAGTAATTAAACGCAATTTGTAATTTTAATGGTAGGGCTTTTACTATAAAATTCTCCTCTATTTATATCACAGTTTCACAATATATAGCCCACGAGCACTGAAGTGCTGGTAATCCAGACTTTACAGAGGAGATCACCAAAAACAAAATTTCACAAAATGCTCTAAAATTTTAATTTTTATTGTACTAAAATGTATACTCTAATTTATCGTAAAGTTATCCATATGAGGTCTGAAATTGTTAAATACATTTCTATTCAAAACTTTTATTTTATATCATTTTTGGAGTTTACTATAGAAAATACAGTCAACTGGGTAACTCTGTGACATAATTTTGCGAATCTCAATGGGGATCTACAAATACAAAATTTGGTACATACGCCGAGATAGGCCAATGGCTAAGGCGTTTGCATCTTACACTGTAGACTCTGGTTCGAACTCCGATCACCAAAACTATCATCGGGTCTACATGGACACGTTAAACCTGTAGTCCATTCAACAGGTGAATAGTTAAGGAAAGCATGGTACTTTCCTTCTTGTTGCTTACACTCTGGGTTCCAAATTGGTTGCTATTATTACGGCCGTCCAGTCACCTTAACATTTATGTAGGTCGGGTGATCTGGGTAGAAAAAAATGTGGCTTACAGCAAATTATTTTTTTCTGCTATTGAAGGTATCACCTATCCCAGACTGATGAGCGCATATTACCCGCGAAATCATTTCCGTGGGATGCTGTTATCTGCAGTGGGGTCGCAATTGTAATTTTGGGTACGCCCTTTATAAGCCGGTTCTGTAAATACCGAACTGTGTGCTCAATATGTATATCTGTGTGCTCAATGGTACAGAAATGGGGTTAATGCTTTCTTTTTGTGACACATTGTGTCAAACTGAAAAGTTTTATCTTTTAAAAAGTTGTAGAATTTGGTTTTATTGAATACGTTATTTTGAACTAGGAAATAAACGTGAATGCAGTTTTTTCATATTTATGAATTTAAAGATAAATATTAAAAACCATTGCTTTTATGTCCATGTTTTGATATTAAATAAGTATTTCTTACGTAAATGCGCTGTATAAGTATGGAATGTTTACTTTACGATAAGAAAGTATAAAATCCACTCATCTTATATTCTGCACATGAAGAAAGAACGAAATATTTATGTATTTATGAAGTTTGGGTTTGGGAAAATAAAGAGATTAGAGATTTGAAAGTATTTACATTTTTGACATTAGAAATGTTTTAAAAATCAATTGCTTGTACAATTCAATCTTTTGGTATTTTTTGAGGCATGGATAAAATTGTTACAAGAGGTATTTTAGCAAATTAAATTTTCCGATGATATTTAAAAAGTGAATAGGAAGTAATATTTTACACATTTTTAAAATTATTTTCGAAAGAAAATTGCGATGTAAATAATTTTGTCCTTCTTATTCAATTTTCGTGCTTCTCGTATTCTTAGGAAACGAGAATAATTCAGTATATATTAACAATTTATATGTATTCAAATTAACATAAGCGTAGAAAAAAAAATTAGATACAGTCAGTAACTATCTAGCTGTATAGCCAAGTCAATAAATAGCTTTTAGATAAATAAAATCGAAATTAACTGCTCAGCTTATTCACTAACAAGATAATTGCATGCTTAAAACACTCCCATATTCACAATTCACTGCTTCCGATTGTATGTAACTAAACATCGAGCATTTTTATATACTCTCTGTGAACAGACATAAGTTGAAAATTAGTACCTAACTCCCCGCGAGAATTTCATCTATCTTCTCTACTCAAGTAGTTTCTGCCGATAGCCAAGCGCCAGCATTACGGTTTTTCTGGGTGCACCTCTGTTTTCACAATGTTAATATTATAAGCGCCACACACAAAATACGTATTTCATTAAGGCATCATATTTAGTTTATGAATAATGTTTTAAATAAGTTGAAAATATACAAAACAATCGACATTATAGGGTTTAAAGTGACCCATCTTCTTATTTTGCTCTTTTTGTAATAACACTACCATGGTATAATGAAAATATCCTGTTCTTCTGTACAATTGTGAATCAAATCTACAGTCTAATTTCTATCCACCCAATAGCAGCAGTTCTAAGTGCCACTTATAGGCAGCTGAGCTATAGTAGATCATGGCCATTTTTTGTTGTGGACAAGTTTCGTTTTTTGCGTAGACACACGGCTTCAGTCCACCAAGCCTACTTCCAGAACTTTCCGGGAAGCTTGGACACTTGGTAAAGAGATGCTTCTGTGGTAACCGGATCTAGCTCCATTCTCTGCTACTAGGTACCTCCCGACTATACAGATAGAAGCACAGCGTACAATTTTATTTATATAGATAGATAATAGCAATTTTACATATAAACAATAGCTTCTAGACAAAGTCTGGTCTAGGGCCAAAAATGGAGAAAGTTCTTTAATTTATGATCCTTAATCAAGCAATATACAGCTGGCTATATCAAAATCAGCAGGTACTTAGGTCTAAGACTGCACTGCTAATATATACTCCGTCTTATAAAGCTTCCATAACTGCATAGATAGACGCAGAAACAATATCTTAGATCACGTTATTGGACTGTGAATTGACATACACTATATGATCAAAAGTATCCGGACACTTTGTATGTTAGAATGTTTTTCGAATTTCTAAACAAATACTTGGCGAAGTGTTCTGTAACTTTGGCGATGAGAAGAACATGCTTGAACAAACATTTTCCAGTAAAGTTTCGGTGACTTGTGAATTTATATGACCAAGATATTGAAAAAGGGTAAAATATATTTGATCACCCTGTATCATAAAAAACTGGAAATGATTTGTAACTTTCACAAAATAGTTAAATAGCTTTTTTTAGTGTGTATAAAATTTTTCGTAGAACAAAAATGTATATTCATGAAGATATAAACGTTTTTTTTTTTTTTAAATGTTACATGTTTTTTGCTTACAATATCTATAGGTTTCTATCAAATTCGATGAAACTTACAGAACATTTGTCAACGTTCAAGAAAAACATTTTTCGCCATTGAAAATTAAAGCATTGAATATACGATGAGATATAAGCATTCGAAGTAACTAAGATTTTACTGCGTAGGCGCGAAGCATAGCAATAGTTTTCTTTCATGATTTTGTAGTGAATACTGTAGGGCAACTTTTATAAAAAATCCACTAGAACATCGTGAAAATTCGCAGAGATATCGACGATATAGTGATCAGTTTTTCTCTGACTCCCTGAAGGTACCTGGATGATAAGGGGTTTTTCACAAATTGACATTTGAAACCGTTAATCATAGGATAGTTAAACTGGGGTAAATACAATTAATTAATATACCAAATACATATATATGATCTGATCAAAACTGCCCGGACGCAGGTATGTTTTGCTTCTCCTTCAGAAAAGTCACAAATTAGTATGAAGTGGGGCCACCTTTTGCTGCAATGACGGCTGCTACTCTATCAGGAAGGCTATACACAAGTTTTTGGAATGTTGCAGAAGGAATTGCACGACATTCTTTTAAAAGAATAATATCTAGCTTTGCTGTCGATGTGGTACGTTTTGGTGTAGCTCGCAGTCGTCGTCCCAATTCATCCCATAGTTGTTCTATAGGATTGAGGTCTGGGCTCTGAACAGGTCAGTCCAATTCCTCAACATCCATGTCAGCAAACCAGCCCTGCACAGTCCGTGCGTTGTGGACAGAAGCACGATTTTGTTGAAACAAGAATGGACCTACTCCAAACTGTTGCCACAATACAGACAGCATGGAATTGTACAAAATGCCAAGAAATCATTCCGTCTTTAGAGTTGCCTTCACAGAAATAAGAGGGTGAAGCCCAAAACCATGAGAAACAACCCCAAACCATTATGCTTCCACCACCAAACTTAACTTGTGACACAATACAGTTACATAAAAGGCGTTCACCCGGTATTCTCCACATCCAGACTCTACCATCAGATTGCCAGATAGTGTGCCGTGATTCGTCACTCCATGACACTTGACGCCATTGCTGAAAGTTCAATTTTTTGCGCGCTTTGCACTACTGTAAGCGAAGCTTCGCATTGGTTGCGGCTATGCTTGGTTTATAGACAGCTGCTGGCCCATGAAAACCAAGACTTCACTGCTCCCGCCGAACTGTCATTATGCTGATGTTGCATCCAGAGACTTCATGAAATTCCGAACAAACTGTTTCTGCCGATTGCAAGCGGTTCGCTTTCACAACTCTGTTCAGCCTTCTGCGATCGCTTTCTACTAGACTGAGTGGTCGACCAGGCCGTGCATGCAGAGTTGCAGCTCCTGTAGGTTTCTACTTCACGATAACATCACTTACGTTGAAACGGGCCATTCGTAACATGACAGAAATCTCACGAACAGATTTTCCACAATGGTGACAACCAATCACTTCACCACGGTCAAAATCATTTAGTTCGCGTTTTCCTCTCATTTTACTTTTCTAGCTTTGAAATCAAATTTGTTAACTCATCTGACTTCTTTTTTACTTGTCTGAGAGATAGAAATTTGACGTCACTGTCAGAATCCACTACGTACAGGGGTGTCCAGAGACTTTTCATCATTATTTGCATAAAATTGGACTAGTTCATTTTCAGAACAGGGGTGTTCGATCAATTTGTAAAATGCCAATTTGTGGAAAACCCCTTATCATTCAGGTAATTTCAGATAGTCAGAGAAAACTGATCACTATATCATCTATATCTTTGTGAATTTTCACGATATTCCAAAGGATTTTTATAGAAATTGCCCTACATTATTCACTACAAAATCATGAAAGAAAACTATAGCTATGTTTCGAGCCTGAGGCAGTAAAAACTTACTTTCTTCAAATGCTTATATATCTCATCGTATATTCAATACTTTAATTTTCAATTGAAGTATAATGTTTTTCTTTGATGTTGACAAATGTTCTTAAGTTTCATGAAATTTGACTGAAACCTATGGATATTGCAAGCAAAAAACATGTAACAGAATTTTGTTTTTGTTTTAACGAAACGTTTATATATTCATGAATATGCGTTTTCGTTTTACGAAAATTCCTATAAACATTGAACAAAGCTAGTTAACTATTTTGTAAAAGTTACAAATCATTTCCAGCTTTTTATGATACAGAGTGATCAAATATTTCCCTTTTTCCAATATCTTGGTGCTTCCCTAAATGCACAAGTCACCAACATTTTACTGAAAGGTGTGCGTTCAAGCATGTTCTTCACATAGCTAAAGTTACAGAACACTTGGCCAAGTATTTGGTTTATTTTAAATATTCGAAAAATATTCTAACATCCCGAATATTCTAACTGTCCCGATACTTTTGATCATATAGTGTATATTGATATATATTGAAGAGAAAGGTTTAAAAAACAGTTATGTCCAGTTAGTTAGGAGACTCAAACAACGATTGGTTTCCATTTGTTTGGAAAGTTTATTGAGTTGCGCAGAAATCAAAGAGAGAAAGGCATGAAGTCAGACAGATTGAAGAACAGACGAACAATCCGATTTATAATTGGGTTCCTATCAATATTTCACGAAATTGGGTACATCTGTTCTCCCAGATACAAACCGACGGATTATCAATTTCATTTATATAAATTTTATCTAGGAAAAATATTTTTTTAAGAATTTTAAATTTTGAATAATATCCATTTAATTCATACAATTTCAAAAATAATATCTAGTTCAGTCAAGTGCATACTTATATTTTAGTTTTATCATGAGTTGGGTATAAAATACGTCACTTGATTATGACAGGTCACAATGCAAACCTCATAATGAAACTAGAGCTCAAATATGTGTAGAGAACACAACGTGTAATTTCTAAACGAGTTTTCAAAGCACTCCAGTCTGTCACCTTCCGAATAAAGTTGAGAGATAACGAGAAATTACTAATCACTTCAGAGCAGGAAGTGGGTCATTATTTTCCCTAATTGTGTTTATGCCTTTAACCATCTTTTCAATTGTAGACCGTAGATTAATTGAAAAGTATTAATTAGACAGAGTAATTAATCTTTAAACGTGTCTCAGTAAAGCTATAGCTCTACGTATTTGTGTGGTGTAAAGAGCTGAAATAAGATATGTTTTTAACGATGCCATTCAGTTGCACGTTTTAGGTACATCTGAGCACAAATTACCGTTTTCTTATAACGTGCCTAGGAAATGTACCCGTCGTTGATGGGGATTTAGAATGTAAACTAAAAAAATGCAAACTGAAAAAAAAAGTTTTAATAATACGCTCTTTTATAACAACAATAAAATATTAAAGATATTGTGTGGGTGCACCCACAGCTACCATTCAATTCAAATTCCGGGCAACATCGGGTACAGTCATAGTTATAGATACAGGGTGGTTAATATTGTTGCGAAATGTATCCTCTAGAATCGTAGGTGTATACGCACGATACAAGAACAAGTCCAAATTTCTGGATAACCTACATTTATTCACAAGCATAAAGTAAACAGGAATAGTATACAATCAAACAGCACTTAAATGCTCCACTCATTTCACAGAATAAGCGAAACTATTCTCGAAATGTTGACGAAAGTAATTTCACAAAACAGCCTCTACTATTCTCAAAACATTGACAAAAATCACAGTCCAATGTAGCTCGTGTCACGTTCATTCATCAACTCCCCTGCAACGAAGGAGTGAGTTCCTTTTATAGTCTCTTCATAAAAAACTTCTGGAAATCTCTATATCTCAAAGAATAATCATTCTATCGAGAAGTTTCTGGAACATTCCGGAAGTCACCAAATGTCGCCAAATTGGAGATAAATCGCAAAATCTGGAAACCCTTCTTCTAACTGGGAAATCCCGGCAACCCTGGTCTCATGTCATGCTGACGTCATGCACTGTATTTTCTTCGCCTGGCCTTCGAGACCATACTAAAGAGGATGCGTCAAAGGGAACATTTCACGCCCGCAACAATATGTATGAGATTCCGTTTTCAATACAGGAAAAGTATATATTTTTAAAATTTCGCGGAAATCCGACTCTTAATCGCATGAATTTCGTTCAAAATTTGTTTTAAAAAGGATTTTCCGATCTTTACGATTGTATGAAGATGAAAACTGTGAAGTAATATTTTCGGTCGCCGAAGAACGTATGTATGTAATAAACGTGCTGAAACGTTAAATAGAAGAAAAAAAATAATTCAAATTAAAACCAATAACGACAAGGTGCGTATCTTCTCGGGTTCGGCAGTACATGTGTGCCAAATTTCATGCCCGTGCGACTTTTAGATTTATGATTGTATAGATTGTTTAGATTTATGATTGCATAGATTTATAATTGTGAACCAGTTCATGGATAAGAGAATAATAATTTCTATCGAAAGAATTGATGAATTTTAGTTCGATTTAGTACGCATATTTCGTTTAGCAAATATAACACGACTTTTGATTTTGAATGAAATCGAAATAGAGATAAGAAAATATTTTTAGTTAATACATTTTTGACAGAAAATGAAATGGGGCAAAAAGGCTTGCATGAAACATGTCACTTATGATGAAATATGGCATGCGATGAAATATGCATGGAATATATCATATTATTACGTTTTATACATGCATATAAAGGAAATATGTAAAGAATATTTTGTCACAGAGTCGGAAATTCTAATTCAAATTATCTACGAATTTACACTTTTGAGTATCTCTGAACTCGAATCGAACGTTTTACAGGTAATGCATCTGTTTGCATGTATGTTTCATGTGTGTGTATAAGTCTGCGTACTTGATATATCCAAATGAATGACACGTATCAAATAAAATGTAGTTCACTGCTACAATCATCAAATGCTGTAATGTTATTAATTTTAACCTCTTGTGGTCCTGTGTCAACAGCGCCTCGATATTGGCAATTATTTTTTTCCAGTCATACGTCGAGTGAGAGAGCCAAACATCACGTTAACACTACTTGATTATTGTACTGTAAACGCCATTAATGGGCTACATAGTGTGATCCACCTTTGGCATTCAAAATGGCGTGTACAACGAGGAAAATATGTGATGTTTTATTACATTTGGAAAGGATAGTGATAGTGATGATTTATCATAGAATGTGATAAAACGTGCAAATATTATAATAAAAATAAATGAATTACACTTTTTTATCGATATGTATTTTACCTATTTTCCAATAAAAAGCAAATAGGACCTGGGTAGACAGCTTGGAAGAAATAAACCTGACCTGAAAGTGTTAAACGCGATCAAATGTTCGGAAATTAGACATATTTTCTAATGAATTTTTTTATAAAATAACTGATAAATAAGCATTTAAATTCCTTGTTTATTAAACCTGTCTATTAAATACCACAGAATTATTAAAAAATTAAAATGTAATTAAAATAAAATTTCAGATTAAATAACAACACATATTAGAAACATTAAAATAAGAAAATCTTTCTGTGTTTAGGTATAAGTAGCCCCTCTATCTAACGACACAAACCTTAATGAAGCTAAAGAATATAATTGTGAGAAATTGAGACGGTTATAACTCACATTGTGGTGAAAACATACAAAAGGAGAAATTTCCTGTTTCAAAGACCTATGTAGTTTCTCTATCTAACACTGCCACATAAACCTTAATGAAACTAAAGAACAAATCGGATGAAAATTAAAAATTCCAAATTGGATTCTCAAAGCATCCTAGTCTGCCTGTTTAAAAAGAATACTAGTGCAGGATACTGGGAAATGACTTTCTGCTATCAGTTCAAAGCAGGAAATGAATCATTATTCTCCTTAAGAGTGTTTATCCCTTTAAACAATCACTTTGCATTCTAAACTCTGCATGCATTGAAAGTATTTGAAAGATTAATTTCGGTACTACCTTTAAACGCGCCTCTGAAATGTGTTTGTCACCGACTTTCAACTCTGCAATTTAATTACAATAACGTGCGCTTGACATTTTTATTTGAGAATAAATAAACTTTTCTATACATAAAATATATTGATTTTTGAAGTTAAAAATGCATTTACATACATTATATAAAATTATATATTAAACCCGTCATATAATAGTATGATTCTCCCCCTTGCAGAACTTGTACCCTCTAAATTTCCAGGCATACGCAGACTAAGTACCTTTCACAATCAATATGGTTAATTTCCCCCAACATCCCCTAAAATAACATAATTACTATATTAACCTGTGAGAACATATTCTGGTCTCGCTGTCATAAACCCCGGTGCCAGCCAGACTACCGCTTTCTTTGCCATTCTGGCCACCATAAATACTAAAAAAAAATGTCTCATGTGAGAACATATTCTGGTCTCACAGAACCCTCAACAAAACGCACTTAGCATAAAACCCCTTAGCTCTTCCTATCAAAACGTAACTTTCTCACAAATAATAAAACTCGCTATATTTTGCATTCAGAATATTAGATTAATAATTACCGCAAAGCAACCGGAATTATCAAAGAAATGAATCTAATTTCCTGAGATAAAAAATTACCGACACTGGCGGCCTTTCCTAAAAGCCACTACGTTGGCGATATTGCGCCAAATGTTTTGCCTAGGTCGTTAAATGTATCGCCAAATGTTACAGACAATCGGATAGCCTGGTGTATAGATCTTTCTTAAGTAATTAAATAGTAATAAAATGCATATAAGTTTACTAAATACAAGATGAGTCATACAAAGGGAATAAATACAACCCCCTGTAGGACGCAGGTAGTATTCTTGTTTAACAAGAAAATTAATAAATTCAACGTGTAAACTATTTTCTGTCGCTGCTGCTCTCGAATAAATAAAATAAATTCTGCGATCATGTATTCTTTTTATGCTATATCTGCTTGGACCAGGAGTTGCAGTTTAAACACCATGAGTATGTGTGCATACACAATTTCCAACCCTTACTAGAGATTTCAACCCAGCATCAAGAGATCCTAAGACTAGAATTAATTTGTCAGCCTCAGATAAGTCTCTTAGTTCTCGTAAAGTCTCTGTAGAAAGAATGTTGTTGCTTGCGACTTTATAAAATGTTTTTATGACCTTGTTTGGCAACACTTTGGTTTTTACTAAAAAGCAACTGGCTCTTTACATAACAATTTTTTATAATAAATAGATTACGAGACATTTCTACCGGAAAGTTTTAGAAATAAAAATTTACAAAATATAAAATTTTTTCGGGGCTACTTCAAGCGAATAATAATGAAAATTATTGTAATTTTGGTTAGTACGATTGTCAATATTAGTTTGAATGTAATTGATTAAACCTAGCCGAATACCCGTTGAAAATCAACAGTCTCGAAAAAAGCAACCCCTAAATATTATCATTTTTTTAAAGTTCGCGTTTCACATATATTCCACAAATCGAATATTTTAGTGTGAGGAATCCCCTAAAGAAGAAAATATTATAAATTTTAAATTGATCAAGTCTTCCTTTCGAACTATCTACCAGTACACCACATCAAAGTCTCTATCTCATCCCGAAGCATACTATTTTATGATCTCCCCTTTTGAACGTTTTTCTGTGGAGCACATCCATAAATGAACATTTTTGAAAAACTCTTTTCGCCTTGAGTTTCTTATCAGATGATTGGTCCATATACCAAATATCAAGTCTCTATCACATTTAAAAGGAAGCGTGTCTCATTTATTCCAAAAATCGAACATATTGGTGTTCGGCACCCCCTAAAGTTGCAAATATTGGAAATCTGAAATTGCCCACTTTTTTCCTTTCAAACTATCTACCAGTGCACCAAATTTGATGTCTCTATCCTATCGTACGGCATTTTTTTCTATCACTTCATATTTCGAATTTTTTTCTGTGTTGCACCCCCTTAAATAATCATTATTGAAAATCCGTAATAATATTAGGGTTCTTTTATCAAATGATTTCTCCATATACTGAATTTCAAGCCTCTATCACATTGTAAAGGAGGCGTTTTTCATCAGTTCGTCAAATCGAACATTTTAGTGTGTGGCACCCCCTACAATAGCAAATGTTGGAAAACTGAAATTGTACACTTTCTTCCTTTCTAACTATCTACACCAAATATACAAAATTTGAAATCTTTTTCTCATCGCGAAGCATCTTTTTCTATCATTTCACCTTTTAAATATTTTTCAGTGGAGTACCCCCCCCCCCCCCTCTTAAATATACGTTTTTGAAAATCTCTATTATTCTTGGGTTTTTTATTAAATGATTCACCCATATACCAAATATCAAGCCTCTATCACGTTCTAAAAGGGGTGTTTCTACTTCATTTCGAAAATCAAACATTATTTTGTGCAACACCCCCTAAAGTAGAAAATATTGGAAAACTAAAATTGTACACTTTCTTCCTCGAAAACTATCTACTCGTACACCAAATTTTAAATCTCTATCTCATCCCAAAGTATATTTTCTTATCAATTCATCTTTCGAACGTTTTTCTCTGGAGTACCCCCCCTAAACGAACGTTTTTGAAAAACTATATTCGTCTTGGGTGTTTTTATCAAATGATTAATCCATATACCTAATTTCAAGCCTCTATCAAATTTTAAAATGTACGTTTCTCATTTATTTAGTAAATCGAACATTTTGGTGTGCGGCACCCCCTTAAGTAGAAAATATTGGAAATCTGAAATTGCATATTTTTTCCTTTCGAACGATTTACCCATAGACCAAATTTAAAGTCTCTATCTTGGCAAAGTATGCTTTCCTATCATTTCACTTTTCGAACGTTTTGGTGTGGAGCATCCCCTCTGGAGAACGTTTTCGAAAAATTCGATTTTTTCAGGGGATTTTATCGAACTGTCGAGCCGTGTACCAAATTGCAAGTCTCTATCCCTTTGGGAAGTGCCTAAAAAAGCGTGACAGACAGACGGACAGACAGACAGACTGACACTTGGCAATTAGTATATATAGACAAGCCGAATACCCGTTGAAAATCCACGGTCTTGCAATAAGCAACCCCTGAATAAAATTTTTAATTATTCGCATTTGACATTTATCCCACAAATCGAATATTTTGGTGTGCAGAACCCCCTAAAGAACTAAATATTAGGAAATTTAATTTGCGCATTTCTTCCTTTCGAATTATCTACCCGTACATTAAAGTCTATCTCATCCTGAGGCACCCCTATTTTATTACTTCACCTTTGCCCCTGTTTTCTGTGAAGCACACCCATAAATGAACATTTTTCAAAAACTCTGATTGTCTTGGGGTTCTATCAGATGATTGACCCATATACCAAATATTAAGCTTATATCACATTTAAAACGAAACGTGCATCATACATTCCGAAAATCGAGCATATTAGTCTGCGGCACCCCTTAAAGTATTAAATATTTCAAATCTGAAATGTCACACTGCCTTCCTTTCAAACTATCTACCCGTACACCAAATTTGAAGTCTATATCCTATCCAGAATCATGTTTTTTCTATCACTTCACCTTTCAAACGTTTTTCTGTGTAGCACCCCGTTAATGAACATTTTTGTCAAACCGTATTCATCTTTGGTGTTTTTGTCAATTTGTTAGCCCATATACTAAATTTCAAGACTCTATCACATTGTAAAGGAGGCGTTTTTCATTTGTTCGACAAATCGAACATTTTAGTGAGAGGCACCCCCTACAATAGCAAATGTTGGAAAACTGAAATTGCACACTTTCTTCCTTTCCAAATTTTTTACCCGTACACCAAATTTTAAGTCTCTATCTCATCGTGAAGCGTGCTTTTCTAGCATTTCATCTTTCGAATGCTTTTGTGTGGAGTACCCACAACCTTAGATATACATTTTTGAAAAACGCTATTCTTTTTGTGATTTCTATCAGATGATTCGCCCATATACCAAATATCAAGCCTCTATCACGTTTTAAAAGGGGCGTTTCTCCTTTATTCCGAAAATCGAACATTTTTGTGAGCGGCACCCCCTAAAGTAGAAAATATTGGTAAACTGAGATTGTATATTTTCCTCCTTACAAATTATCTACCCTTACACAGAATTTGATATCTCTATCTCATTCCGAAGCATGATTAATTTATCAATTCACTTTTCGAACGTTTTACTGTGGAGCACCCCCTTAAACGAATATTTGTGAAAAACTATATTCGTCTTGGGTGTTTTAGTCAAATAATTAGCCCGTATACCAAATTTCAAGCCTCTATCGAATTGTAAGGGAGATTTTTCTCATTTATTCGGTAAATCGAACATTTTGGTGTGCGCCATCCCCTTAAGTAGAAAATATTGGAAATCTGAAATTGCAAACTTTCTTCCTTTTGAACAATTTACCCATACACCAAATTTGAAGTCTGTATCTCATCACAAAGCATGCTTTCCTATCATTTCATTTTTCGAACGTTTTGGTGTGCGGCACCCCCTTAAGTAGAAAATATTGGAAATCTGAAATTGCCCACTTTCTTCTTTTCAAACGGTTTACCCATACACCAAATTTAAAGTCTCTATGTTATCGCAAAGCATGATTTCCTATCTTTTCACTTTTCGAACGTTTTGGTGTGCAGCACCTCCTTAAGTAGAAAATATTGGAAATCTGAAATTGCACACTTTCTTCCTTTCGAACGGTTTACTCATACATCAAATTTGAAGTCTCTATCTCATCGCAAAATATGCTTTCCTATCATTTCACTTTTCGAACGTTTTGGTGTGTCGAAAGCCCAGACCATACGGCTCGTCACGTTTTGGTGTGTTGAAGACCCAGACCGTCCGACTCGTCCAGAGGACTTAGAGTAATTAGTTGGACGGCCGGGAAGGACGTTTTGGTGTGTGTCACTCCTTTAAGTATAAAATATTTGAAATCTGAAATCGCACATTTTCTTCGTTTTAAACGATTTACTCATACACCAAATTTGAAGTCTCTATCTTATCGCAAAGCATGCTTTCTTGTCATTTCACTTTTCGAACATTTTGGTGTGGAGCACCCCTTGAGTAGAAAATATTGGAAATCTGAAATTGCACATTTTCTTCCACGATTTACTAATACACCAAATTTGTAGTCTCTATCTCATCGCAAAGCATGCTTTCCTATCTTTTCACTTTTCGAACGTTTAGGTGTGGAGCACCCCCTTTGGAGAATGCTTTCGAAAAATTCGATTTCTCCAGGGGGTTTCATCGAACGATCGAGCCGTGTACCAAATTGCAAGTTTCCATCTATTAGGGAAGTGCCCAACAAAGCGTGACAGACAGACAGACAGACGGACAGACGGACACTTGGCAATTAGTATATATAGATTGTTACATTTTTCGTAAAGGAAATCAGTACGTAATTTGTAACGGTACTGAAGATTCTTTGAAAATTCCCCTTATTTTCGATGCTCCTTTCTAGTTATTTTGACACAAAATTGTAGGTTATTAGAAAATGTACGGCAATTCCTAACTAATTTTCAACGCATTTTTCTTATTACGCATTGGTAACTCAATCGGTACTCGGTTGCTTTAGAAAATACGGATGGTACTCGTTACATTTTAAAACTAATTTTATTCTACCCTGATGTGAATACAAAAAAATTACAGTTAGAAATTCGCTGTGCAAGCAAGATGTGACTGGATGTTGCCGACTTATATTTTTATTGATAAAAAGACATTTACAACTTGAAAAGCTCATAAAAGGCTTTTATTCTCCTACAGAATTGTGATATAAATATCAAGGCTGAAAGAACCTACTCCTAACCTGAAGAATCAAAGCGTACACAAATTATTAATTTTTTTATTAAATAACTTTTAATTTATTAATTAATATTTGACAACAGGAGTACGAGAAAAATAATTTAATTCAGTTATTGAAATGACTCAAGCCAACATTTTACAAAATGTCATCAGATTTATTGTCAAACACTACTGACAAATATAGAAAAGGGGGTTTCTTATATAGAATTTTACATAATCGAATGTCACGCATTGCAATGAAAGAAAACAAAAATTATACTAATTTTAACAAAATAATAAATAATTTAATTAACAAAATAATTTAAAATAGTACATGGAATTATAGAATTTCATTTACCCTCTATGGTGTAATCACAATCCACAGGCGTTGCCACAAAAACAAAAAAATCTGATGTGGGCAACACATGACTTTCCTTATATAATGCAATGAATTTACTCCTTTTACAGTAAAAAAAATGTTATTCTTTTAGTAGATACTTATATTCGCTACAAGATATTGAATTGTCTTCAATTAATCGTCATTTTCATTGATTTAGCGTCATTTTTATCAATTTCGCGAGATGTTTGTTAATTTGGCAACAATTAAAAATGTCGCCAAGTTGGCGACATTCAGCCAAATTCGTCGCCAAAATCTCGCCAAGCGTTATGGACGGAGAAATAAGCTATTATTAAAACATGCAGATAAATGACTATTGCAGTTCAAATACAAAAGTATTACTCAAAGTATCTTTTTTCATGAATGGAACGAGCTAGATCCACGAGAATGATGTCACCCAATTTATCGCATGGTATTACTTATGAAAATGAACATGTTTCTCAATAGAAAATATTTTTTTATTTTATATAACTTTTTGATAATTTTTTTGAAAAATGTGCAATATCTCAAGAACGGTTCATGTTAGCGTTCTAAAATTTATGTCAATCGTTTTCTAATGAGAAATTACATGAGAAATGTCTATTTGCGCAACTTTATTAGCCGTTTTGATTTTTTGACGATTTTTTCAAAATTACACTAAAAAATTTAGGAGGGTTCTGAACATTCGATTGCGTATAAAAACAATAGACTTCCAGTGTATACGGATTGTGATTTTTGTACCAAATTTCGTTCGAATCGGTCCATTTGTTCGTCAGTTATCGTCTCCAAAGTCTCACTGACACATACACACACACACACACACACAGACATCACTTCAAAAATGTTTGATTCGTGATCAGGGATGCTTGAAACGTGCTCTCCCGTCGAAAACTCGAATTCGAATTTTCGACCCTGTTACAATACTTTCCTTATACATTATGTATGTAAGGAAAGTAATAGCATTTAAAATATATTGAAATTTAATTGCTTTTCATAAATCTTCAAACGCATCGTGACAAATCTCGATTGTAATGATTGAACGGCTGTCCTGCCATAAATACTATTGTTGGGCATAGCTTTGTAATCATAACTTATTTCTCAACATTGATATTAAATAATAAAATTTACCGCATATCAAGGGATTTATTTTTTTTATAAGCATGTACAATTATTTTCATTAATCCCAAAGTATACTCTATGTATCAAACGAAACGCTAAATGTTAACAATAGTTTATTTTCGGATGAAAGTTCCAAATATAATTTTCCTCATAGACTTAACAAGGTGCCCTTTGATCTCAATTGTTCGGGTCTACAGAGAGAATTTTAAAATGAGGAGTCAGGCATTGCCTATAATTCGGCACAGTTTACAAATGTTTCAAATTTCGTGCAAATCGCTCAAATACTCTCTGAGAAATAGAGACAAAGTATCTGAGTTAATGAAAACGTATCTGAGTTGATGAAAACGTATCTGAGTTGATGAAAACGTATCTGAGTTGATGAAAACGTATCTGAGTTGATGAAATCGTATCTGAGTTGATGGCATAAGAAGCTCCACTCATACGTTGCTGCGCTTCAATAAAATACATGTATTATGAATATATACTAATGTCGAGTAGAAACTCAGAATACAGAAGTTTTTTTTACATATTGGCATAACAAATACGATTGAAAATTATATTTTCCTTTTTAGTGTTAAGATATTTTTATTATTGTTTTGTGGAAATGCGCATTTCATCCTTGCTGTGCTTTTCTTTAACTTTAAATTCTCATGGTTAAAATATTTTTTAGTTTGATTCTCCGATTATAAGGGCCATGCTTGTATTGTTTTTCATGTACTTTTGCAAAAAGTTATTTCATGTGTTAGCTATTGCTACCGATAACTTGAATCGAAATAAGTTTTGACTACAATATAATACAACGTAACATTGCCCTAACGATCTGCAGTTCTCAGTTCTTCACTTCTGATTTTTTCCCGTGAAAGTTTTCTGATAACCTTAGAACCAAATGTTCCATGAATGATATAGAAACTGACGAATAGAAATCGAATGTTATGCGAATTTTAACTTGAGGCGAATTTTGAAAAGGAATTTCACGCGAAAAACCGAATTTAAGACTACTGAAAATGCAAATTGGATTTCTCTGGCAAAATATAGATTTCGGATTTCGATATTGGATTCAATGGAAGTGTGGAATGAATTTTGTCTGATGATACGGGACATTGGAAAGTCTGTTCTAAAGATTTCTGAAATGTGGAAAATTTAAAATTCTGATCTGACGATAACAATGAAATGATGATAAATTTTAATAGAGAGCCGCATCTTTTTTAAAAATTATGCTGCGTTTGTAAGGCGTTTTCAACAAAAGTTTTTAAGGGTTTCTCACGCATGATTTGAAATTCAGAAAGATTTTGTTTATTAAAAAGTTGTTTCCATTTGAAGGAAAATTGTGCCGGAATTCTATCTACTTACATGTGTCGTAAATTTTAATGGCATTATATTTCATCACATCTTCCAGTCTGTCTGTTTAGCTGTCTGTGTGTTTGTCTTTCATGCATAAAAGCACATTTAACGAGTTTGGTGATTCATTTAAAGCAATATCGCCAACTTGGTCACATTTGTCAAATGTCTCCTAATTGGCGATATCACAATATCTTAAAAATTTCAATTTAATTTTGTGAGGATTATTAATTTTACATTCTTAATTAAACTTATGGCGCAGTTTATTATTCTTAGAACAGGTACATTTCATTGGAGGACCATGTAGAATATTTATTCTATTGGGAGAGGAGGGGGATAAAAGTCAAGAAGTAAATGATAGGGGCCTTTATTATTGTTCAAGAACATATCCTGATCCACGTGTGTCTCAGTATTATAGGCTAGTTTGCAGCATGTGGAAACGTTTAACATAATTATATGCACTACAAAATAGGACGGGGTAACGTCATAGGAGAGACTGAAACATAAACTGACATCTTAGTTATAGGTTAATTAATAACTAGTAATAGGTTAATTAATAACTTGCTGTAGTCTTTATACTCCATACCGTATTAAGCGTCCTCGTAAATACGCGATTTGCCCACCTTCATCCCATCACTAGTTCGAAACTTCAATGTTTATAGTAGCGTGGTTAGAGCTTCTGATCAGTTTACCTGCCTATTTTCACTTAAAATACATAATTTTATTCAGTTTAAAATACCTTGAAACACTATGTAACATAAACTTACACAACTTCGTTAAAGACAGTAGGTCTGTACTAATTAGACGAGTTCCCAGAGTTAAGTGTCAGTTAGTTGACAACTGCCCGCAGAACTTACACAGTGCACTTTAATAATAAGAGCTTGCATTTCAGTCCCAGTAGCTCAACGGAGGAGAGTCAGCTGACTATTACGATGATCCAGGGTTTGATTCCTGATTGGATCAACAAGGTCCTTTACAAGCTCTCGAAGAGCGTATCATAGAAAATTCTTGGTTGCTCTTTAAGCATAGTCATACTACCTCTCAACATTTTTGTCTGGATATAACTCCTTTCAATTCCCTGAGGCAAAAATCATAGTGAATGCCTGCACTACATTTAAACTACATTTCTATGGAAGAAGCTTTTATGCATTTAAACTTTAATAATCTTGTCAATGTTAAATCATCAGATACTTGCTTCTCTTTAGCATAGAGAAATGTCTTCCCAAAACTCCATATATTAGCTAATTTAGCTTCGGTAACATATTTTGTTTTCTGTCACTTATTTCATTAGTTCTTATTCAATCCGTAAAATCTCATTCCAATCTCATTTTATAATAGGTTTTTCTAATAAAGTTATTTGTTAATTATTCACTTGAATTTAGTACAAATGAATGTTAATGTTATGAATGTTAACTCATGTAGCTTGTATTCGGTTACTTTGTTTATATAAAGTTTGTTTATATTCTTATTTTAACTATTATGTACTAGTACTTTTACAGTAGTTTGTCCGTTGGTTATTTGAGTATAGTTAAATATAATCACTATTGTAGCTCTAAGCCAATTCTTTCGCCACACTTGTACTTATTTTTTAAGTAGTATTTTTTATGTATATTCTGATAATCTTGTTATTGATAAATAGGCAGATTACATCTTCGCAGCCAAAGAAATATTTTTTATACACATATATAACTTTGGTAGTTTTTATAAAACTTTGGTAACTTTTTAAGTTAGCTCATATAGCATATGAAACCGTTTTTTCATTCAATTTGGTTATATTCTTAATTCCAGTTGCATTTACAGATACTTTTGCGTTGACAAATCGATTGACGTTTTCCTTTTAGTGGATGAAGTCAGCTCATATAGCTTCTGAAATCGTTTTTTTCTTTTTTTTATGTCATATACTTTTCTGACTTGGTCTCAATCTATTGCAGTTTGATTAATTAAATTAATTTTTGAATTCGGTTACTTCATTTTGTTAGTTTCTTCTTAATTGCTCCCTCATTCCCCTGTAATTTTCTATTATTTTCTTTTATAAGGTTTTGAATATTTTTTCTCTCTTAAACCTTCTTTATTTTTTACCCATTAATTTAACGGTTCTATTTGTTTTATTTTAAATGTCATGTTACTTTGAATGAAATGAAATGCTACTTTGAAATGAAATGTTATTTTGAATGCTTAAGATTTCATTTTCAGAACCAGCTGCCTTTGTCTTCGTGGGTAGGAGAGGAAGCAGTAAGAAATAACAGCTTGAGTTTTTATAGATTTAATATAATTTTAGTTAATACAACTTGTATTAACTCTCTCTATATATATTTATAATGTTTGAAGGACTCAATAAAGTTATTCATTTTAGGTGTCATTACATTTTGTCCTGAGCTTTGAACTGGTAATTGCTTGCCGATTGCTAAAATAAGATGGACTGAAATGTAAATGGGACATCAAAAATACTATACGACAAGCCGTTGAATACTTTAAAAAACATGATAAGAAAACATTATAAATAAAACTGGTACTAAATTGGTATAAAATACCCCTTTTTCTCTGTTCCATATATAAGTTAAGGAATGGAATAAGAATTACATGTGGCAAAGAGGGAGAATAAATTTTTACAACACATTAAGATGAAAGTATTTTGATGTAAATCGTATATGTAATGCAGGTACTTAAGGTACTAATCCCCTTGTTCCCTGCATAAACATACCTGGTGTAAATGCAAGGAATGTGTGTAAAAGATGAAAAGTTGCAAAACAGAAACTTTGTTTTGCACGATGAGCTAGGTCTTTTCTAGCTCCCAAAAATTTTTTTGAAATTGAATAAATTGAATAAAGTGAAAAGCATTTCCGAAACCATGTATGTTATCAAGGGCCATGCATGTTTCGTTAATGCGGATTCTACATTTCTGTGTGCATTACTGTAAATTGTATTACAGAAATAATGCACATGGACCGGCGTAGAAGAAAATATAAAATTGATCAGATATATAAGAAATTAAATATAAAAATCAAATATAATCAAATATACCAGCGTGTGGCTAAGCATTTATAGGAGAATACAATGTAATAAAAAGGAATAAGAATATATAATAATTTAAATGTATTTACCCCTTGTGTTGCTTAACAGAGTAGATTACGTGACACTGACTAAGCATTTGAACTCCATACAGGTTACAGTTAATTCTATATGCTAGATTTCAAAAGTTGGAAGTGAAACATGGAGATGAAAAATTATTTAAAATTGTTTGAGAATGATCTGTCAATATGTTGCTGTAATAGTAGCAAGTTGTTGAGTTGTAGCAAGTTGTTAATTATAACGGTTTTAGTTGTAATATGAAGGAAAAGGATTTAGATGCTTGTGATTGTGATAAAATGGCAGATTACATGGAACGAACTGTAAAACATATTGTTACGGGTGACTTAGATCTGATAAAAAACTCAGAACTCAGGGGTATCATGGAAAAGGGAACTAAGTACAAATTCCAGGAATGTAGAAACGTAATCACTACTTTCACAAATGACGTCGAGCTTTTCATTTATAAATTGGCGGTGAAGTTTAGTATACCCAACGAAACATTTGATGAGTGGAAACACTGTGTCATAAAGGGGTTCGTTGAATGTTATAATGTCAGTACGTATGGTGTACATCGTAACAGATTGGAGTTCCGGGAAATCGAAAGGACACAGGAGAGTTATATTACCACTTACATCGATAAGGCAACGTCTAACTATGCACTTACATGTCGCAAGTTATACCATCAGAAATTATTGGAGTGTTATGGTAATGATGCAATGTATCAAAACTTATCACTGTCAAAACGTTCTATCGAAAATCGTATCATTGCTCTATACAAGAAAATTGGATTTGTATTGAAAAATGTTAGATTTCCATACCTAACCTTAATTCCCAAATTACACAAAAATCCTATAAAATTCAGACTCATAACGATCGGTTACAAGACATATTTAAAGGATGCCAATGACAGTCTACTTGTAATCTTGAAGACAATCATTCCAAAAATTAAAACTCAGGGCGCACAAATGGTTGTGAACAGTATCGAGGCTAAGAAGATGCTTGAAGGAATATCTGATAATGTTTTTATAGGAGTTACGACTTCACTGATCTTTTTAACAACATTAACATTAATGATCTTTATGACATATTAATGATATCTTATGAAAAATTTGATTTGCAATTATTCGTTATTTTTGAGAAATATAAGATCTTAGTTCGGATGGTTCTGTTCGAGACTGTCTTGTATAACGGAATGAATTTCTATAGACATAAATACGGAATACCTATGGGTGGAAGTTGTTCTTCCATGCTGGCTGATATCTACCTCAATCATTACGAGTCGGGCGTACATATATTGCATGGAATCCTGTTCATCATATATGTGGACGATTTGTTGACAGCATTCGAAGAACGAGAATACCCTTTGGATTTTGGGTTTTACCCGAAGGGTTTAAAACTGATAGAAAATGTACAGAGGGAAGGGTAAATCAATTTCTTGGATCTTACAATAATTAACAAAATGTGTGATAATACATGTAATAATACCATTTTTCGTATGTATGACAAACGCAACGAGTTTAATTTGACGATAAACTATTTGATACCTTGGTCATCAAATATCGACAGACGTGTTTTCAGTAATATTATAAGAAACTTTTTAATTAGAAGTAGGAGATTGACTTTTAATTTAGAGGATCAAAATACTTGTGTAAATAATTTTTTACGGAGACCATAAAAGTCGGTTATCCTTTTCGTTTTCTTCGAAGCATTGTATCGAACTTTTACAATATCGATGATCGTTTAAGTCGCTCTAGTTTATTGAATTAGGCTGGATTTGTTGGCAACGATGTTTTGGGTATATAATACTGGATGCAATCAATTGTAATATCTGGTTGAGTATGATAATACGTATATGTTGGGGTGTAGGGATTTTGTAGATCGTGATCATAGGTAATGGTTCTGATGTACTACTTACTTTTTGTCATGCTATAGGTAAACTTTCATCATAGCAGTTTCCTTTTTCTATCGGGCTCATTTCATGTAATACGAATTTTGTCCTTTCGGTGTATACTTTGGTCTGAGTGACCTTCTGTGAGTAGTACCGGCTTACCGGGAGTGTTGCAGCGGCTCTTTAAACATGCTTTAACCGGGGACTGGGGGTCACAACCCCCCACGGTCTCTTCTGGTGCTACTCTGTTTTTACTTTATTCCTTTTGGCTTATATATATATATATATATATATATATTTCTTGTCTGCTAAGAAAGGAATACTTCGATTCCTATCATCAAAACATCCAGGTTACAGAAATGTAACTTCATATATGTACGATTGCCTCATTTTTCTCCCCTTTTATGTAGGTTGACATCAGGTTAGTTGTATTACTCGTGAATTGAAAATAGCTGCGGAAATTGTAGGATACCTGAAAAAAATCTTACAATTTATTCATTTTACAATTTACTTGGTATTTACAAAACCTACGTAATCTACACTCCATAACGTACAGTGTTACGTTACGTTCTTCCGCCGCCATTGTAAAGATCGCAAGTCTAATCAGAAATCTAAATGAATATCTCCATCTAACCAGTTGGGCATTTATTTATTATTCAGTCGAAGGGCTAAGTTCACACAAAGTGACCCATGCGCTGTCAGCATCCAGAAATTATAAATATTTATAATGCGTGAGCTTTCTCAAATTGTAACATAGTCTTATAACTGACGATATGGAAGACTTAGGACGCAATGTTATTGTTCTTTAATGAAAACTATTTTTATTCCGTTATATTTGAGAATCTCTGTACAATACACTCTTCCTTGTAACAAACGATTTTCTGTCATTTACTTCATATATACTCGAAAGAAATATGTTTATCTTCAAAAGACTAGATAACGAGAGGAGAAAACATGCATGCACAACTTGAGAAGCAGAGCAGAACAAGATATAAAGTTACATATTTTTTATTTAGCTTTGTTAGCAAAACCTTTCTTTCACAGGATAGAAATAGGTATTTATGTAAATTTAAATATAAAATGTTGGTAAAAGGAAAATACCGCACAATTTATTTAAACAAATACACTTTAGAACAAATATAAAATCGGAAAGAAAGTGATGAATATTCAATCTGTTTTTAGATTATCTGTATGAATATTTATGTCAAAGTTCTATAAACACGAAACCGATTAGTGAATGATGTCATTTGTGATGGGAACGCCATTTGTTGTGCGTTCTGTGCACATGATTTTAGATATCGTCTAGTATACATTGTTTAGACCTTGACTGCTTACTAGGCGTAAGTGAGCAGACACCTTGTTTTAAGTTAAAGGCCCCTATTTGAATTCATTTAAATGCTATGCACCTTTGATGTACTGATGATAGTCCTTGAATGCTAAGATAATTCAAGAAATCCTCGCTGTTTTGCCCATAAATTTGTGTTATACAATCTGGTCACCTTAAGATTGTTCGTAGTTTTTATTCACTGAGTCCTTCTAGTGTTCGTTTCCAAATCTTCTAAGTTTTACTTTTCATTTTTTTTTTGAAATTATGATTGGCAATACTTATATTGGTGCACATTTAAAAATAAAACTTATCATCGGAGTTTACAATTATTAAATTACCCATAATTAACAAGGTCGTAAATTGTATAGCCGTATACATAGCCGTATCGTATTGTGCCGCATATTAAAACCCACCATATTATCTTTAGTGCGAATTCCTGGAATAGAATATTTTAACATAATACTACACAATTAACTGCACCCCTTTTAACTAACATTATTTATTAAGAGCATTCCATTCATTATTAAATTAATTACACCAGTTATCGCATATAATTAAGGAGGAGATTGCGGGTTTGTCAGACCAGATCTTATATTCAAACAGGATACTGACCTTTTACATATGTTAACCTTTTGCTTACGGGTTGAACAGCGTCAATCCTAAACGAAGAACCTCCCAAAAAGACAGGTATTTGACATACCCTATCCTAAATAGTTCGATCCCTCTTTGCAGACATTGGCGTCCATGGCGTCCATGACTCTCGTCTGAATGCTGACTCATCATCACTGCGTGTATTTAACTTCATGAATATTTCAATGCGCATTTTAACTGTTTCACCATTTCTATGCATTTCTCACATCTTAAATCAATTCTCAACTATTACTGATCTGTTTGTAGAATCTTCTACCGGTTGCCATCTACTTTACGCCGAAGAGGGGCATCAGACCTCCCTCTTCGGCGATCATTGGTTAACTCCAGGGTGACGCTGAAACACTTCCTCATTAGTTAAACATTTAACCAAACTCATGGTTTCACCTTTAGCCCCCTTTTTATGGCTTTCCTGATCTCTCGAGTTAGGGCTACTGTAAATTGGCGTCTGCCCATCTGGGTCCATTGTATTCTTATTAGAATTCATAAATCCATATATAAATTTGCCTGAACGTATCCTTGTCTCACATATACCTTCCTGTTTTTCACATATTTTTTACAGACACGTTGCTTTCTTCTTTCGACCCAAACCGTTCGATCAGATGTAAGGTGTAGAAAACCCAGACCACACGACCAACCCATAGGCTAATGGTAGCTTTCTGTGTGGCCGGAGAGATGTAAGGTGTTGAAGGCCCAGACCACACGACCAACCCAGGGGTTTATGGTAACAAGTTGTGTGGCCGGGAGATGTAAGGTGTGAAATATCTTATTAGACAGCAATGACAGTGCCCCCCAATTAAGATTTCAATTCGGTGTGGGCGAAACCCACAGAGACCGTACCATCATTTTCTTACCACTTACTCTGGGAAGGACTTTTAGAACTACACATCGTTGGATATTTTTGATGAATCGCCGTTTGAGCAATATCAGACAAATTGTGACTCTTTCGTTTTCCGCCAACCTCCTGCAACCTTCCATCTTCACTTCTCTCACGTCTTTTCCGGTTAACTGTCGGGCACTCAATCATGCAAGCTCATTTGTAAATATATCCCATCCTCTGTACATAAACTAATGTAAAATAATTATGTATAATTAAAATATAATTAAATAATTTTAGTATTAGTCATCCGTGCTGCAAATACTGTCTTCTATTATAAAAACCAAATGTACAAAGAGAACAGAATTGCGACCGAGATATCGCTTAAATAAAGTGCTTTTTATCTCACGACCTTATGATGAAACAATAACAATTTCATGCAAATTGAATTAAGAGATATAAACTTTAAATATATTTATAAAACCCAAGACACATTTAGATTGCCCGTACTCTGCGTCAAAGCGGGGACAGTTTAGCCAGGAATCGAACTCGGGTCCTCCTACTGCAACCCCCGTGCTCAAACCACTGGTCTGTTCTGTCATCCCGACAAGTTCCTATTTTTGTTGGTATTGGTGGTGTGCTAATTTATTTTAAGAAATAAGACTATTTTTTCCTCTGGATTATCCTGTTTTCAAACAAGGACAGGAAATAGAACCATTCCACTCTGGCTATTACTGCATCGCATTTTAACTCCAATTCTAATGCATTTCAAAGCCAATGCTGGCTCTGAAGTAGAAATAGAATCCTTGCATACAGAATCGAGTCCCGTTATGCTATCAGTTATACCACTCCTGTTATGTTGGAAATTCCTTGAACTGCCTCCAAATTTTTCTTCTGGAATCGCATTTACTGCGACGTACAGAAAGCGTTTATTTTGCAAACTTTGAAATATAAATTTTGAAAGAATTTTATTCTGCATCTGAATGCATCGTTCGAATCTGCTTTCTTATTCATGAAAACTTACGTACTGCATATTTACTCAAAATTCGAATATCACTACGTAATAGACAGGCTTCACCTCATGCCAGTGTTCTTCAACGAAAACAAACATTATTTTTTCTACGCATGCAGAGTATGAAAGATAAACATGCGTTCTATCTGAATAACTTTTCTCCATTTATTCTATCAGAAGTTCACAAAAGAAAACATATTTATCTGCAAGGAGCGAAATAATAGGATGAGAAAAAACGTTTCAATGGCTCTAGAATCAAAACAAGTGCAAAAATACGGATACTCTCACATTCTTTAGGTTCTTTTGCAATACATTGTGAAAATATATATTTTAAATAACATATGCAAAAATTGTGACATGGGTAGCATATGACGTTTCCTACATAATGCATCGATTTCACGTATTTCACAGCGAAATAATAGTATGCAAACAAATAGTGTCAATACACATGTCTTATTCATACGAACGATAACTTATTCAATGATGTATGCAAGTGCGAAATCCTAATCCGATGAATAGTTTTGAGGGCCTTTTCGCATAAATAAAAAAAGAAGGTTCTGTTGCTTCGAATTGTATCAAAATTTAATCAGCACCAGGATAAAGCAAAGTGGACTTATCTACCAAATTTTATAACATTTCGTTGAATAATTTTTGAGCTCGAGTACAAATATTACATTGAACAAACACACGCATCACTTTAAAAACAGGTGTTCTAAAGTTCTCGAAACGTATAGATTATTTGAAAACTCGAGTTGTGATTTTCGACTCGATACCAATACCTTAACTATTCATTATCATGTATTTTAGGAAGAGTACTACTCGCCAGAAAGCCCTAGAAATAAGTTCCAACATTTACCACCAGGGGGTCTAAATGGTATCATTTAGTGTAATCACTGATTATGCATGCCTGGTTATTGTGCGCAATTCCAGAGATTATTTCCAGCAAGACCAGCAAAATAAGTCTTCTGCGCATCACGTTACTGGATAACCCGGAAAATCGGAAATAATTATCGATCATTCTGGTTAAAACCGAACCGTAACCGTAATGACTTTTCAAATGGCCGTGACAGTCCAAGGTTCCCTCGAAGCAAAAGGCTTAGTGCCAAGCCTCATGCTTACCTCTCTTCCTTGGGAGGGAGTGTGTTAGTTATTTAGTTAGTTAGTCCAAATAAGTTTTCAAACGTTATGGTCGACAGACACCGGTTTTAACAACAGATACTTTCGCCGCCCAGGCGGTGAAGTGGATAGCGTCTTCGACTGCTGTCTTGTGGACTGGGGTTCGAATCCCGAATAAGGCATGGATGTTTCTCGAGGGTAAAGTCAGTCTTCCGCCTTCTGGGTCTTCATCTAAATGTGAAGCTGCACCTCCTCCGACCTTCGTCAGTGACGCGTTCTTGTAATAAACTTTGTTCTCTCGTATTGTGTCTTTCTTCGTTCTTTTCTTCTTCCTGCGTCACTGGTCCTGAATCGGCTCGGCTGAAACAAGAGGTCATCAATAACAACAGAGACTTTTCAAATGCGCACAAATAGTTGTTTCTTTGATCGTGTTGAAAAAGTATCTGAGATTAGGACCAGTCACCTTCGTTTATGACTTGAGGCTTTGAAAACTTGCTTCGGCCATAACCACTGTCGTTTGACATCCGTAAACCTTATAAGATTTGCCTGGTTATATGCAAAATAAGCAAAAATCGTCTAGAGTTTTTGAATGAATTTATTGTAAAGCTTGTCTCAAGATGATAATTTCCGCACAAAAATTATTTATATGTGCAAATTTTAACGAACGCGTCCTTTTGTCTTTTCAAAATTATTCAATTGAAGACTGAGTTTTTTGCTGTGCTCAGACATGTCGCCTGACTTGAAATACCCAGTTAAAACTAGGATAGTGGACAGTGTGCTATTGGTAAAGTTATTTTATCAAGATGATGATAACACAAAAGTGGTGATGAGAGAATTCAGAAGATTAAAAATATGGTGCTGCGTTCCAATGACAGCAACTGGTCACGGTAAAAGTGTTGCAAATTTCGGAATTCGTTAAGTACTAAGCATGTATAAGGAGGGAAACTTCTCAACCAGTAGAGGATATCGCACTATAATTATACAATGTAGGATCAAAAAGTTCGGAGATTGTGCTGATATCTCCAACCCTGATTGGAGGACAGGGGGACTATTTTACCGTGGCGTACAGGCACATGTGAAAAGAAAAAAACAGGTCTGTAGTGCAGGGTTTTTCCAGACAATCCGTGTCATTGAACTGTACCCATTCACGTTCGTCGAAAACGGACATTGCATTTGAAGAACAACGTGCGAATATCAAATTCTGCCAGCGTTTGAGGAAATCGCCGACAGAAACATTGCACCTACTACAGCAGGTGAAATGTTGGTGTTCTTCAAACGTCATTTTCGTTTTCGAGGAACGTGAGCGACTACAGTTCACTGACACGCATTGTCTGGAAAAACCCTGCACAGCAGACCTGCTTCTTCCTTTTCATATGTGCATCTATGCCATGGTAAAATAGTTCCCTTCTCCTCCAATCAGGGTTGGAGATATCAGCACAATCTCCGAATTTTTCGATCCTAACTTGTATCTAGTTTTATGACATTTTCTACATTCAAATCCAGGCAATACACGCATTATACTAGTCAAACTGTCTCCCAATCGCTAGTGGTTTTCAAACTTATGAAGGACGATTTTGACAAAGTGACTTTTCATAGCTAAACTATATACATTTTTGGAATATATATATTTTTTCATTTATACATGCTACATATAAATCTAAATCTCGTCAACAAAATCGGGTCCATTTCGGTTTAGTGGATTTTGAGATTACAAAGAGCAAAGATTTGACATCCACAAGCAGAAAAATGCATATCTGGTATCCCCATCTATGTATTTATAACTCTGTGGAATAATTCACGATCATCATAATTTGCTGAGGCTAAACCAGGTAAAGTAAAAAAATTAATAAATATCCTTCTAAAAGCATATTTATAAAAAAAGTGGTGAAAATCCTAGTCATGATCTATGATCAGACATTCCTGTAAATGAACGGGAGAAATGTAAAATACTGACAGTACAGAAAAGTAAAATACCGAGAAAAGTAAAATACCAAAATACCGGTATTTTCATATCAATACTTCTGCTAAAATGCGGACAAGATTTAATTGGCATCTTTTTCAGGATGTTGTCACCCCAGAATTGGATGCTCTAGTGGTTTAATGAATTTTCCAAGAAATCGCGTGTTGTTTGTTCCCAGAACGCGGATTAGCATCCATTCTCGGAAAACTTTCTTTTTGTGAGGCTTCGTAGTTGGAATCATTACTTCGCGTGTTTTATAATTCTCTAATTCTTATTTATGGATGACATACCAGTGAATTTAATTTAGAAATTTTTTTTCACAGAAACATAAACGTTCATATAAAAGAAGATATTAATCCGCAACATGGCAATCAGCAGTTATTCATGGAAATAACTAAGTTTAGTCAAGCGTTTCAGCAAGTTTTTATCAAACTTACTTTGGCAAAAACTAAAATTTATCTAGATTCGTCAAACTGAAAGGACATCAAAATAACTTTTCAATTTAATGAAGCTAAACAGTAAGAACATTGGCAAGGATTTGACTTTTATTTTAGAGTTTTCATTTGGACGCATTGCAATACTCTATCTATTTTTATTTTAAATTGGTTTACAGACAGGACTAGAAGGTCTTATTCTTCTGATTTGCCAGTTCAGATCATTTTGTAGAGTAAAAATAGGTTTCTTACTCAATATATTTTGTCGAACTAAATTAGATATTTAAATAACATTTTTACAGAATGATATTTAAAAAACTGCTAGAATTTGCACATTTTTAATCACGAGCAGCGGCGGGGATACCTGCTAGGTCTTAATAACCTGATGCTTCATACGCATATAAAGATCACCTTTTTCCAATTTTATTGAAAGAGACTTGCCAAGAATACGTGTCACGTGACATCGAAATTTAATTACCACGCAGGATCATGTTTTTTTAGGCAATCTCTTGAAGCAACACAGATAATAAGGCAGACACGATGATTAAATGCCTACGTCTTGCTAATGACATCGCAGAATCAATTGAAAAGTCGTTAGCCGGGATATTTTCGACGAGCATTGTGGGATTCAGAGATGTGTCGAAATGAACTGTTCAGTGGTGATCACTGTAGAAGAAAGAATTCAAGAGATTATTCGACACCGATGTGACACTTTGTAATTAAGTCGTAAACTTGATATATTTTATAGAAATCATTTGCTACTGTAGAAAATATTTGACTGTGAGGCTGCGCATTGTATTCTCATACATTCATGTTCGATGCTAGTTAAGTTTGCATTTAATATAATCAGTTTCAAAATGGAAAAGGAACGTCTGGTGTATTAATTCCTTATTTTTTTTTCTTGCGTAGTAATGAAAAAGTATTGTTTCTACGAAAATTTTGGCTTTTGAGATGTGGATGCCAATATATGCTTTACGACGTTCTGAACACGATTGGACTATTTTTGGAGTGATGTCCGTCTATCTGTCTGTCTGTGATCGATGTGTTGTGTACACCATAGCTGCCACAAATATTAAGGGATTTTTACGAAACTTTATATTCAAAGTTATGTTAGAACAATCTAGAACGGGACAGAATTTTTTTAAATTCAATCGGAAACTTTGACATTGCACCGACATTTTATATGTTCCTAACATAGCAGCATAAGACAAAATGTGACATAATCATATTATTTATAGCTCAATGATCCCGAAAAGTAATAGTTTCAATAACAGTAGTGACAAATAGCCACTATACAATTTTTGTGTTCGTGACGTTATTAGCCCCTATCGGGAGGGGGGGAGGAGAAAAATACCCCCGGGGGTACATTATCAAACTTGGTATTAATCGAAATATTTTTTCAATCCCTTTAAAATGTATGGTAACATTCTATAATTGTGATCATTTGAAATAACAATACAGATCTTTCAACTCATTTTGTAAAAAAAAAAAAAAAAAAAAAAAAAATACAAGCTGTTTACAAAAATGATTCTGGTTCAAAAAAGTCTAGAAAAGCCAAGCTAATTGTTATTGGGTCCGGCATTAAAAAGTGCATTTTTACATTATTAATTGTAATTACCAGTCGAATACTAATATAAGTCAACGGTGCAGCGATAATCAATGTTTGAACAGTAAAATACATATTATTTATACAGTCAAACCTGTTTGAAACGGAATCTGCAGGAAACGGAATAGTGTAACAAGCGGAAAATATATTAGCCCCGTTCAAAAATATAGGGAATTTATGTTATTTGCCTTTTGTGAAAAGGAACCTGCACAACGCGGAGACAGGTGGCTAATTTAAAATAGTTTGTTAATAAAGCACCTGTTGTAACGAACAAAAAATAGAAAAAATATCCAACCATTTCACCAATGTACTTCATCAATCATATGGCGATTTTGGGGGAGCTGTTTCAGAACTTCAAGGATTGTCAGTTAATCGGGGAGACTCGAAGATGCAAGGAATAGTAATAACTGCACGATTTTAAACTGAAAGTCACATCATTAGTAAAACATATGTCTAAGAAAGCACGTTGGATTATTTAAAAATTCATCTCAATAAAAAATAGTGTATTTTTTTTCATAATAGGCAGCAATATGTTTCAGGTCAGTCAATAAATTCAGGTTTTAAGCCATGGTAATATGCTATCGGTCAAGGATATGGGGTACCCTATTTATTATTTACATATACTTCTATGATCGCAGTATGCAAAAATGTATTTATGGACATATTTAAAATAATAAAAATAGCTACTATGGTTTATACCATAATAGCTATTAATATTAGCCGTAGTATTAATCAGGTGCATCCAAATACACTTTTCAGAATTTTTATTCTTATGCATAGGTATGCAATTACATATGGACTATCTGCATATCTAGCTAAATCCTGAAATAACCTGCATGAAATGGAAACCTTTTCAAGACGCAAAATTCTTCCGGTCCCCTGAAATTCCGTAAAAGGCAGGTTTGACTATAAATGTTAGTATTTAAAAGTGTCTTATTCTGTTGTCAGCTTTTTCAAACTATCTAAATTACATTAAATTTCAAGTTTCTACCTTTATTGCCGTCTTAATTATTGATACGTGTACCTAATTTCTTATCTTTGTCAAACCTAAAGAAGATACATTTTATATATTCGAAAAATCAAACATTTTACTATGTATCCTGCCTAAACTAACAAACATTTTAATGTTCTTGTTTCTCTATTCTGACTATCGAATTATCTACAGTGGAACCAAATATCCAGTCTCCATCTGATAGAGAAGTGTGTTTTCCAACCAATCAATATTTTAAATGTTTCGTGTTAGGTACACTGATTCAAACGTAAGTTTCCGAATCATTCGATATTAACCGGGGTTGTTATTTAAAGATCGATTCGTAAATAAAATTTAAAGATCATATATGTAAAAACATTTAAAAGATCCATTTATAAACCGTTCATCTTTCGAACGTTTTAATATAGATTCCCCACCACCACCCCACCCTTCAAATATAAATTTTTAGACAATTCGTATTTTCTCTCGGTTTTATATTGAACTAGTGGCATGTGCACTAAATTTGATACCTATATCTTACTTGAGAGATAATATTTTATTTATTCGGTAAATTGAGCATTTTTTTCATCACTCCTAAAGTAACAAATATCGTCAAAAATTCCGATTTTTCTAATTCTTACTATTGAACTGTCCATCTAGTGAATGAAAATTAGTATATTTTATCAGAGGAAACATCTTCCAAATAATCCATATTTTAGACATTGTTGCTTCTAGCGCCATTTCAAATGCAAGTTTCAAAATAATTCTGGTTTTTTTCGCGAAGTATATCTTTCTATCATTTCTTACTTTTCGAACGTTTTGTTACCACATTTTAAGTTTGTACATTTCTCAATAAAAAATGAATTTCCCATATTCATCAAAACTAATACTTTAATAAGCGGCACTTGAAATTTTGGAGCAAGGGTAAGTTAAAATATGGATAATCAAATTTTGCTGGATTTATTATTTAAAGTATCTATATCATCGGAAAATATGCTTTTCTATCAGTGTGGATTTAAAGTGGATCTTCTTCCAACAGATTTCAAGTAGAAGTGTATTATTTTTGCGCAAGTCTTTCTGATTTCTGTGATTTTTGATACACGCTAATATTTTTTGTTAGACCTAACTTTTCGCAAATTAAAATCACTGCGATAAATCACAAGATTCTGGGGAAATTTTAATGCAAATTTAACTTTAGTAATATCTGCTGAATCTCACTTGCAGAATTAAAATTGCCCGGGCGTTATTATAAAGACATATATTTCAAATTGGGACGAAACATAGATTTTTGGAGGAAAAAACGATGCTTGGGATATTAATACTTTTACATTCATTTCTATACTTAAAGCGAATTCTATATTATATATAATAAGAACTGTTTCATCGGATTAAATGTATATCAAAGTTTTAATAAAAATTTCACATTACCGCCGTCGTCAACTATACAATTCAGTAGAAATGATTAAAATAGTAATTATAATCACTGAAAAGGTAATTTAATCACTTAATTACAAGACTATGGAAATAAAACAACCGTCATTAGTGAAATTATCTTGGCCATTACGAGAATTAGAAGCTAAATGTTTAATCATGTTTTTCCAGTCAACAACTTTGAAGCTACATTTCGAAATATTTAGAATAAATTCGCTGATATTTGATTTTGAAAGCGTATCTCATTATACACCAATAAAATATCTATAATTTACTTTATAAAAGAGGAATTTAACATTTCAGTAATTACTACTGGCTAATGCAGCCTCGAAACCCAAAAAAGCCCGCTCTAACTATCACATTTTATCTGATGATATTAGAGACAAAATTAAGCAGCGTAGCAGGTTACGAAAGCTTTGGCAGCGCACCAGGTTTCCTTATTACGGCGCTTGCTTTCGTAAACTCCATGGTGAAATCAAGGTTATGATTAGAACACACACCCAGCAACGCTGGAAAACACACCTTGAGGGACTTACACCTGCAAATCACAGTCTCTGGCGAACAGCTAAAAACATGAGAACCATTAAAACTTCAATTCCGCCCCTTAATGGCCCTAATGGACTCGCCCAGACTGCGGAGGAAAAAGCTAATTTGCTTGCAGATAGCTTGGAACTCCAATTCACACCCAACATTGACCACAACTTCAGCCACACATACACTACCACTGAACAAGATCTACAACAGACCAATCACAAAGCTCTTCATGCACATGCACCAAATGACTTAGAGAGAATCTCTCTGGCTGAAATATTACGTATCGTTGATGGATTGAAACCCAAGAAAGCCCCTGGATTGGATCGCATCAGTAATCGCATCCTCAAGAATCTTCCTGATTTGTATTACTGCTGGATTACTATGCTTCTGAATCATATGTTGGACTTTCGCTTTTTTCCCCAAAGTTGGAAAACCGCTGCCGCCTTTTCCAAAGCCTAACCAAAATCTCTCGCAAGCCGAGAACTTCAGACCAATAAGCCTACTGTCCAGTTTTTCGAAAATCTATGAATTGGTGTTGCTTAGACGTTTGGATAGTTTCTGCCGTTCGAAAAATATTTGGATTCCTGACCAGCACGGTTTTCGAACTGAGCATTCAACGCAGTCCCAACTTATGCGTGTTGTCGAAACTATCCATCAAAACGCTAACAACAGACAGTATACTTCCATAGTATTTTTCGACGTGGCAAAGGCATTTGATAAAACTTATCTGACTGGGCTTATTTCCAAGCTGGTGCGACTTGGCATTTCGACACAACTTTTGGCCATCATCAACTCGTACCTCACTAATAGATTTTTCCAAGTACGAGTTGATAAAACTCTCTCTACTGTTCGACCAATTAGGGCGGGGGTTCCTCAAGGAGGCAATCTTAGCCCGCTGCTGTACAATATCTTCATCAACGATATTCCAAGCATACCACAAGTAAAGCTGGACATCTTTGCAGATGACACAGCGCTTATCGCTCGCAGTTGCTCACCACACAACGCAATCAATACACTCCAAAGTTACATTAAAAATAGCCTTGAGCACTGGCTCACCACCTGGAGAATCAAAATTAATGCTTCCAAAAGTGCAGTGTTGTTGTTGTTGAGACCCAGACCGTCCGACCTACCAGAAAGGTGTAAGGTAACCCCAAAAGTGCAGTGTGTATATTTAAACCTAACTACCGAGAAGACAATCGCAACTATACTCTCAAGATCTTCGGCGAAGTCATCCCGCTCTCCCATTACGTAAAGTACCTGGGAGTAACCCTGGATGCTCACATGACCTTCCTTGAGCACATCAAAACTAAAATTGAAAAATCTAATACAGTCTACAGAGCCCTTTCCCCTCTTCTCGGTAGAAAATTCCACCTCTCTCTTGAGAACAAGTTGATTATTTACAAACAGATCATTGCACCAGGCTTCTTGTATGCCTGCCAAATTTGGGGGTCGGCAGCAAGAAGCCATATTGAGAAATTGCAAGTTTTCCAAAATAAAGTCTTGCGTTGCATTGTAAATGCGCCTAGATATGTTCAGAACGAAGTTATACACCATGACTTAAAAATCTCTGGCGTTACAGAGTGTATTGGGCTACTCACTCAAAATTTCTACAAGAAAAACTCCGGTAGACCTTGTTTGAGAGATGCCGATCAGACCTATGATCCGATCGTCCCTTCCTATCTTAGGAAGCGTAGGCCCCGACACCTTCTATTTGGCTCTAATGAGACCAAGTGGAAAAAGCGTCGGTACCTTGTCCCGCAAACAGGAGTTTCCTAGTTTTTCATCCTCTTTGATCGAAGATAGATGGCGCCACTCCGATTTAAGGACTTTGCGTATTTTCGAATCTTCTATCACGGCCAAGCCACTGGCCACCAGTACGGCTAGCATTTGCCAATCGCGTAGAGTGTGCACGATTCCCTCATTCCACGTTCATCATTAAATGTAAAGTATCTAAGATACCTTATAAAACGTATATCTTGCAGATTATGCACTTACTTACCGCTACTAAATTTGTACTTTTTGAGAGAGGAAAGTGACTTTTGCTTTCGTTTCGGTCTTTTTGTGGAGAATACCCAGCTTGTTAGATTAAGAATACTAAATTCGACTTTATATTAACTATAACTTAAATTATTTATTGCATATTGTAAATTGTTATATACTAAAGCATTAAACTTGTGAATTTATACTTTAACGTTATTTTACTTCTACACTGTTGTGTACTGGTTCCCGTCCAATCTGATTGGACCATGCCTTAGCCCCACCCCCTTCCCTTTGCTGCCCTATTACTTACCAGATCAGCCATCCAAGACCATCTTTCGACTGCAACTACTGCCGTAGCAAGTGATCCTCAACATTAGCACCCTCCAAGAAGCAGAGTGCCATACGATAGACTTCAACTATCGCATAAACAAACTGATTGCTATACTACAGTAGATGTGGGGTTACGTATCTGGTGATACAGGTACCCCGAAATCATTCGTCTTGGCTGGCTTGGCTACTGGCTAATGTATCATTAAATAAATTACGATAAAAGATTTGAAAAAAGATAATATGCAATCATAATCTACTATCATAATTGCATTGAATGATAATTATAAAAGCTATGTTAAGTTACTTAGCGTATAAATTTACACTTATTTAAGGAAATAGATATTATTTTGTGTTTAAAAAAAATCTTTAATTCTGAGACGTTCACAAATTGGTTTTTATTTCTTTAAGAAAAATACATTATGCCAAAACTACTAAATACTAAAAAGTTAGCAACATCTCATATGAAAATTAGCATTTAAAAATAGTATTTGGCCAACATGGTATTTTCCCTATTGGAAATCAGAATCGATATTATATTTTTTCTAAATGATGTATGTGTAGAACCAGATTATGAGACATCTTTGAGCATCCTTCAATACGAATTCACTATTTTTTCAATGATGTTTCTGTTTGTAAGTGTATGCCAGCTTGTGGAAATATATCTGGAACAAATTTGCCAAGTATAGATAAAGTGAGCAAGGTTATTGTAACCGATAATTGAAGGTATATTAATTTTCAAGAAACTCGGACGGGAGAAAATTTTGAGTTTTTTTAACATTATTTTTCGAAAATTGCATAACGTTATAAAAAATAATCTTGATAAAAGTGACAACAAATTATAATATTGTAAATGAAATACCAAGTGTATACGTAATTTCATTTTACTTAGTAAAAGCGAATTCCATGTGCAGAACTCTAACAAGTACCATTATCGACGTGTGACATGTTTTTGATCTGAATAAAAAAGTGATAATAAAATAAATAGATCCACTATTATCAAATGGCATTATCATCCTATAACACTATTATCAAATACACTATTGTGAAACGAATGTTGTTGAAGTATGTATAACCATTGTTAATGTGTTACAAATTTCAATTTTAACGTTAAAGCTCGACATCTATGAAATTAATCAGGAGCTCTTGTATGAATTATTAAAAATGAGTGCATTCAATGATAAAAATAAAATTAGTGCGTTCATTGATAAAAAATAATCATTCCAGACTTGATTTTTACATTAGAAAACAAATGATACGAACAATACACTGGTAGCATGCACCGTTCTCGAAATATTGCTCGTTTTTAAAATAAATTTATCAAAAATATGATATGAAATTTAAAAAGTAGTAAACCGTAAAATATGTTTTCTTTCTTTATGCAATATTATGCAACATCATTTTCGTGAATCTGGATCATACCATTCATGAGAGAAAATACAATTTGTAACAGTTTTGTAATCTGACGCCCGAGAACTCTGCATTTCAGGCAAAATTGATACTAATTAAATATCAATTGCATTTAAATGAAGATTTTGACACGAATATGAATAAGTCATTCGTTATGACTATTAAGTTGCAAAAGGTGCCCAAAATCAATGTTCATGGTATTAATTCAATGCTAGAATTATTGCTCTATGGTTCTTCTAAACTATTATTTTGCTTTTTAAGAAGTAAAGTTACTATATTGTTACGAACGTATCCTCAAAAATCGTGCGTGTATCCTGCGTATACAAGAACGCGTCCATGTTTCTGGATAACTTACTTTTATTCACAAACGCAAAGTAAACAGGAACAATATACAAAAATCTGATGTGGGCAGCACATGACTTTCCTTATATAATGCAATGTATTTACTACTTTTACAGTAAAAAAAAATATATTATTATTATATTAGATATTTATATTCTTTCCAAGATATTTCATTTTCGTCAATGAGTCGTCATTTTTATCCATTTGGCGAGTTTTTCGTTAATTTAGCAACATTGAAAAAAGTCGCCAAGTTGGTGACATCCCACCAAATTCGTCGCCAAAATCTCGCCAAGCGTTATGGACGGAGAAATAAGTTATTCTTACAGCAGATAAATGACTATTGGCGTTCAAATACAAAAGTATTACACGAAGTATCTTTTTTCATGAATGGAACCAGCTAGATCCACGAGAACGATGTCACAAATTTATCGCATAGTATTACATATGAAAAGTGAATATGTTTCTCAATAGGAAATCTATTTTTTATTTTATATGATTTTTGATAATTTTTTGAAAAATGTGCAATATCTCGAGAACAATTCATGTTAGCGTTCTAAAATTTATGTCAATCGTTTTCAAATGGAAAAATACATAAGAAATGTCTATTTGAGTAACTTTAGAGGTTTTGATTTTTTGACTATCTTTTCAAAATTTCACTCTAAAATTTAGGGGGAGGAGGGGTTCTGAACATTCGATTGCGTATAAATACAATACGCATTTAAATGCTTCCCTCATTACAAAAAATAGATTATATTATTCTCAAAATACTGACGAAAATGATTTCACGAAACAACTGCAAGCATTTTCAAAACACTGACAAAGTCACAGTTCACTGTAACTTCTGTATCGTCAGCTCATCCACTAAACTCCAACGGAGTGATGAGTCCTTTTTATAATCTCTCTATAGTAACTTCTGGAAATCTCCCTGTAAAATTGTCCAGAATTATCTAATATGTCGTAGAATAATCGTTATTTGGCGATGTTTGTGGAAGTTTCGAAACTCGCCAAATACTGCCAAATTGGCGATAAATTGCCAGATCTGGCCACCCTTCTCCTGACTCAATCCTGGCAACCATGGAGTGACGACAGGGAAAGAATTAAGGCTCCTCTATATACGAGCTGACTCATCAACCATATTGAAGCCCGCCATAGCTGGAAGCGCAATCCATTAGCATTAGCTCTATTCGTATTTTCACTTTAGGAAGTATAATTGAAATAATTATGGGTGGTTGTTCTGCACCGAACTACTCTAATCATTCAAGAAAGGGTTTTAGGCTATTTCGCTTTCCTAGAAACGAAGAAAGAAGAAAACAATGGCTAATAAATAATTGGATACCCGGTACTGGAGCATACTTGTGCGACATAAGTTCTACAATATTCTAATTGAAACTTCTTTTTTTATATAAAGTATTTATTTTTAGTATTTATTTTTAGTATTTATTTTTAACACTTATTTTATAATTTCTATAACTATAGTATGTAACCCTATGGGCTTCAATATGCTTGATAAGTCAGCCTGTAGTAGAGGAGCTCTAGAAAGAATGTCCGTATCGTTGTTTTCTGGAGAAAGCACGCCGGTGCAGAGTTTGGTCTGCGATGGAGACGGAAGAGAAGATGGAGACGCCAGTGAGAGAGTATTACACGTTCGCAGCAATATTATGTAAGAAAGTCATGCGCTGCCCACATTAATTCGATTATTTTAACGTAAAGTAAAAACGCACAACACATTAAATTGTGAGATTTTAATTGGTATTATTTTTGGTTTGACTAGTTGACTATTGATTTATGATCGCATGCCACATTTTGACAAAATCTGCATAAAATATGTTCATTAATGACTACAGCCACTGATAAAGTGTGTGGTGGTAAAAGCGCTCTGGCCTTTTTAATATTTGTACAGTCATAAAGGATGGTTTTTATTAAATTACCTTTTAATCTACTATTTGTTGTCTTTGATTTAATGCATTATTGAAGTTGACTTGTAACCACTTTAATTTTTTGAATATCGCTTACATTAAAAGCTTATCTTGAACGATTATTATCCTTTATAGATTATACCCCCGTCACAGTTCCTGGAATGATGATTAAAATATCATTGAAAGATCAATAAATGGTCAATGAACACCATGGAAGATATGAAAAACTTAAATTTTGGATCTTCATTGTTCTAATTATGTGAATTATAAAATATTCTATATGGCTAATGTTTTTTACATAATGTATCCACACGTACAATTTCACATTATTACATGGAGTTATTCTTGAGTTATTATATCCAATCATTACAAACATGCCCAGCAAGGACGCACATGTGTTTAGTAAACCTTAAAACAACATATAGACAAATAAGGAAATATCTCAGTACATTTTATTCAATCAAAATGTTTATTTCTTCTAAGAATTTAATAAATGATCTCGAGCTAAGCTCATTACATACATTGCTCAAACAGACACCCAGGCGTTTTACTTATATTAGCATTTCTTATTTATGAGAGCTCAAAAAGGAAAAAATCATCATAAATTGGAACTTATAATTTCCATCCCATTACAATACTTTCCTATACACATACTATACATTGTAGGTAAAATAATATTAATTCATAAAACTTATTCTTGACCTGTGGACTATGATTGACTAAGATTCATAGAATTACAAGTATTGATTCTCCTTACGAAGCCACACAAATTGGAGTGTTTCTGAGAAGGAAAGTTCATTTGAGGATTACCGGAATTATTTCCCAGAAAATGCCTCACTTGACATCCCCTTCTGATTGGGTCATTTCAGGATAATTATATCACAATTTGAATTCAATGCCTCAAGGAGTAAATTTTTCTCAGTGAAATACAACTTCAGGATTTATATTCTGGCTGCTCTTTCATCTTTAAAAGTGCATGTACACGTAGCTTGGTCTAAAAATCGTTTTTTATCACTTTACAACATAGTTGAAAAGTGTTTATGACTTTCTTCATTCTGTCTATCTGTCTGTTGGTCGGTCTGTGCACACTCTAACTGCCGTAAAAATGACTTTATCAAAATGAAATTTTAGCATGCTGTTGTCATATGTCTGTGGGACATATGATAATGCAAGGAATGTAAATTAATAATATCATCGGATTAGTTTTGGGTTTCACCCGGGTTGAAAAAATGAAATACGTTGAATCTTATAGGACCTAGTATTTCAAACACTTTTTAAGCGAAGTTAAAATTCACAAGTTGCTTCGAAAATTTTAGGACATATTCAAATTAAAATACAAAAAAAAATCAGCAAAATATGTTCGGTAATTTTTTAAATAAGAATTAAAATAAAAATGCCACCCATATAATAGGATGAGATCACGTAACCGATCTCAAAATAAAATATAGCATCCATAATTTTTCCCAGTGTCAAAATCGAATTTTAAACATTCTTTTAAATTTATATTAAGTGTTGCATTCGTCCTTAAACCGCTTTATTTTTCAGTATTTTCTGTACGTGTATATTCTGTGCCAACGCAACTACAATATTTTTTTAATTTAAAAGATCATCCAACTTTGATTATTTTTACAACAAAGCCTAATTTTAATGGATGCAGTAATCGTAAGATGAGTTGTACAATAATTACTAAAATTTTTTCACGCAAAATTATTTGACTCTGGAGTCTAGAATAAAAGTGTATCAATGAAATATTCATTTGAATCATTTACACGAGAATTATTATTACATTATTTACATGATAATCATTTACATAGAGAGCCAGGCGATTTATATTTCAATGACATCATTTGAATAAAGTTCATTGCTTTTGGACTAAGTTTTGAGTTTTCAAATAAAATAAATTATTGTAGTACTGTGATAATTTGAAATATATAATCTCTGAATGTATCGCATTTTAGAGTTGTTTAAATAAAATTGCAGTTGGAAAGTTAAATAAAATTGCAGTTGGAAAGTGTTTCATAATCAATGTTTTATGCATGATTGATCTTTCTTGTATTTTATATTTCCTAAAAATACGATATCTCAAACATTTTCTATTTAAATTCCATAAGAAAAAATATGGAGAAATGGCTGATATATAGCGATAATTCTAACACTAATACAACCGTGTTCTTGAAACTGTAAAAGCGTTGCTTTCGAAACCAATCGTTTGTCACGATATTTAGAGTGACTTTAAACTTATTTATTTAAAATTTGAAATGATCGTTACATACAGTGATTCATTTTGATGTGAATAACATTTACGCAGGGAGTACATATCTTTGGCTGAAATCGTAACGAAAACCGTGAATAGTAATTTGTTGCCCTTTGAAAGCTTTAAAAGGATATATAATTGGATTTCGGATTTGGTTTAATACAGTGTTTATAGTGTCGATATTTTAATATTTTGAACTATTTTGAAAAGCTTGTTCTATTTTTGATATTTTAATATTTTGAACTGCTCTGAAAATGCCTAAAGAGACCAGACTACTACGAAGGAAATATTTTATTTACGCAAAACCAGTTCGGCTCCATCGGACTGAAGCCTCTGTAGATTTTTATTCAGGAATAGTGGTTAAAACAAAATTATATTGCATGCATTTTTACTAATTATATATCCATTATTAAATTCATGATTTCCATTAAGGATTTTGGCTATTTTTGACTTATAAATCTAAACAATGAACGCATTACAATTTTTTACAATAACGTCTATGATCATAATGGTTGGAGTAGAGCAACTATATTATTTACATTTTCAGTCGCCTTAGGTTGAAGACCCAGACCACACGACCAACCCTAAGGCTTATGGCAACTTAATGTGTGGCCGGAGATAGGTTGGAATACCCGGAAGAAATGGGAGAAATACGAAAAACGCAAAAAGTTTGGACATGTATATCTATGGGAATCGTAAAGCTTAACTTTATAATCAACATTAATTATTAATAATCATCATATCTTAACATTACCGTAATTTCGCATATTAGTGGACTTATTATTGAAATCGTACATTGCTAGTTGTGCCGCTATATAAAACCCTCCAATTATTTACCTTTCGTATGAGTCCTGTAAAGGAATAATTAATTATTAAAATACTCATTGACTGCACCATTTAAACTTTAACAATAAAACATTTATTAACAACATAAATCTTAATTAAATTCAATTATAGTATTTAATTATATTATTTCAGCGGAGGGGACATATGTGACCAAAACGGAAAATCCTAAATAGTGGTTGTGACCAGATATTATTTTCAATAGGCACATACCTCCAAGTCTGTCTTGGGCTTTGATCATATGGCAAATGCTTGCATCAGTTATGCGTTGAGTTTGACGTAACAATCTTTTTTTTTTATTGGTTACTTACTAACCAATGGAACCATTCCACATCTCGTAAGCCCCAGCTCGGCCCCCTCTGTCATGGCACCCGTAAAATTGTGGTTTTCTGAACTTTAGGTTCACGGGGTTATAAAACTCGGTGCCAGCCAGACTACAAGTATTGTTCGCCGTTTTGGCCACCATAAATTTGAACATAAAAGTATTTCATCAAATGTGAGATCTTGTCTCACAATATCTTCGAATTTAATTGATAAAATTATAAACAATTCGTGCTTGTTTTGCAGAAAATAGTGTACTATTTATGAATATACAAAAATAATTTCATATTTTTAATACTTTGAACTTTATAAAAATAAAATGTGAAAAAAATAAAATGTTTGAAAAAATAAAGAAAAACGTTTTTTTTTCTTTTTTAGATTCATTTGAAATTTTTTCTAAATTATAAGAGACATATATAAATAGTAAACAACAAAATGTTTATCGTATTTCTAGATCAATTATTTGCTTTAATAAAGTTTTTATAGTTTTCGAGCCATTTTGAAGCCATTTGCTTTGCCATTTTGAAGAAGATAGAAAATTTTCCGATTTTAAAAATTTGCAATGCCTATAACTGGAATATTAATAGATCAAACTGCACACAATATGCGGGTCATTTATGGTTCTTGGAAACCCCACTAGGATATATAATTTTATTTCTTATTGGTTTCTTAGCTTTTGAACTAGAGAAACTAGAGAGGGTTATAAGTTCGATAATTTAATGTTTTGAACTATTTTGAGAATCTGGTTATACTTTCAACATTTTAATATTCTCAACATCTTAATATTTTCAGTATTTTAATATTTTCAGTATTTTAATATTTTCAGCATTTTAGTATTTTCAACATTTTAATATTTTCAACATTTTAATTTTTCAACATTTTAGTATTTTCAATTATTTCGATTTTGCACGACTTTAATTTCGCAAAACCGTTTCGGCTCCACAACCCTGTAGGCACCACCGATTATTTTTCTCTGTGCTTGTAAATTTATTCACGCGTCTTGTTACCTTACTTTTTAAAGATGAACACGCTTTCTTTTGTGAATTCGTTGACAGAACGAATGGGTAGGCTATTTCAAGGGACAATGTTTATGTCGACGCTCTTAATGTAAACGAAAAAATGTATTTTTCTTTAAATCACATTGACCTTTGTGTTGGAGTTTTTCATTCAACGTCTTACGTGATTTTTTCATTCAAATTCTTACGTGGGGAATATTCTAATTTAAGAAACATTACACTGCATTACCTTTCGTGAATACGAAATCAGACAACATTTCTTGAATATTTTACTTTTTCCGACTTTTCATTTCGAAGATTTTTTGGGTATTAAAAAGTACTATTCAGCTTCAATCCAAGATCGTGACTCTTGTATGAACCATTACAATTTACTTCATTTTGAATTAAGCTTCCAATTACCTAATGGCTGGAGAGTTAGACGAAGGAATCACGACCTTTAACAAATAAGCAACTCTTATTGACAGTTAGTTTCGCTGGGATCTGAAAACACAGTCATGTATATATATATATATATATACAGGGTGATTAAAAAATATACGGTTTGCGGATTAATATTCACCGTGGTGGGGGATTTTGTATCGCATGAAAAAAAATAGTTCAAAATCTCGACACTAGATGGTGATGCTGCAAAGAAAACAATGCGAGGTAATAATTGTGAAATGAGATATTTTATTTCAGCATGATTTACAGCTGCAAGTGCTCAATGTGTCCACCACCACATTCCAGTACTGAGTGCAGTCGGGGTATCACGGCTGATACAGCATGAAACAGCATATCAACAGAAATGGCTGCTACCTCCTGCCATAAGGTGTCTTTCAGTGTTGGCAAGGACTGGGGATTTCATCTATAGACCCGTGATTTTAGGTATCCCCACAACCAGAAATCACAAAGTGTGAGGTCTGGGGATCTCGCAGGCCATTCATGCGTGCTATGCCTGCGCAGTAGGCGACCGACGCCAAACGTTGACCGTAGCAACTCCATCACTTGACGTGCCGTGTGTTGTACTATTTAATAACGTTTTTGTCTGATCGTAAATTTGCGTTGCGTGAGCGATATGCATAAGTCACCTCCATGGCTTTATATGCCGGCGAGTACGTCGCGTCGGTCCACGCAAACTGATGTCTCTCTGGCCGTACCGGCACCCCTCAAACGTGCCACATTCCCTTGTTCCAACTACTTTGGCCACAGCCGTTGCACCATCGACGCGAGTAGGTGGCTGTCCGCTGAGATTTAACGTATGGACCAACCTGCTTTTATGAGTTCGATCACCATGTGCCTCGGGAAATCTTCTGCTGGAACTGCCTCGGTTGGCGGTGGCCTGGCATTCTCTGTTTCTCACTACACGTTTCCTCTGAGACAAAAAAATTGCAAAATGATTTCCTTTGCAGATAGAGCGGCGCGACTATTGCCGATTCTGCAGGTTTCTTCCCTTATAGCTCACTCAACGTGCGCGGAACAGCTGCGCAGTTCGCATCCTTTACATAACTCGGTGAGTTGCGTCTACCCTGCAATTTCCCCTCAATTTCACTGCCTCGTAGTGCATAGACGCAGACTGTCACATACCTCTGTTTGTCGGGTCTGTTTCTCAGCATGCCTGCAATTTTTGTCACTTCTTTTTCTGATATTTGGAGTCAGCTTTGTCTTTCCCTATATAATTTTAATATTTACAATATCGACTCATTACAGTGCTTCAAATCACGACACTCGGAACTTTTGCATTATCATGCTGTGTAATTACGACTCTCTTTCATTTACGGCCACGATAAATATATACGAACTATACGATTCAAGGTCACGTCATTCCAAATTTCCAAATTATGCGGGGGAGGGGGGTTCCTAATTATGCATGCAATGTGTTTAAAATACAACCACAGAAACATATTACGCATGAAGAAATTACACACATTCATCGCACGTAGTAAATTTTATAGTATCATATAAAAACAATTCTTCGAAAATTAAGACCTCGATTCAGACCTCAATTATGTATACTTGTAAGGGGTTTAAAAGGCTATATTTTAGGTTATTGTTTCTGTAGATATATAACCACTACAAACTGAAAAAATCTGATGTGGGCAGCACATGACTTTCCCTGCAGACTCAAATTTATATGTTCTTTATTTATTTAATAATTCATTAGATTAAGTTTAATTGAACCAAATAACCCTAAACTTGAATTTTTAATTCAATTTTTACTTTCCCTGCAATACATGGTAATGTATAGGGAAAGTATTGGAATCATGCCGAAAATCACAACTCGAGTTTTCGACGAATCCATACGTTTCGTGACCTCTAGAATGCAAAAAAATATTTTTAGCGTGACGTCTGTGTGTATGTCTGTGTGTCTGTCTGTGTGTCTGTCTGTCAGTGTGTCTGTCTGTCTGTGTGTCTGTCTGTCTGTGTGTCTGTCTGTCTGTCTGTGCAGATTTTGTATCCACTCTAACTAAAAAAGTAATTGACCGAATTTCATAAAATTTGGTAGGTAAGTCACTTGCGGGCGTCTCTGGTGCTGATTAGTTTTGGGTACGATTCGGGATAAAATAACCCGCTTTTTTCGTGAAATGGCCCGCAAAAGCTTGTATCCACTGTAACTGAAAAACTAATTGACGGAATTTCACAAAACTTGGTAGATGAGTCACTTGTGGGTTACCCTGGTGCTGATTAGATTTTGGTATGATTCGAAAAAAAATAACCTGCCTTTTTTTGCAAAATGGCCCGCAAAAATCGTCAAAATCTAAACTAAAGAACTAGGTATACTCAAATATATCCATTAAATGCTCGTTTAATACGTAATTTTTAACGACGAAAAGAATAAGATCAACCCCATTACACTAGGTCTAGCCGTTCTCGAGATATTTTAGTTTTTCGTATTTTCTCTACGCCACCTTTGATAATAAGTCCGGTTACCGAATGAGAACGAAAATTGAATTAAAAGTGAAATAAATTTAATTAAATAAAGAAAACGTGAATATAAACATCTGCAGGGAAAGTCATGTGCTGCCCACATCAGATTTTTACTTTCCCTGCAATACATGGTAATGTAAAGGGAAAGTATTGGAATCATGCCGAAAATCGCAACTCGAGTTTTCGACGGATCTACACGTTTCGAGACCTCTAGAACACGAAAAAACTATTTTTAGCGTGACGTCTGTGTGTATGTCTGTGTGTCTGTCTGTCTTTGTGTCTGTCTGTGTGTCTGTCTGTCTGTTCAGATTTTTATCCACTCTAACTAAAAAACTAATGGACCGAATTTCACAAAATTTTGTAGGTAAGTCACTTGTGGACCGGGCTGGTGCTGATTAGTTTTAGGTACGATTCGGAATAAAAGAACCCGCCTTTTTTGTGAAATGGCCCGCAAAAGCTTGTATCCACTGTAGCTGAAAAACTAATGGACCGAATTTAACAAAAATCGGTAGATGAGTCACGTATAGGGCACCCTGGTGCTGATTAGATTTTGGTATGATTCAGAATAATAAGACCAACCCCATTACACTAGGACTAGCCGTTCTCGAGATATTTTAGTTTTTCGTACTTTCCCTACGCCACCTTTGAAAATAAGTCCGGCTATCGAATGAGAACGAAAATTGAATTAAAAGTGAAATAAATTTAATTAAAATAAAGAGAACGTTAATATAAGTCTGCAGGGAAAGTCATGTGCTGCTCACATCAGATTTTTGTTTTTATTTGGTAATTGAACATTTATCCAAATGTGGCGTAACTAAATGCGAAAAATGTCAAATATCTCGAGAACGGTTCGTTCTAGAGTAATAGAGTTGTTTTTATTCGCTTCTTCATCACAAATTACGTATAAAACAAGCATTTAATTGATATGTTTGAACATACGTAGCTTTTTTTTTAGATTTTAGCGATATTTGAGAGCCATTTCGTAAAAAAGGCAGGTTGTTCTTTTCGGAATAATATCAAAATCTCATCAGCACCAGAGTATCCCACAAGTAACTTATCTATCAATTTTTGTGAAATTTGGCCAATTAGTATTTTAGCTAGAGTGGATACATGATATTTTTGCGGGCCATTTCGCAAAAAAAGGGAGTTCTGTTTTTACGAATCATACCAAAAACTAATTAGCACCAGGGTCATATCCAATTGACTTACGTACCAAATTTTATGAAATTCGGTCCATAAGTTTTTGAGTTAGAATGGATACATACATTGCACAGACAGACAGACAAACAGACAGACAGACAGACACACACACAGACGTCATGCTAAAAATAGTTTTTTCGTGTTCTAGAGGGCTCAAAACATGTAGATCCGTCGAGAACTCGAGTTGCGATTTTCGAAATGATTTCAATACTTTCCTTATACATTACCATGTATTGCATTGGAAGTAAAAATAATAATCTTGTTCAGCTTGTCGAGACGATTTTAGTAAACGATGGAGACTTTCTAAAACCAAATTATTGAACTAAAAATGGAATGTATCTACATTTTGCAGTTTAAAAGATATTTCGAGTAAATGTAAGGAACGTGAAACAAATGTAACAACACAGTACTTAACTTCAACAGTACTTAACAACAATACTTAACTTCTAACAAAAGATGTATACTCTGTTCAATGTATTAGGTTCGGAGATATAAGTGTGTCCAAAGTGTTTACATTTTGTAAAGATCCTAGCTACTCCAACCGGGAATCGAACCCTGGATCTCCGAACTCAGCAGCCGACGATCTACCGTTGAGCCACTGGAACAAAATTGCAAGTTCTTATCTTTGAAGTGGACTCAAGAATTTTTCGTTGGGTTCTGATTTCGGCAGGATATACTGATCATAGTCGTTATTCACGTCAAAAAAGGAAATTTTTCTTTTAAGACGGAGTCCGCTGCTTTATCAAATAATTTTTACAGAAAATCTGAGGATACACATGGACCCTTCACAAATAGATAGAACTATATAAGATAACATAATGAAAATAAAACGGTGTTGATTTCTCTCTGAATGACGTCTGCATGACGTGAGCCCAGAGTTGCCAGGTTTTCCCAGTTAGAGGAAGGGTTTTCATATTTGGCGATTTATCGCCAATTTGGCGACTTCCGGAAGGTTTCAGAATCTTCTCGATAGAACGGTTATTCTTTGAGATATAGAGATTTCCAGAAGTTTTTACGAAGAGACTACGAAAAGGACTAGCTCTTCCGTTGGAGTGGGGTTGACGAATGGACGTGACATGAGCTACATTGGACTGTGATTCCTTTCTTCGTTCCTTCGACCCAGACCGTTCGACCTACCAGAAAGGTGTAAGGTATCTGATTGGACGGCCGGGAAGTGCCACCCAATTTAGACCGGAACCCAGTGGGAGAGGCATCCACAGGGACCGTACCCTCCTTCCCCTACCAACAACCTCTCGGAAGGACTTACGGACCCACATGTTTAACGTGATCGTACTCCGCGTAAACACGGCGGCAGTTTGGGCAGTGGCTGGAATCGAACGCGGGCCTACCGAGTGCAACTCCAGCGCGCTAACCACAGGGTTACCGCGCCCCTTGTCAATGTTTTGAGAATAGTAGCGACTGTTTTGTGAAATGATTTTCGTCAATAATCTGAGAATAATATCGCTTATTCTGTAAAATTAGTGGAGCATTTAAGTACTGTTTGATGTATATTATTTCTCTTTAATTTGTGCTTGTGAATAAACTTAAGTTATCCAGAAACTTGGACTCGTTCTTGTATCATGCGTATACAGCCGCGATTCCTGGGGATACGTTTCGTAACTATATATATATATATATATATATACTATTGAAATCAAAAACGAGGATTAAGCTCAATGGAAGGGAAAACCAAATACAATGCATGCAATGGCAGAGGAGGATGGCGACTCCTCATTCCCGTTTAAAGCTGCTTTTCCAGCCCGGGCAAACGCTCACGGAACCAATGCATTGCAAAGGTTGATCCCCCATACGTGCCCAGTCAGAAGCACCCAAACATGGAGAAACAGACCACTGAGAATGGAAGTCAAGAAACGCACAACTAAGGAAACACAAAACCTCCTATTATATAAATAACTATGCGCATGTGCAAGTCTTCAAGTGATATGCAGAAACTATCCCAATTCCGCAAAATCCCTTTTGAAAGAATTTGCTTCATTTTTATTGTTGAAAAAAGAATTATAATATATCTTCAGGAATTTAACAGGGTAATTCTTTTTTAATGCCTCTAATATTATCCCCTTGTTACTTGATATGCAATCCTTTGCTAAAGTGTTGCATATTTGGTTTCTCTTGAAATGTCCCAAAAGTATATTTCTAAAAATGAATCTTGAGAGGTTCGTTTTCCAAGTGATGATATTGTTAATTTTTATGCCATAACTTTTTCTTTTGTCGTGTAGACTCGTATAAATTCCATTCCTTGTATTGTACTTAATGGTGATATCCAAGAAATTCACCGATCCATCCTCTGCACGTTTATTTTCAACCAATTCCAAGCCACTGGGGTAAAAATTGAATTCCAATCCTGCTGCATTTTCATAATATCCATACAGCACGTCATCAACATAACGAAAGTACGGTATCTCATATAATAGGTGTGTTCCATGCTCATATTTAGTGAGATATATGTCAGCCAATATTGATGAACAACTTCCCCCCATTGGAATTCCTTTAATCTGTTTATAATAGCACTTTCCGTCAAAAAGTATATTTTCCCTCAAAACCAGATTGATAAGGTCCATATATTTTCGATATGTAATGTACTCTTTCAAATTATGTAACTCATGCAATTCCTTCAATATAAGGTAAATTTGTGCAATATCAATATTATTGAAAAGATCGCGAAAATCATAACTTCTGAATCGCAATTCCTTGTCACAGAATTTAAGTCTTTTAATGATATCATGGCTGTTCTTGATAATAACAGTTCCCTGCTTTTGAAGGTTAATCATAACTTGCTTTAGGATATTTAAAAGTTTTAAGTTAGCAATGGTCAAATAAGTTCCGCATCCTACGGTGACAGTGCGGAATTTAACGGGTTCCTTATGCATCTTTGGTATAAGCACTAAGTAAGGGAACTTAACATTTTTAAGATCAATATCAATTCTTTTGTATAAGGCTTTGATGCGATTGGTCAAAGTTTTACTATTATGCGATACCGATGTATACATATCCTGATCAAGGTAACATTTCTGTAAATTTTCCATATAATATTTTTTACAGGTAAATGCGTAATTAGCCACGATTTTATCTGTATAAGTGATTACAAAGCTATCTCTGATGTTTTTGATGGATCTAGGTATGGATGATACTTTAGTATTTTTGTATCTCTTTTGATAGTGCAGTTTGAAACCATTAATAAAATGATATTTCCATTCATCAAATGTCTGAACAGGAACACTGTATTTCACAGCTAAACGATAAATGAATTGATACAGATCGTTATGTAAATCATCATATACACACTCAAATTCTTGTTCTCGAAACTTAGTTCCCAATTTGAAAATACATTTTAGTTGTTGGTCTTCAATAAAATTTAAATTTCCTGTAATAATATGTTTGTGATACGGGTCACTATATACACTGTTCTTGCAATTACACTCTTCCACGTCATACAACGAGGTATTCTTACATATATGACTATAGTTGTATATTTTTCTGCCGTTAGTACAAACATAACGGTAATTCAATTTAACTGTAATAAAAGGGATTGGTAAAAATTTATTAATTCCATTCAAAATAGAAGTGAAAGGAATTCTGTCAAAAATCTTGTTTTTAAAAGTAGTCATAAAAAATTCCTTTGTAATTATCTTCTGTTTTTGAGGGTTCAATTCAATACGATGCTTACTGGCCTTTAACTTAATCATATCCAATACCATAGCCATAAATTTACAATTCTCCTCCGTATGTTCATGAGGGTCAGTAGAAGTATATTGCAACACATATTGCCATATTCGTGGCAGATATTTAAATCTTATTCCATAAATAACGTTTTTAATCCAACTTATATTAGTTGTTGTGTCATTTTTGAATTTCTCGATAAATCTTTGGATCTCTTCTACCGTACGTTTATAACTGATCTTTCTGTGTTTTTTCCCTCTATGCCAGCGATGGGTTTTGCTTTGAGAAAAAGTTCTTGACACTGGCTGTGTTTTATCATTACTGCAATATTCCAAATTGAAGGTCTCATTGTAAATTACCGTGTTGAGCCCATATGGGTAGGCTGTAATGTACTGTTTAATATGAGTACTCTCCCACCATAATCTTTCTTGAAGCCTGGGTACTATATCAAGTATAGTAACTGTGATCTTAGTAAAATCATGATTCTGAAAATGTCTTAATTCCAAGTTGGAAACCGGTACCGCATGTTTCTGGGATTTTCCAATTTGACTTCTGTGTAAGTTAATTCTAATATGCAAAGGATTTTTAGTTTGCCCGATATACTTAGTTTGACAGGATAGACATGTAATACAGTATATGGTGTTATAGGTTTTACAAAATATTCTATACGCATGGTCTTTGTCGATGATTTGCAAGGGGTCAGCAACAGGACATAGTTTGCATCTCTTAGATGCGCACTTTTTAAATCTGTAATTACTCATTCTTCGATAATGGCTATAGTAAGTATTAAAAAAATGAGATCCGTTTTGGATTGTGTCGTTATAAACCACATTACGTACGTTTTTTGTAGGTGTCACTGTCACTTGTGGTGTACACTCAGTAGTTCTGAAGAAATGTTTTATAGTTGTCATCTCGAAAAAGCCAGGGTATATATATATATATATATATATAAATTGAAATTTTTAATCGTAAACAATGCATAAACTACGATAAGTACAAAAAAAACCCAATTCTAGCTTATCTGCTACAAATAAGTAACTGTAGACCAAGACTGAGTATAAAAATCTGATGTGGGCAGCACATGACTTTCCCTGCAGATTTTATATCCTCGTTCTGTTTATTTTAATTAAATTTATTTCACTTTTAATTCAATTTTATTTCTCATTCGGTAACCGGACTTAATTTCATAGGTGGCGTAGAGAAATTACGAAAAACTGAAATATCTCGAGAACGGCTAGTCCTAGTGTAATGGGGTTGGTCTTATTCTTTTCTTCGTTAAAAATTACGTATTAAACAAGCATTTAATGGATATATTTGAGCATGCGTAGTTCTTTAGTTTAGATTTTGATGATTTTTGCGGGCCATTTTGTAAGAAAAGGCAGGTTGTTTTTTTTCCGAATCGTACCAAAATCTAATCAGCACCAGGATGACTTACAAGTGACTCAACTACCGAATTTTGTGAAATTCGGTCCAGTAGTTTTTTAGCTAGAGTGGATACAAGCTTTTGCGGGCCATTTCGCACAAAAAGGCGGGTTCTTTTATCTCGAATTGTACCCAAAACTAATCAGCACCTGCCCCGCCCACAAGTGACTTACCTTCTAAATTTTGTGAAATTCGGTCCATTAGTTTTTTCAGTTAGAGTGGATACAAAATCTGCACAGACACACAGACAGACACACAGACAGACACACAGACAGACACACAGACAGACACACAGACAGACACACAGACAGACACACAGACAGACACACACACAGACGTCACGCTAAAAATGGTTTTTTCGTATTCTAGAGGTCTTGAAACGTGTAGATCCGTCGAAAACTCGAGTTGTGATTTTCGGCATGATTCCAATACTTTCCCTATACATTACCATGTATTGCAGGGAAAGTAAAAATAGAAGGTAACTTCTCACTATAATGGAAAGGGGTGATGGGAAGATGAGAATACAAAAATAATAATTAAAAAGGTATATATATATATATATATATATATATATATGTATAAAATAAATATATATATATATATATATATATATATATATGTGTGTATAAAATAAATAGCAAACACGACAAAAAAGAGAAAAGGCAATAATAAATAGCTCAAGATTGAAGATCAAGACATGGAGAACAATCAACTGAAACTGCACAAAAACGGCGGTTTGTTCGAAATTGCATTCTCGCCACGACAGCAATACAATTCAATATATATATATATATATATATATAATTATTATTATTATTAAAATATGTTTCTTTGATCACTGTTACAACCTCAAAAATTGGACTTAATATAAATGTCATTCCAAAAGCGCCCAACTAAATGAACTTCTGTAATGCATGTCTCTCGCATTCACCAACTGCAGTAACATAACTTTAGTTTATCTGTTCTAGTTTCAGAATGCTAAAATATAAAAAACTGTCTTGTTTGAAAGCAAAGACATTCAGCTTAAATATTTATTTACATACGTCCTAATATTTCAAACGTTTTTCCAATTCGAAATAGTGCATTTCTTGTGTGTCGTGCTTATTGGGAAGTTACGCTTGTGATTTCTTTTCCCGTTTCTCTCCTATGAAATAGAAGCAGTTTTTTGTATAAGCAATGCAGTGCCTGAAAAAATATATTTGAAGGAAATGTTTCTGGATGTTTCTTCAGTATTTTGAAGCAAATTTGTTTCATGTAAGTAGGTGCTATGTTCCTAGGCTGATACTTTTTATCCAAAATAGAGGGATTCCTTAATTTCAGAAAACACGACTGAAATAAAATGTTATTTTTAAATTACATAATATATATCCTATATTAATCTGTTGACAAGTTATATTACATACAACATGTTACAGTGTAAGTATAAAATGTAACCTCACGCGTATTTAATAGCCAAGTACATACATCACATCGTAAAAGGCAGAACAAATATGAAGTTAACAAGAAAGAATAATCATGCATAAATCATTGATTATGAAACACTTTCCAACTGTAATGCAATTTTATTTAAACATCTAAATAGTGATATATTCAGCGGTGATATATTTTAATTATCAAACTACAATAATTTATTTTACTTGAAAACTTCATTGAAAAAAAAATGAACTTTATTCAAATGGCGTAATCGAAATAGAAATGGTCTGGATTTTTATGTAAAAGCAGTGAATATTTCATTCATACACTTTTATTCTAGACTCCAGATTTAAATAATTTTGAGTGAAACAATTTCAGCAATTATTATACAATTCATCTTACACTCTTTTGTGTACATTCTGCATTCATTAACATTAGGCTTCGTTATAGAAATAATCAAAGTTTGATGATCATTTAAACTCAAAAATATTGTAACTACGTTGGCGCAGAATATAGATGCATAGAAAAAACGCAAAAAATAAAGCGGTTTTAGGAAGGATGCAACATTCAATATAAATTTAAAATAACTTTTATTATATTTATAACTTTTAATATTATATGGCTGTCATAATTATTTTCATTTTTATTTTTATAAAATGATAGTATAATGAAATCTTTACTGAAAATGGGTCCTACGAAGAATCACCAGAGTCACCATCGAGTTATATGATAATGAAATACTTTGCATTTAATTATCGTATAATCCAGGGAAGAATTTAAACCACATATCGCCCAATCTCCAGAAGAGTGCTCTACTCACTGAGCTACCTTAGTATCATTTTGAAATTGCATAATATATATCTGATATTAATATGTTGACAAGTTATCTAAAACATGTTACATTACAAGTATAAAACCTCCTCACGCACATTTAATAACCAAGTAGATCACAACATAAAATGCAGAACAAATATGAAGTTAAAAATGTAATTGATAGTGCAATGAAATCTTTTCTAAAAATGGCTTTGAAAGAAAAGTCAAAGAAGTCACCACTAAGTTATATGATCAATAAATACTTTTCATTTAGTTATCGTAGAATTTAAGCCATATACCGCCCAATCTCCAGGCCAGTGCTTGCAGAGTTTCAGCTCAAAGATAAGAACTTGCAATATCGCCCCAGTAGCTTAACGGTAGAGCGTCGGCTGGCCAGTTCGGAGATTCTGAATTCGATTACCGATTGGCCAGCAAGGTGCTTTCATGTTCTACCCTCTGAGCTACCTACCTTCGTTCTGAAAGTTAACTACTTTTTATTCATTTAAATAATTTTAAACAGACCATCCTTTTTAAATTCTCCAATACGTGAACTAAAGCATAGAATATAAAATTATATTGAGCAGCCCCTGAAGGACAAAATATATACTTCCACATCATATCTTTTCATCTCTCCAGTGTCACCGATAGAACAGAAATTTAAATCTTCCACATTTCACAAAAACTAAGTTTTCGGTGTCACGTGGAATCGGAGTGTCATGCATCAAAGGAAATTTCGTACTACACTACAATCGAAACCAATAACGAATTCCAAAATCTATATTTTACAAGAGTCAGAGAGAGATATCCAATTTACAATTCTGCCAGTCTTAAATTCGCGCGCTTTTCGTCTCATTCCGGAGCGTTCAAAATGTGCCCAGAGTTAAATTCGTATTTGATCCGATTTCGATTCGGCCATTTTTGAGCTCTTCATTAGGATTTGAATTTTCAAAAGGTATCAGATAAAGGTTTTTCTGCGGGCTATGTATTTTATTGAAAGAAAAAAGCACATATTGCAAGATCGAGCTTCATAAGAAACATAATATACAGAATTCCTATAGCCTTAGTCACTTATTCAGAGATGAAATAAATTCGTGGAATATATTACATAGTTCATGCATATTACATAGTATATATATTTTCATGTCTAATTTCAAATGCTGTACATCTTTCATAGTGAAATAATGGTGAACAAGTCCTACGATATAATGCTTTTGACATTGAATTAACATAACGTCAGTTAAAATTGGAGGATTTTGGCAACACATTAGCCTAAAAAGAATGACTTAATAATACTTACGTGCACATTCATCATTAAAATACAACTAATAAATAATTAATATCGAGTGAAATAAATAATTGTTGACGAATTCCTAGGCGTCAAAATAATTATATTTTACAAAAAGTACCTGATGTTGTAAATGGAATGAACTAGATTCACAAGAATAATCTTAAAAAATTATTGCATCCTATTGCACACATAAAGTTGTCATGTTTGGCAAGACAAACACAAATACACACACACACACACACACACACACACACACACACACATATATATATATATATATATATATATATATGTATGTATACAGGGTGCCCCAAAAAAGATTGAAACGCGCTTTAATTCTTTACCTGTTGGAGATAAGTGGGCAATGTAAATTGCAAAAATGTTGAAAGTAAGGTAGGAAATAAGACTACGTTAATGAAATAGTCCTTCCATTCATTTTCAAAACGTTACACCTTAAATTTTTATACGATCCCCTTAGACACATTTGGTCAATCAGGAAATGTTTATTATTAATGCAACAAGATCATTAAAAAACAGCATATTTGTACCTTTAAAATCAACTGAATTATGATAAAGGGGAGAATCTGACTTATGGCATTTTTTCATACTATGTGAAAGACTGTTTCGTCAGTGAAAATAGGGATCAAAAACAAATTGACGATGGAAATGTATAGATTAAAATACATTAATATGCGTCAAAATTTTTTGTCACAAATGCATCTAAATAAAGCATTGCACAGACAGAGATCATATGAAGCAATGGTACTCACTACGCGGTTGGGTATCCTATGTATTATCATCGTATTTTATCTTTTTTGTGATATGTCACAAATTTACACTTCTAATTTCATATAGGGTCCCCATTTAAAATGTTTAATTTTCAATTAAATATAACTTGTACAATTTGAAAGATATAGATATGTGGTTCTTTTAATGATCTTGTTGCATTAAAAATAAAAATTTTCTGATTGACCAAATTTGTCTAAGGGGGGGTAACATAAAAATTTAAAAAGTGCAACTTTTTGAAAATTAATGGGAAAACTACTTCATTAGCGTAGTCTTATTTCCTACCTTACTGTCAACATTTCTGCCATTTACATTGCCCACATAACTCCAACAGGTAAATAATTAAAGCGCGTTTCAATCTTTTTGGGACACCCTATATATATATATATATATATATATATATATATATATATATATATATATGTATATATATATATACACAAAAGCTATAAAATTTAAAAACCCTATATCATACCAAATGTTAACGAATCATAAGGCGCATTGCTGCCATTACCCCTCGTAAACGACATATAAATTTCCAAATAGATCAGAGATAAAATGAACAAAAAGAGTACCACAAAGTGGCCGTGGGGGGGTGTTGTGACCCCCACTCCCCGGTTAAAGCATGCTTAGAGCCGCGGAAAACACTCCCGGAGGCCGGTACCAATTTGAAAAAGTTACATACTTGAAGATATACACTACAATTCAGTACAGTACATATCAATACGAAAGTGGAAAAAAGGCATAAAATCCCGATTCAAACAAACAGACACAAACACCAATTCTACTTACATTATCACAAAAACCTTCATTCCCACGTATTACTAACTTTCTTCGATGATATCCATAAGGATACCTACCTTAAAACACAAATTCCTTGACCTCATATGTATCGCCATAGCACTCCACTATTAGTCTGCATATAGCTCTCAACCTTTCTTCCGCCACTCACTTTATATCCTTTACCATGATTTGTATCCAAAACGCATGCAACACTCGGTTACAGTTATTCTGGAAAAACCAGTAATAACATTGGTTAAGAACTTCTGTGTATACCCCTGTTCTATAGCGTCTTTCACATATTTCCCAATGCATTTATCCCGATCTTCAACACTGCTATTTAATTTATAGCTTCTTGTGAGAAGGTTCAGAATACTATTACGAAATACGTTTTTGTGTAAATTTGAGCTCCATGGTATTACACTATTAATCTTGAAATTGAATCCATCTCGCTTGTTGTATATTTTATAAATGGTTTTATCCTCCCGACTTTTGATATTTAGATCCAAAAAATCAATACTTTCATCTGAGATTTGAAGTGTCTCTGTCAAACTCAATGTATCAGCATAGAAACCGAAATCCATAACATGATTCTCTTCCTCCGTAGCCAATAATATGTCGTCGACGTAACGTATATACACTAATTCGTTCAGCAGACCTGTTCCCATTTCGAATTTGTTTAAATAAATATTTGCTAAAATGGACGAAAACTTCCACCCATAGGTATACCACGTATTTGTTTATAAAAACGCGTTCCATCAAATAGCATCGTTTCATATAAAACCAAGTTCACTAATACACTGTATTGACTCAATGCTATAAAAGACTGCAAATCGTATCTTTCATACAAATCCATTACGATATTGTATAAGTTATCAATGTCAATGTTATTAAACAAGTCGGTAAAATCGAAACTTTTATAATAAAGCCTATTTGGTATACTTTTTAAAATCTGATTAACCTCATTACTGTTTTTCACCATATAAGCACCTTCTACCTTTATCTTGGCCAATATCATTTTCATAATATGCAGTAGACGCTTATTTGCTCTCGTCAGGTATGTTTTATACCCGATAGTTACGGGTCTAAATTTGACCGGATTCTTATGAAGTTTCGGAATCAGCGTCAAGTAAGGAAACTTAATACTATTTATATTACATCCTGTTTTCTTATATAGAGCTCTTATACGATTTTCGTTCTTTTTTATAGAAGTGTTTAATAATCTGTACATGTTGACGTTATCGTAACTTTGTGCAAGAAGCTCACCGTATAGCACTTTACATGTAAATGCGTAATTAGAAGTTACCTTGTCCACATAAGTGATTATATAGTCCTTCTGTATACTCTTTAGTTTTTCCCTAATCTTTATATTATATATATTTCCTTCATGCCTGTAGTTGTAATTATCATTGCATTTTGTTAAAAATACATGTCTCCATTGTTTAAAACACTCTGTAGGCAAGCTGTATTTGACTGCCAATTTATATATAAACACATCTACGTCATGTCTTATATTTTCCATCACAAAGTTAAAAGATTGTAAACGATAATTTGTTCCCTTGTCAAAAATATCCCTAAGGTCTGAAGAATGTAAAAGATCTAAATCCCCAGTAACAACGTCTCCGTATGTTTCATCTACATACTCCTTATTTTTCGCACATGCACATTCTGTAATCCTGTTTCCGTCCAATGACCTGCTAAATGCATTATAATTAAACACCTTTCTTCCCATTGGAGTTGCGTATTTGTATGTAACACCCATTCCTATATTCGTTACTGACATCAATTCCCGGCATTCGCTCAAAATTCGTCCGAATTGAATATTATCAAATCCCTTATTTTGATAACTGATTACCATATATTCCTTACTCATATAATTGATCGTTACTTTTTCCAAATTGATTCCTAAGATTGTAGCTCTGAGTTTTATATAATCCTGGAAAGCAGCGGTTGTTGTTGAAACACTTCTAAAATCATTCTGAAGTCCACATCTAAAATCATTATTTGCCCATAGTTTCCAAATCCTTTTTAAATATTTAACTCTTATTCCATACACTACATTTTTGATCCAACCATGTGGAATGACCGGTAATGTTTCATATTTTTTCAAAAAACACCTAATTTCATCAATCGTTTCTACATAACTTATTTTCCTAGTTTTACCTCCTTTTTCCTCTTCCTATGTTACCCCTGATTTTTTTATCCATTACAATTACCGTATCTGTTTTACCAAAGTGTTCACAGTTGTAATTATAGTTATAACACATAGTATTTAATCCATAAGGAAATAATGTTTTGTGTTTTGCGATATAATGGTTTTCCCACCATTATCTTTGCTTGAGATCTATGACCAAATCTAAAATGGCTATTTCGATCGCATCCTTACCATGCTCTGCGAAGTGTTTTATTTCCATAGATCACCATTCGATATTTATTTTATTTAATTGTTTTTTATATTTTTTTCCATTTGCTTGAGGATTTGTTGATTTATACTTTTATTTCGTAAGCCTGTTAGATATTTGAATTTTCGTGTTACAGATTCTCACTTTTATTTCATTGGATCTTCAAACATTTTTTTCTTATTGAAATCATTTTATTTATTAGCTGCATTTGCGCAATAAATTAAATGAATTTTGTTTTGTCATTCCTATTTACGCAATTTTTACATTTGCATAATTGCAAAGTTTTCATAATTTTAAAGTTTGCTACGGTATTTAAAAAAAAATAATATATATATATATATATATATATATATATATATATATATATATATATATATATATATATATATATATATAATATATATATATATATATATATATATATATATAATATATATATATATATATATATATTTATATATATATATATATATATATAATATATATATATATATATATATATATATATATAATATATAATATATATATATATATATATATATATATATATATATATATATATATATATATATGTATAAAATCGAAATAGAATGAAATGAACAGTACCACAAATTGGTGTGGGGGTTGTGACTCCCACTCCCAGGTTGAAGCATGCTTTGAGAGCCGCGGTAAACACTCCCGGAAGGCCGGCACCGTTCACCGAATGTCCTCCGACAAAAACAATCTAAGAAAAAATTAGACACAAGATACAAAAAAATGAAACCATAATTAAGCCATCAGAATTAAAGTATGAAAGAAATACCTTTGTGAGAAATAAAAAGTAACTATACACTCCAACACTACGATCCACTCAACACTACTTTCAACCCAACGACCTCGCCCTCTGTCTCGCAAGAATAACCTCGAGAGAGAGTTGGGGAATCTCTGATTTTATACACCAAGTACTGTTGCCACAGATTCAGCCCATTATGAAAATCTTAAATTGCAATCCTGCGTATCGATATGATAAAAGTTCGATGCGATTCCATGAAGGAATCGCCTCGGATATCCAACTTTACATGCTTCTTTGAAGTATTGTCTTACACACGTATACTGGTCCTCTTCCACTGTGTTTAAACTACTACTTCTTATCAAATAATTCCTTATTACGTTTCTGAACACGCGTTTTGGATATTAGACCTCCATGGAATAAGATAATTTATTTCAAATTTAAAATCATTTCGTTTATCATATATACGAAAAATTATTTTATGCTTTTTGCCGCCACTTATACTATTTGCTATACTAAGATCCAAAAAATTAACAACTCCATCATCATTTTTCGTGTTTTCTATTAGGTTTAAACCACTAGGGTAAAAACTGAAATCCACACTCCAATCTTCTTTTTCGCAAGCTGTCAAAACATCGTCGACGTATCTTATGAGTATAATTGCATTCAAGATATGTATTCCAGATTCGTAACTATTCAGATAGATATCTGCCAAGATTGAGGAGCAACTACCCCCCATAAGTATTCCAAATTGCTGTTTGTAAAAATCCATACCATTAAACAAAACTGTTTCAAAAAGCACCATCTGTACCAGTGTTTTATATTTATTGAAATTCATGTAAGCCTGTAGGTCATATTTCTCGAATGCTATTATTAAGATGTCGTAAAGGTCATTTATATTAATATTATTAAAGAGCTCTGAAAAATCGTAACTTTTATAATAAACCTCATCCGATATCCCCTCCAGTATTGTTTTTACTTCAAAACTGTTAGATACAATATAAGCTCCTTGTTTTTTATTATGGGAATGATAGATTTTAAAATGTCAAGTAGTTTGTCATTAGCCTGTTGTCATTTCCCATACTGCCTGTCATTTCCCATACTTTCGATGAGGGTTCGGATGAGTTGTGTGCTCAAAGAGTTCCAAGCCTCACGAAGAGCAGTTTTCAATCCTGGAACGGAGTTTGGTGGATAGCGGAGGGCAGCAATGTGTCTTCCGAGCATATCCAACATATGCTCTATTGGATTCAGATCAGGAGAGTTGGCAGGCCACTGCATGTGCTGTATATCTTCAGTTTGAAGGAAGTCGTCGACCAAGGCCCTACGATGAGGAGGTGCGTTAGAATCCATGAAAATGAAACCAGGAACAACAGCACCTCGAAACAACTGAACGGTAGGCTCAAGAACTTCGTCTCTGTATCTTTGACCCGTAACCGACCCCGTGCCAAAGACGTGGAGGTCTGTTCGGCCGTCTATCACGATGCCTGCCCAGACCATGACTTTCCCAAATGGAAAAATATGTCTTTCCGTGTGTTTCCAGGGTGAAAATGCTTTCCACGTTTTCTCTATATCGTGGTACGTCGAGAATCAGTTTGGCTAAACCTGGACTCGTCACTTAATATGACATTGCCTCACTATTGTCCACTCCATTGCCAATTTTTCCAAACTCCACTGTAAATGCACATGTTTCTGTACAGACGTCAGGGGATTCAAACTGCTGGTCGTCTGGCATAGCGACCAATGTGTCTGAGTCTCCTGTAAACAGTTTGTCTCGAAACAGTGACTCCTGTGGTGACTGTCTGGACTGAACTCAGTTGTCTAGCAGAACGGTTCCTCTGATGTCACGCAGTTATCATCAAATATCGGTCTTGTCGAGTGGTTGTTATCCTTGACCGACCTGGTACTGGTCGCCGGGTAACATCTCCAGTGGTTTAGAACCTCTGCCACAGTCTGTAGATCACACCCTGGGGCGCATTCAGAATTCGAGATGCTTTGTTTTCAGATCGACCGGATTCCAGCATTTCAATAATTCGTCCCTTCAAAAACATGTCCAGTTGGCATCTTTGTGACATCTTTTGTCCTTTTTCATTGTTAACAACGCTTCGTACCACAACAATTGCAAAATTCTGCCTCAACTGGCCTGGCCAGGCCGCTAGAGGTCGTTTTATGGTCGTTCCGACTTGCTCAGGTGCTTTGCGCATGTCCACGTCGACTGAACTGTTTTGCATATGTACAATGACTTATCTTTGTCCCACGATTCTCCACAACTGATTGTATCCATATTAACTCCGAATTTTTCGCATTTTACGAATTATGCTTAACTTTTGGACGTGAGTGTCTATATGCCCATGCATACACACAGATGTCACCTCGAAAACTTTCGATTTGAGTTCAGGCTTGGAGAGTGCTCGTATGCAAAACTCGAATTTGAATTTTCGACCCCGTCGCAACACTTTCTCGATACATTATATTTATTTATTTATTTTTAAATATACGTGACAACTGCAGATGAGATCCAGTTACAGTAAGCACACAAACATAAAAAGAACAGAGCATGAAATACAAGAATACTTAGTATACATATCAAGCGCATTAAAAAGGCTTTTTTAAAATGGACAGGAGACCAATTAAAAATATCAATATTGGTACAGTAGGTTTTGTTGATATCAACAAATTTATAGATAGACTATCTCTTAATGTAATTGTGTTTAACAGTAGTATTGTCAAATATTTTTTTTTCTGGTATTATTAACAGGTACATGTAATTCTAGTCAAGAAAGTAATATGGGGCAATCAATCGTATTATTTAAAACTATTGATTATTTAAAACAAGAGGCAGGACCACTTTCTTATTTTTTAATAGACATTAAATTACATGTTTGTCTGAGTTCACTAATGTGCATATCATAAGGATAATAGCCATAATTCATACTGCGTAAAAGTTATTACTTTACCTTTATACGTATAGTATGTGTATAGGTAAAGTAATAACATAAATGTTTTTTAACTCAATCACAATTTACGTAATTGGAAACGTTTCTAAAGTTAGGAATCAAGTTGCCAATGCAGAATGATCCTGGTCCGTGGTAGACAGCTAGTTATTCAACAAACATTTTTTCGAATGCACAGTATTATGTATCGACTAAGTAAGTGTGGGACATGCTGAATACTCTGAAAATTGAGATATACACTAAGTAGTAAATTTATTACTAAGATAATTAAGAAATACACTAAATAGTAAATTTAATACAAAGATACATTAAGAGATACACTAAATAGTAAATTTATTACTAAGATACATTAAGAGATACATTAAAGAGTAAATTTATAACCAATATACACTGATATACACTAAATAGTAAATTTGTTACTAAGATACATTAAGAGATACACTAAATAGTAAATTTATTACTAAGATAATTAAGAGATACACTAAATAGTAAATTTAATACAAAGATACATTAAGAGATACACTAAATAGTAAATTTATTACTAAGATACATTAAGAGATACATAGTAAATTTATTACTAAGATACATTAAGAGATACATTAAAGAGTAATTTTATAACCAATATACACTGATATACACTAAATAGTAAATTTATTACTAAGATACATTAAGAGATACACTAAATAGTAAATTTATTAGTAAGATACATTAACCTTTTGCTTACGGGTGGGACAGCATCCATTCCAAATGAATCACCTTTAAAAAAGACAGGCATTTGACATATTCTATCCCAAACAGTCCAATCCCCTTTTGCAGGCATTGGCGTCCATGGCCGCCAATGCCTACAACATTTACATTATATAAAATACATTGAGATACACTAAATAGTAAATTTATTACTAAGATACATTAAGAGATGGACTAAATATTAAATGTTTTGTCGATACAATAAAATATTTCGACTTAAATAAAAAAAAATAGAAATAGTTTTATTCGAAAAGCATAAGATTGCCTGAGGAGGTTTTCAAAAGTAAATATCCTTATCACAGGAACAAAGCAACGGGTATGAATGTTATATGTGACTATGAGGGACATTCCGTCGGGGTATGTTGACAACTCATTCTATTCAAAGTCACTATTCTGTAGTCAGTGTCATTTAAGCGGCCTTCAGTTGAGGAGGTGCCACTGAGAAACGTATCCAACTGTGAAACACGTGCTATAATCCGGTTTCTGACGCAGAGGAGAGAATATGTTTATTTTTCATCCACGGTGAGAGTGATGTCAATATTCATCGTAAATTAATGGATAGATATCAAAAGCAGCATATAAGTGTATATCAGTAAACGTAAACACAAACACTACACAGCTATAACCTATAGCTATCTAAGTCATAAAACAATTGTCAAGTAGAATGAAACAACCATTAAATGAACTCAATTTCAAAACTCAAGATTATATTCTAAAGACAATTTGAGTTGCATCATGCCAACACTTTTAAAGATCCTTGTTGTCCCAACCGAAAATCGAACCCTGGATCTCAGAACTGACCAGCCGACGCTCTACCATTGAGCTACTGGGACGAAATTGTAAGCTCTTATCGATGAAGTGGACTTTGCTTTCTCCACCCTCTAATGTCAGATTGGCGGACAACTGACAATCTGACTGACTACCTCTTGCTATTTTTATCTCAAGTTAGCCTCCTGCTACTACTATTTTTTATCCAGATTAGTATCCTGCGTGGTCGTTAGCCTATCAATTTGAAATCGGCGATCAATCGTTCAGAGTCCACCAAATCCGTATTAGTCGTACTAGGGTTCTATAGCGAATTTAATTATATAGCGAATCAAATATTTTTAATTATATAGCGAATCAAATATTTACCCCACACAAAGATCCGTTAGGAAAATTCCTTTGTGTAAAATAATTAACGGAGAGCCGTCCTTGAGGACCTCTCCACAAGAAGATTCAGGTCCAAAAAGAGCACATCTACAGCAAAATTCGGTAATATAGTCTGGCGAAAATAGCAGCCATTGGTTTAAATCAAAGGCGCGCTTTCAAAACATTCTCCTCCAGGATCGCCTACGTCACAGAATCGGAAGAGCGAAAAGCCCAGGCAAAAAACTAAAGTAAGAAGAAATCTGCAGGTCGGCATTCAACCGACGATTTCGTTTACACTTCGCGCAGAAAACCGCTGGCATGCTCGGAATTATAGAATAGAATAAAAATGGCCTCCCAGAGAGAACCGATTTATGAAGAAATACAAAATGTCCAAAATGACACTATGACACGGCCGCGCAACTAGCTACCCTCAACCCACTATTTGAGTCGCACGGTCTGGGGTCTTCAGACCTCCAACATCTTCGCACTAACCAACAGGGTTGATTTGTTCGGGCGCTATTGCAAAGAGGATTGCTTTCTCAACCAGGAATTGATCCCTGGATCTCCAAACGAACCAGCCGACACTCTACCGTTGAGTTACTGGGACGAAATTGTAAGCTCTTATTGCTGAAGTGGACTCTGAAACTTAACTAAACGATGATCAGTTTATTGACACTCTGTGGAAATTTCTCGAAAAAGAAAAAAAAAACTGCGTAGTTCGGGAAATTCAAAACCAATTAATAAAATTTGAGCAATTTCAAAAATTCGCCAATTTGGCGATATTTTGCCGCATTTGTCAGGAAGGCCGCCAAATGTGGCATCAAGATCAATCCATCAGGAACTTCAAATAATAGCAATGGCTGCCTGTAAATTTTGTTTTTCCTCGAGGACAGACAATATGTAGTGAAGACATTATAACTATTCGTGACAATATGTACTCATCCAAAATGGGGATTATTGACTGTAACGAACACAGGTGAATTCCCTAGAGTTATAAATAACTCTTCTCTTCTTTGATAAAATCAATCTTCTTTTATATCGGCTGAAGCAAATTTCATTTTCATAAACATCCTGTTCCAGAAAATTTAAATATTTGCGCAGACTTTGATGAATGAAAGCGAAAATATTGAATTTTATTAAGGAGTTCTTACAGTCATATTCTTCGAAAAATGAAAAACACGAATAGAGACCATTCGAAAGGGAAAAAGTTGTTTACTTCTATACCGCTTTCATACGAATAACCAAAGTCCACAAAAATACCGCGGCAAAATTAAATTTGTTTTTCGCCAAAGGAATAACAGAAACGTCTGCAAACATGGAAGAGGGAAATTAAAATTTTCAAAAACGTTATTTGGGTCAGGGATGTGGACAGAAAATTCCTTTTCAGAGTCTAAACATTAACATATTGAAAAGAGAAAACAGAACGCTGAAAGAAAAATACACATTTCTTTTATTTTTCGAAAAAAGTAGTTAGACAAATATTTATTTTTATTTTTCAAACTTCACGTTGAGAGTTTATTAAATGTACGGAAGACTTGTAATGTTTGATCATATGGAAGGTTTGAATCAGAGGCATTCTTTTGTTGTTTAAAACCAAATAATTTACATGTAATATAAAAGGCAAATTACACTTTGGGCAAGGGATCAAAATATGTGAAAAGTTAATTAACTTGAACAACGCATTAAATCCCAAATGTAATAATAATGCAGCATACAGTTGTTTCGAAAATTCGCTGGATCCCCTTCGTCAGAGCGAGGGAACCGACAAACCTGAAGTCAAAAATCAAAATATGCACAAATAGACGTCGTTAGTTGGCGTAATCCTAGAGCTCCAGAAGGTGATCTCCTCCGGTCACCGATTAGAAAGATAGTTACCATCTAACTGCTTTGCCATTAGTTATATGATTCCAAAAGGGAGTGAGGGTACCACTCCCGGGAACTAAACTAGCGGGTCCATCTAATGGGAATGGTAGCAGGGAAACTTTTAAACAGTTAGCACGTTAAGAGATTAAATAATATTTAAGAAATTAGGGTAAAATTTACAAAAATTTCAGAACGTTTGAGAAATTAAAGGGAAAGTTTTAAAAGTCAATGAAAAAACGGTCTCCAACTAGAATTAATATAATTCATTTTGGGGATTTTTGGGGGGTTCTTTTGTTCAGAGAGAATTTAACAGTTTTTATCGATTGAGGGAAGGTTTTATGAATCGCGTTTAAGGACCTCCAAGGTGTTTTTAAATAAGCCCTGGATATCCATGCTATTGAAATGGATTCAAGCTCCGAAAATTTTGAGAAATTTTAGAAAGGTATGAGTGGCTTGAACTAATAAATTTTTACAAAATATTTTCACAAATTTTTACAAATCACAGGAAGATTTCGGTCCTTAACACGTTGAGCGCGAAACTGTTCTTGCTCTGCGTAACGTTCAGGTAGCACACAGTGGCGATCGCTCGGTGAGGTGTTCGGTCACAGAGTATAAACAGAAGATAACACACACGTCAAAGTGACGATTGTATTTCACTGTCCGTTTCGGCTATGCGAATGGTGCAAAAACATTCCGGCGCAATACAGCCAGAAAGTTAAACAAACAGGTCGTCACTTTTTGCAATATGTGCAAACCACACCTTTGCTTAGAATGTTTTAATAAACTCCATCAAAATTATAGCATTTGTTTTTAACCTTGATACTGCCTGCCCCACGGACTGACGTTACCCAAACGAAAAGTTCACTGTCAGTCCCCACGGACTGACTGCGGGCTTAACGTGTTAAAGAACTGAATCTTCCTGTGATGGGTATCCTCGCTCAACCTCGGCAGTGAAGTTCGCTTTCTACAGGGATTTGGATCAGTTTTTAGGAGACTGTGGAAATTGAAGTTCGGTACTTTGAAGTAGAGGGGTTAGGTTTTTGAGTCGATATTCGTTCCCGTCTGTTCTCCTCTGTTCCAGGGGCTTTGGGGGTCAATCGGCAGTGTGAGAATTTATATAAACTGTAAACTTATACATAAACCTGAATTTTATGTTTAAATTTATTCTAATTACCGAGAAAGCAAAATTACTTTCTATAAATACTATGCTCACTGATTTTGAAATGGAAATAGAAAAATCTAAATATGAGGGCGAGAAATATTGAATTTTATGAGTATATTTCTCTGTACTTCATTATTGTTTTATACTTAAAATAAGAGTCCACAAAAGTACATCAGGAAACCAAATTTATTTTACCACAAAGCAATAACAGAAACGTCTCCAAACAATAAAGAGGGAAATTAAAATTTGCGAACGCATTATTCGTGTTGGAAATGGGAACAGAACATTCTTTTGTAGAAGTACTGAAATATTAATATCTGTTGAAGAGAAAACGATTTATAACTTAAGAAAAATATTACACCACAGATAAATACTTATTTATATTTATCTTAATTGGAAAATATTGAATAAGGTATATATGTTTAGAGAACAAAAAATAATATTTCATATACTTAATTTTCTTTAAATACTGGTAGATATTTTCATGTTTAATAGATGGATGCCAAAAATATAGCCTTCTGAATGGGGTTTATCTAGCTCCCGGAAGCTTTTGAAAATATTGATAATATTTTTTAAACATTATTTAAAATAAAAAGACTAAATAAAATTTAATTAACTTAAAACTCCATTATTTCTTATTAGAAAATAACTACAGCAATAAAAAGGGAAATAATAATAATTCCCATATTTAGAGGTGCTTATATTTATTTGCCAACAATTATTCTCCAGATTGAAATATTTTGAATTAAAAAATCACTCAATATTAACAGATGACCGCTTGAATATATTTAAACCTATGTATCATATAAACAAAATAGGCATAGGTCCATATTTAAGTAAATTCCATTGTTTATAAACAAAAAATATATTTATTAATTAAATCTTGTATATATTTATTTATGTATATTTATCCACGGTTATAAGCTGTGTGTGTGTGCGTGTGTATGTGTGTGAGAGAGAGAGAGAGAGAGAAATAGAGGGAGAGGGAGAGGAATAAAGAGAGAGAAAGAGAAATAGAGGGAGAGAGAGAGGAATAGAGAGAGAGAAAGAGAGAAAAAAAAAGAGAGAGCGAAAAAGAGAGAGAGAAGTAAAGTTAGAAAGAACAATGTATGTTTCAGTTTTAATCCAGCCCACTTTGCCCTTTCAATATTCTAATGGGGCCCTTTACTCAAATAAATTTAGGTCCCCTAGTTTAAGGGAAATCGAAGCAACATGAGAGTCTGAAATAGGACAAAATCTGAAACAGGAACACTTAAACCCAACATAGAAAAGATCAAATCATATCTGGAAAATATATAGGAATGAAGATGCCATTTTTGTCAATTTTCTGTGATTTTTAAACATATCTGTCCATCTGGTCATTTAATTGAAATCATTTATTGCTTAGTCCGAATTATTGATTTATGGATATTATTTTACACCCTAGCCATTTTCAGCAAATAGCCTGGACACTTTGAAAATTTCTTAACTTGCAGTAGCTCTGATATGCATTAAATAGCAGTTTTTAATTCCTACAACGCATTGTTGATTCTCTCGCTGTACACATGCATAGGTTGTTGTGCTCCTGTTCAATACAAGCTACGTGCGCAGGTGCTTAACTAATGACCTCTCTGAAATAATTAAAATAGATAAGTCAAATAATCGGGTTATATGCCCATTGACCACATGGGCCTAATGGCAAAGTTCTTCTGCGATCCAGACCGACCGACCTATCCGAAGGTGTAAGGTATCTGTTTAAATGGATGGGAAGTACCACCTAAGTTAGAGCGAATACCAATCGCGTCGGTACCCACAGGAACCGTACCTTCCTTCTCCTACCACCTACCTATCGGAAGGATTTACGGACCCACCTATTTAACGTATCCAAACTCCGCGTCAACCCGGGAACAGTTTAACCAGATACGGGAATCGAACTCGTGTCGTTCGAGTGCAATTCTCGCTCGCTAACCACTGGGCTGTCCCACCCTTTCATTGCAAGCTTGCCGTTTGTAATTTTACGCCAATAAATATAAATCTTTCTCAGAGCGGAACTGCATGCACTGATATCTTTTAAAATCGCAAGAACCCGTCAGAAAAGTAGCGTTTTTCAAAATAAGAAAGACCCTCCCATTGAAGGTAACAGTATCCAAAGGACTAATTTCGCGCTTGGCAGCAAGAAAACTTGCTACTTGCGAACTTGCTATTTTGCGAACTTGAAAACTTGCTATTTTGCGAACTTCTATGAGGAAGGACGAATTTTATAGCGGTTACGTGGAAGGACTGAATCTGTCTGTTACCATAGAAGTTCTCAAAAGTGCAGAATTTAGCAAGTTTCCTTGTTGCTATCGAAGCCAACGATTATCCCATGCTGATGAGCCCATAATAAGCGCGAATCCGGTCCGTGCATACTGTTACCTGCAATATGAGTGTCTTCACTATTATCTTTGTCGCTCTGCTTATAAAGTGTCTACTATTGAAAGACGCACAGCTACGATCGGCAAGCTTAGAATAGGGCTCCAAGTACAGGATTGGTGAGCGAACGCAACACGAGCAAGAAGAGCATTCAAATAAATGTACCCATTTTACTAGTCATGGGAAAATTAAAAGCACAAGCGGATAATTCATAATAGTATTTAAAACTAGCAGCATACTCGTTCTTCGAAGTATATAATATAAAAAAACTAAAAATTCACAATCATGTGAAAATTCCTATAATATTCTAAATGAGAATGTTATTCAAATAATTCTATTAAAATATTTAAATTATTGGTCCTAAAAAGAAGCTTAAGAATCTCTGTTCTTACTATACAAGATTATTTTCCCAGGAAGATCTGATGAATAAAATATCCTGGTCCCGCTTGTAAACCAATTAAAAAGATATATAGAAATAAATCAATATAGGCCAAAATAAAAGCTCTAAAGTTGTATGGGAAGATATACCCAAACTGTTTATATTCTCGGATATTACAAGATTATATACCTGTATATCAGTAAAAGATTATCCGTCTACAATATATGCGTTTCAAATATAGTTGCCAAAAAATATCAGACAACGTAATTGAAAATAACAATAATTCCCCTAATCTTTAAACCCAAAATCAGTAAATGATGCCGATATATGTCAAAATCGGCAAATTGTATGCTAAAATTGTATAGGAAGACTCACCCCTACTACTTACATTCAAGTAGATTAGAAAATATACCCGTGTCTTTAGTAGCAGATTAGCCCTACTACGTAGCCGTTTTTCATACGGAATATATAATATACAGCAGCGTAAAATTCAAATCCTGTGCAATTTCCTATACTATTCTACATGACATTGTTATTCAAAACATTATATTAAAATATTTATATTAATGCTCTTAAAAAGAAGTTTAAGAAACTCTGTTTTCGCTATACAAAAATTATTTTCACAGGCTGAAGAATAAAACAGCCTGGTTCCGTTGGTAAACAAATTTGCAAAATATATGAAATTGAATCCATATATGCCAAAATAAAAGCGCTATAAAATTGTATCAGGAGATATACCCGTACTACTTATATTCCCGAATATTTGAAGATATACCCTTGTATTAGTAGAAAATTACCCTTACTATGATTACGATGTATGAATTTTAAAAATCCTTGCCAAAATACAACAGATGACGTGATAAAATGAAGATATGAATTTTCTTTATACTTGAGGGCCATAATCAATTCCAATATATGTGATAAAGCAAAAATAAAATATAATGAAAGCGCTAAAATTGCATGGGCAGGAATAATCGTACTTCTTACATTTTAGAAGATATACCCGTGTACTTACAGAAGATTACCCATACTACAATATATGAGTTTCAAACGTTTTGTCAAAATAAAACAGATGACATAATAAATTGAAAATATTAATAATCCCAAAGTAATCGCTAAAAATCCATTTAAAAAAGCAATTTCGATAAAATTTATTTCATACACATTTCTTTACTGTTATATTGGATAATCTATATAGATAAAATTGAAAATATGTCTGTCTGTTTCTTTATCCCACCATCACGGGACAATGGTTGAACCGAATTTGATAAAATTTTGTGGGTGGCCTTAAAATAGACCTACGTAAAATTTAGTTTATAATTTTGAGCTTTTACGACTAGTTGTTCTCGAGATATTAGTGAAAAACTAAACTTTTGTTTGTCTCATCACGGGAGAAAGACTGAAAAGAATTTAATAAAATTTTGTGGACAGCCTTGAAATAACCCCCATAGATTTAATCCAAGTTTCGAGTTTCTACGACCAAGGGTTGTCGAGATAGTAATGAAAAACGGAAATTTTTCCTAGGCGTTCTACTCTCTAACTCCGTGGTTTATCCAAACGAAAAGGTTAAAAATCGTTTAAAAGTGAATTAAAACTTTATCTCTGAGTTCGGAGGGAGATTTTTTGCACTAACTTGTCACTTTCTGAAGACATGAATTGTTTGAAACATGAATTTAAATGGAAAATCTTTCTCCATGGTTTATTTTTTACAAGCTTTTACTCAGGAATAAAAAGTATAAAGAAATTAAAATGGTTATTTAATTTCGCAGTTTGTGAGGAAGATTCTATCTTATATGATGTTGCTCAGAAACGCAATTGAATTAAATCTGTCTGTTAATTTGTATTATTATTTTATCGATTTGAATAATAAATAAATGGATATAAAAATATATTTTATAAATGAACGGTTTGATTTTGCTTTTAATTATATTAATTGCGGACTGCGTGCATCACTTTCATTTATTTTGGCAAATAGTTTTCAAGCTTATATATTGTGTGTAACTAATAAACTCATATATTGTGTATTACCCAATAAATTCATTTAGCCGATTATGGAAACAGAAAAGGAGTAGAACGGGTATATCTCTAATGCAATTTCAGTGTTTTCATTTAGTATATACAAACGGGATCAAGATATTTCATTCTTCAGATCTGCAAATTAAGAACTATGAATTTGGCAGAATATCACTAACTTGGCAATAAATTTTGCGATTTTTAAAATTGTCGCTAAATTGGCGAAAATGTCGGCAAACCTTACATGCAGATAACATTATTCAGGCGACATGATTTCCATCAATTTATTTGAAGCAAATTATAGCATGTCGTTTAGCAATGGATGTGTTATGCGGCATGCAATTTTTATTAAATCTTCTCCGATTTGAATAATAAAGATATGTATATAAAATAAATTTCAAAGACATCGCATTTTTGACTGGATAATATCAATTACGGTCTTCAGGTTTAACAACGGATCCGTTTAGCAACGGATATAATATCCAATGTGTTATGCGGCATGCAATTTTTATTAAATCTTTTCCGATTTGAATAATAAAGATATGTATATAAAATAAATTTCAATAACATCGCATTTTTGGCTGGATAATAACAATTACGGTCTTCAGGTTTAAACATTATTATTATTGATATTTTTGGAGATTATTGATTCAGGGATTATCGATATTTTCAAGTTATTATGCCATTGTTTTATTATGACAAAAATTGTTTAAACTCATATATTGTACGTTGTAGGAGTAATCTTCTACAAATGCACGGGTATATCTTCTAATCTACGAGAATATAAGTAGTACAGGTATGTTGGCATATATTTTGATATATATTGGCATATATTGGAATCAATTACGACCTTCTGGTATATAGATTACGGAGAGTATTGATATTTTTAATTTATTACGTCATTTGTTTTATTTTGGCAAAGGATTTTGAGACTCATATTGTAATACGGGTAATCTTCTACTAACACAGTGGCATATTTTTAATCTGCTACAATATAAGTAATACGGGGATATATATATATATATATATATTCCCATATAATTTTAGTACTTCATTGTGGCATATATTGGAATCAATTACGGGTTTATTTATATTTTCAATTTATTCATGTAATGTACTAATACAGGTTATATTTTCTAATATTCGCTTATATAAGTAGTACGGGTCCCATACAATTTTAATGCTTTCATTTTGCATATATTGATTTCATTCCTTTTTTTTTTTGTAAATTTGCTTACAAAATTGACCAGCATGTTTTATTCTTCAGATCTGCCCGTGAAGATAATTTTGTATAGTGAGAACATAGATTTTAAACTTAGTTTAGGAGCATTGTATTAAATATTTTAAAAGAATATTTTGATTAAAAATATAATTTAATATACTATAGGAATTTACAAATGATTGTGAATTTTATGTGTATTTATATTATATACTCCGCGCGAAGAACGGGTATACTGATAGTATTTAATAAAAATCGTCTGCTGCATAAACACATTGAATATAAACCCGTTGCTGAGCTACATGATATCATTTCTTCAAATAAATATAGGGGAAAAATATCGTCTGCATAAGACAATGTTTATGGACGGTTTAACTGTGCGTTTTTAATTAATATCTAGACAACACCTTTTCACTGAAACTCAAAACATGGAATAAATTTTATTTTAAGTGGGGCTATTCCGAACCTACCTACAAAATTTCATCAAATTCGGTTCAGCCGTTCTCATGTGAGAATGAGACAAACAAACACACATACAGATTTTCAGTGTTATTTATATAGATTTAATTTATAAAATATTCAGCGTGACATTTGCATATGTAAAACATTGCTTTAATTGGTTCAGCAAGACACATTCAAGCCCACATTTTATTAGCTTTTATTAAATAATTAAATATCTCTTATTATTTATTTTATTTTCGAATAGTTAAAGGTATTTTATAGAAGCAAAAGATGCATTCATTAGACATTAACTATAATGTTGAGGTGTGTAAATTAGCTTTGAAAAACACTGATATTAGTACTTATACACATATACAGTACCACGCTTTTTAAAATGTATATTAATCTTATTGATGTAGCAGTGTTTCTGCCATTCCTTTGCAATAATATATTTGTGCAATGCATATAAATTCATACATCTACTGCTGTTAAAAATATATACATTGTTATAATGCAAATCAAATTAACAAATATATGATTTTCATTTATTATCAGGCGAGACACAACTCATTTGCATTTCCTGTTATTTATAAAACTAATTTTTTCCCTGAAAGACGCTCTTTTCGAGCATATGTCTTACAAAAAAGTTGAAATTGAAACGGAAAATGGAATCACAAAGATAAAATGGAACATATCGTGCTATTTTCTTCCGAGGAGAAATAATGTAAAGTGAATTGCTTACTCCGAGTTCCTTATAGCGCTGGAAATGCGAGTTCACAAGACCAAGAGATTCAGTTTTCTTTATTCCTCGAAAAATAATGAGAAAAAGAGATTGGGAAAATTATTTAAAAGTTTTACAGTATTTACATCTAGCCATTGACGTAAATAACATCAAGGCATCTACACATCTCTCCTTCTTTGCTTCTAAGATGTTTAAATATTTAAGTCCAATCACGTATGGATAGAATAATACTGGAAATTTTGAGATACCGCTAAGTGGTACAAATTAAACTTACCAACTCTTAGAACTGTTAAAAGTACTCCTCTCCAATATAATTGCAATTTCGTAGGCGACTTTTCCTAAGATTAAATGTTTCGAGCCATCCATTTTTTGGAATCGATGAAAAATATGCTTTTATAGCCTCATCAATCTCATCTTCGGAATGAAAACGACGCCCACGTAATTTTTTTTTAGATTAAAAAATAGCCAAAAGCCACACATAGCAAGATCAGGGGAATAGGGTAGATGTTCTATTACATTGATGTTTCCATTGTTCAGAAATTCGACTGTCATTCTTGCTGAATGGGAAGATGCATTGTCTTGGGGAAGCATGAGTCCCCTAACATTCATATCCTGGAGAATTTTTGGAAGACACTTAGTGGTGTATCAGTTAGCTGTAACTGTTTTCTGTCTCTCTAGTTTTATGGCTTTGACCAGACCTGTACTTCTGAAGAACACGGCATACATTATTGTTCTCATTGCTCGTTGTCTTTTCACCATTGTTGGTTTGGATTCATCTTCAAAGACCGACCCATACTTTACTTTCTTGACGTGTTGGAACGTCAAGACATGGAAAGTACGTTTCATCACCAGTTATGATTTTAGAAATAATGCTGGGTCCACCATCATTAAGTAATTTTAGGGTTTCTTTACTGATTCTGACACGCTCCGCTTTTTGATGTTCTGTTAAATTATGGAGGACCTAACTACAAACTAATTTTTTCATATGCAGTTCTTCATGAATAATTTTATGTATAGCTGCGGATCCAATGCTAAGTTCCTTCTGCAGTATTTGCTAGGTACAGCGATTATCATCGATTAACATTTTCGACTGGGCGATACATTTTCTGGGACACAGCTGACAAAGGTCTTCCTGTGTGTTCTTCATCCAGGAGAGAACTTCTGCCTCTTCTAAACTCTATGAACCGTCTGAATATAGTGGCAAGAGATGGAGCATCATTCCCATATGCTAATTGTAGACGTTAAAGACATTCATCTTGATTTAGCCCTACTTTAAAATCATAGGAAATAATACTCTCGTCAACTCCATTTTCTTTTATTTCAAAATTTATTCTACGATAGCTAAATTGCAATTGCTGCCATAAATTATCGTCTGCGGACATAAAATAGCTCAAATTTAAATATCCGACCAATATTTTTTTTCTAGCGCAGATCGTCTGCCCCTGTCTCAAAAATTCCTGTGCAGTCCTTGTATATGCTTTCAAATAAATACTTCAAATGATCAGAATTTTATACCGATTTTCCTACGGTTTTCAAAAGCATTTATAGATTATATAATAGAAAACCTTATAGTGTGTACTCATCCATCTACATGGTATTTTGAATTTATATAGGCGATAATCTCTTTGTTGAAAAATTATTTTCATTCAACCAGCTTCTGGAAACACAATAAAAATTATTTTGAAATTCTTATGCATTATTTTAAAACTTTTAGGTAGTCTATTTTTCAAAATATTTAAGGTACCCATCTCACGATATAGTGTATCGGTATTTTAAACTAAATAAGCGATGTTGAAAAAAAAATCGTTTTCTCACCCTATTAATGCAAGCGTCATAAGCATTTATAACGTGTAATAAATGTCTAACGTATTTTTGACTTTCGAGATCCTTTTTTTTTTTCAAATGGCCAGGCACATTGACCATCGTCATTCGCCTTTATTACAGCGGCCAGAGTGTAAACCATTTAGCCGTCCATTGACGTTGCCCCAGGCGCACAGGAGGGGGGCGGATAACATTGCGCCCACAACACAAACATCCATGCCTTACGTGGGGCTCGAACCCACAACGTGGCGGTCGAGCGATTGCTACGGAAAGGCTTGCCTTGACCACTCGACAGCCACGTCGGCTTTTTCGAGATCCTTGTGACATACCCTTAGACCTAAACGGCTGAATGTTTGCGTAACCTTATACTGCAGATAACGAGACGAAACCAAACGGAGCCAAATTTTTTATTCCCCGGATACAGTGAAAATGTGGGGTCCAAAATACTTTCTAGACACTTTAGAAGCTCGGTTATCTAAGAGTTTAAAATTTTGCAAGCTCATTGTATTGCCCATTAGACAAACAACATATAATCGGATTTTCGCTCCCTGCTAAGTGGAGAAAATGAGACGGGGTTCCAGTATTCTTTCCAATCTGTCTTAAAAGTCTGAATCTTTACACACTTATGCTCTCAACCACGAGACAGAATCTGACGGAGCAGGGTTTTAATTATTATCCTCAGTAAATAACTAAAAGGGAACTCTCAAAGTATTTTCAGATAGTCCAGAAGCTCCAGGTAACGTAAGAAGAAGAAACTTTGCACACTTATTATAGATCACGCGGAAGAACTGGATTCAGGCCATTTTCAGGATATTTTTGACGCTTAGTGTATTATATTGTTAAACGAAATAATACCAAATAAAAATATTGCAACATAATTGTGTTTGATAGATTTATATAATTGTTATTTTATAATGCACTTTCTATTTTAATTAAAATTGATTAGAAATTCTCTACAATACAGTCATAGACCTTCTTAATTAGTCACATGCATCCTTGTAAAATATTGCTTTCCTTCACACAATGTTTGAAAATACTAAAACATATATTTTACTATACTTCTCTTATTTTAATTGGATGTTTCTAGACATTCTGCAATTGTCAATTTTCATTTGCGGGATTCCACTATTTTTATTATTTATTATGGTCATGAAAGTTAAAATATACTCTTTTAGAATACACATAACTCCACTTAAGGCATGCAAAATTACATTTTTATCGACCACTGACAGCGTACACATGAAATCACAATATACTTAGACTATCCAAATATTCAAAAACAAGATAAAAATGTGTGCAGTTCAAATTGCTGTTAAAGTAATAAAACAGGAATAGCATCGTTAAAACAGGTATATTTCACAAAATTAATAGTGTCTACCGATTTCGAAGGCAAAGAAAAAAAAACCAGCCTTCTTTGCCAGGGCTCATAAGGAACATAACCTGTACTTGCGAGAGAAAGATTGACGACTGATACACAAACAGCAAGCATGGCTGAGAGAAAATGGTGTTGCCAATGATGGGAAAAAAAAAATAGGTAAAACAATCCAGAAGAAAAGAATAAGAAGTGGGACAGATTGAATAAACTGTAAAATACCAAAGAGAAAGTAAACTTCCACCACAGGATTCAAATCACGTGCTCATTTGTTCATACAAGTCCAATTAAAATAACATAATTAAACTAGCTTCTAAAGAAAATACGAAAAATGAGTAGAACAAAAACAGCAAAAATAAAATCCAGGAACAGGATGAAAACCACTGAAAAAACAAGAAGGAGGCAAACAAAATCGAAAACTTAAACCTGGGATTTCCAAACAGAAGAGAAGAAATAACAATCATCATTAATAAAGGAGTTTAACTGAAAAAACAATAGATAAAATTTAAAAAAAAGTCCAATTCAAAAATGGAATTACTATTCAAAATGGTCTTATTAAAAATTAAAAGCGTGCTTTGAGTCGCAGTAATTTCCAGCAATTACAGGCATAGAAACTTCTTATTTAGAAACATGGTTCATGTGTTTTTTAAAACGAAAGTTAACAAGTATTATTGTTTCATTTACATAACCGAGACCCCATTAGCATGGAATGTGATAAACACCCCGACTATTCAAAACAGGAATATGGTCTTTAAGAGAAGATCATTTTGTTAAAACACACTTGAAATTGAAACATGGATGAATATTGTCGAGTTTGAGATGAACAATAAAGATCAATCATGCATAAATCATTGATTATGAAACGCTTTCCAACTGAAATGCAATTTTATTTAAACATCTCTGAAATGAAACGATATATTCGGCGGGGATATATTTTAAATTATCACATACTACAATAATTTTTATATTTGAAAACTTATTTTAAATTATCCCATACTACATTATATTTTTATATTTGAAAACTTATGTTAAATTATCACATACTACAAAATTTTTTATATTTGAAAACATAAAACTCTATAAAAAAAACGAACTTTATTCAAATGACGTCATCGAAATATAAATTGTCTGGCTCTCTGTAAAATCAATGAATATTTCATTCATATTACTTTTATTCCAGACTCTACAACTAAATAACTTGGGGTCAAAAAAAAAAAATCAGCAATTCTTATACAACTCATCTCACAATCACTTGTGTTACATTCTGCATCCATTAAAATGAGGCTTCGTTGGAAAAATAATTAAAAGTTTGATGTTCATTTAAACTCAAGAATATTATAGTTGCGTTGGCACAGAATATGGATGCACAGGAAATACGCAACAATAAAGCGGTTTTAGGACGTATGCAACACTCAATATAAATTTTAAAAACTTTAAAAATCATGGTTTTTAGTCTGGGAAAAAAGATGTCCTATTTTATTTTTAAGTGGATCACGTGATCTTTTCATATAATATGAGTGTCATTATTATTTTAATTTTTATTTCAAAAACTGCCAAACCTATTTTGCTGAAATATTTTTATATATTCCACGGGATAATTTGAATATTTCCTAAAATTTTTGAAGCAATTTGTACATTTTAACTTCACTTAATCTCAACTCCACTCATTTTAACTTAATGTTTGAAAAATAAGGTCCTATAGGGTTCAATGTATTTCACTTTTTCAACCCGGATTTAATCCAAAATTGAGTGATATTATTCATTTACATCCCCATATGTTCTCAACAATATACTAAAATTTCATTTCCATAAAGCCATTTTTACGGCAGTTATCGTGCGAGCGGACAGACAGAATGAACAGAGTCAAATACACTTTTTAACTATGTTGGAAAAGTGTATAAAAAGGCAAAATGATAGATTTAAGTGGAAAACAAAAATGTTGTTTTTTGCTTGCAAAACTGGTCGGCACTATCCATTTTGTGTTGCATGCTGCATTTAACAAAGTAACTTTGGTTTTATGAAAATAAAAATGACTAAAATCTTTGCATCCTATTTTATGTGAAGTAATGTTAATAATCGCACATTTTGCAAAACCCCATGCTCATTCGATTCTGAGGAAAACCACAAGTTGGAAAACCTCATGTGCAAGACAATCAAAATATCTTAATAGAAAAAAAAGTCAACAAAAGAAACAGAGTAAAGAAAAAGAAGAAAATAAAAATAAAATGCTTAGTATAATGTATATACTGCATCAGTCGCAAGATTAGAAACCCTTGAAATGTATAAAGTGGAATCTTTCTCAAGCATTAAAAAGCTAGATTACATCTGAAGGTTTTTTAAAGTAACAAAGTTTTCCTTTTAATGCAGGTATGCGTGAAATTCAAATATATTTGTAGAACACCCAGCGTTTTTTTCAAAAGCAAATATAGCATAGAAATAAAAGTAATAAATACCCCAGTCTCTATTTGAATTAGAATGGTTGATTTTTCTAAAGGAAAATAATAGTAATTCACAGCAAATACAACCGATGCCTGCGAGAATATAACTTTTTAATATATTCTTGAAGAAAGCAGGCATAGGCCAATTAAGGCGACTATCTATGGGTCATTTTATCGACGCCTGTTTTCTTCAAGGAAGTATTAAAAAGTTAAATAAGCAATTATTTTGAGTTACTGAAACATTCTAGCAATACAAAGTTGTCAGAAGCTGCAGATGCATATGTATGAAAATGTACATATTTTGTATTTTTATATATTCATATTTTTAGATAAACCATTACCCATGATTTTCCAGTTATTTAATATTATCTCTTAAGGGGTTTTAGTTTAGCCTCTACCTAAAATCATATTAGAATTTGCCAAAAATTTACCTTTTAGGTTGTTTTGTGATTAAATTGCAAAAAAAAAAAAAATTTTGAAAGAATTTAAGTAAATTTAGATGACTGATATAGGTATTTGAATTTACGTAGTTTCTGTAAATATACACAGGATACAATGGCAGTAAATTTAAAATATTATAGACTGCTTAGTTTTGAGGTTGTAATGGGCGCAAAATAACATCATTAAGCAAATCGAAACATAGCAGCTACTGGATCCGTACATGATAGTTTTACCAATCTACTTCATTAATTTCCGCCCAATCATTTGCAAATGTTCTCAAGTATTTTTGTTTGTATAAATATGTACCACTATGATGAAAACCTAGCTCGATTTTTTTTAGCCGTTAACAATTTCCACTAACCTGAGATCTTATAAACTTAAAAAATTCAATATATTAATTATTCGAAAAAGCATTGAAAAAGTCCCCCAAAAATCCCAAAATAAATGTGTCTTGCTAAAAGATAATATTTGACCTAAGACATGCTTTCTCTTTTTAATGAGTATTTGCAGGAAAATTCGAAAAGATCAATATATATTTTATTATTTCCAAAAATCTCCTACAAAAGCCCTCCCTTTTTATACAACACTGATATTGAATGCTAATACTTTTCCATAAAAATATTAGCTTCCTATTATTAAAATCAATTCATATGTAGACTACATTGTGAGTGAATATTACAAATACGCAAGTTCGATTTGCACGAAATATAAGTTAATTGGGTACTTAAAAATAATTTTACATATTGCCATTCAGAAAAGCGCCCATTATTAATGGACAATTCAACGCTGAAAATATATGGCCGTGAATTTTTTACACCATTGTTTCGCTGTGAAAAAAAATAAAGTCATTGCATTTTTTACAAACAGATTTATTGAATTTACTACGCTCAGCCTATATATGTATTTTTATAAAAAAAACTAATTCAGTACTAATATTTTTATTTCAAAAGTACTAACAAAATGACCGTATTATTTCTTACAAAACACGCCCTCTCCTTCGAATAGTCATAAAATCAAAACCACAATTTTCGTAAACTTTCCGTGCACACTCAAAATGCAAACAGAAAAGTTTTAATAAAAGAAATGAATTCAACAAAAGGAAACAGAGTAAAGAATAAAGTAAAATCCTAAATTGTGCTTCTGCGGCGAGGGAATAAAGTCTTGAAATTTATAAAGTGAAATGTTTCGCAAACAATAAATGAAATTCTGGATTAGATGTATGTGAGCATTTTTGTTAAACAGAAACTTGGCTTCCATTTTAATGGAATAAGTTGAATATTTAAATAGATTTGGAAAACACCTAAAGCAAACAGAGCAGAGAGAAAGGATGGTGCGTAATGCGAAAAAGACACATTTTGTTTTAGAATGTAATATTCCTCTCGGTTGGGGAAAGAAATAGAGGCATTTTAATGAGTTATTCCGGGAATTAAACTTCCCGAACTGAAAAATTAAAAAAAATTCTTCCCTAGATTAGATGTTAGATGATGCGTCGGACGATGAATTTCTAAAGTTGGATACAATTGATTACTATATGATTCCTCCCTAATAAAATATAATGATTATACCAACCCTTAACAAAATGCAACAATGTTCAGCCAACTAACAACACGTATCTGTTGCACGCACAGTGCAACTCACTACATATGGAATCAAGAATATTAAATTAATAATTCCCATAAAGGTACAGCGAGTAGCAAAATTATTAAACTTAATTTACCGAAATAGTGATTTCTTTTTTTAATTTGGCAACATTTTGATCAATTTAGTGGCATTTTCTAAAAGTCAAAGTTGAGTAGTTTCGATACAAAGCGAGGCAGAACAGAGAAGGGTTTTAAAATTGCTCACAAGCAGTTTACCCGTTTTTCGAATATTCATATGCATTATACTTCCTTCGTACGAAGTAAATAGGAAAGTTGAAAATAATATTCTGAGGGAATTATGTCCTGAACTACATGACCGATTTTAGAATCAGATTTTACTTGGAATAAGGCGAAGTCACGATATAATTTTTAAAAGACTGTCGTTAGAGTGAGAATTAAAACAGCGATTTCTTTTAGTTTGTTTGTTATGACGTCTTTTAATGCAGTAACGGCTTAATTGATTAACATACTAAACTACAAATGTTAATTGGGAGGAGATTTAGGTTACAAAACTCATCTTTTGTAACGTGTTAAAAATAGTTATAAAAATTTAATACTATAAGTTGATTATCGTAATACAATATTATAGAAATTATATAAACTACTTTTTCGCACATGTACCTAAACTTTTTAAACAGATATGTCCCATAAATTTTAGCAAACTAAAAGAACAAGAAGAAATATTAATCATGCATAAACATTGGTTATGAAACATTTTCCAACTGAAATGCAATTCTATTTAATGATCTAAAATATGATACCTTCAGCGATGATACTTTTAAAATTATCATAGTAAGATAATTGGAAATGTAACATTTCATCGAAAAAAACTATGCTATAAAATCGCTTGCTTCTCTATCTAAGTAAAGTCAATGGATAGTTCATGCATGTCACTTACATTCCAGACTTTAGAGCTAAATAATTTTGCTTTAAAAATTTCAACAATTCTTATACAACTCATCTAACTATCGCTTGTTTTGTTTACATTTTTATCATCATCCTGGTATTATAGCCCTTGTAGGGCCTTGACCGCCTTTAAGATTTTTGGCCATTCCTTTCTATTGGCCGCTTTCCTCTTATAATTGCTAATACCAAGCAATTTCAAATCCTCCTCTACCTGCTCCTTCCATCTGACCCTAGGTCTTCCTCGAGAACTTGACCCTCCTGGGTTTCGTTCCAAAAGCCTTCTAGTGACTCTCCTCTCCTCCATCCTCATCATATGTCCGAGCCACTGAATTATTTTTTTCTTATAGTTGTAACAATATCTATGTTTTATATCTTTCATAAAACTCTTTATTTGTTCTACTCCTCCAATGTCCATTTTCACATATTGCTCCAAAAATTCGCCGCAGAATTTTTCTCTCCCATATTCCCAAAAGATCGGTATCTCTTTTAATTAAAGTCCAAGTCTCCGATCAGTATAGAATAAATAATTGGTCTTATTATCACTGTATAGATGAGTATTTTGAGTTTAATATTTACAGAGCTCGACCTCAATAGTTTCTGCAAGGCAAAATAACATCTATTTCCAGCAGAAATTCTTGCTCTAATTTCTAGTTTAATCTCATTATTATCAGTAACATTGTTTACATTTTGCATACATTAAAATTAGGTTTCGTTGTAGAAATAATCAAAGTTTAGTCATTATTTCAAATAAAAAAAATCGGATGTGGGCAACACAGGACTTTTCTTATGTAATGCAATGAATTTACCACTTTAACAGTAAAATAATAGGTTATTCTTATAGTAGATGTATTCTTCCAAAGATATTGAATTTTCGTCAGTTGGTCGTCATTTTCATTAATTTAGCCTTGTTTTTATCCATTTGGCGAGTTTTCCGTTAAATTAGCAACATTTAAACACGTCGCCAAGTTGGCGATATTCCACCAAATCCGTCGCCAAAGTCTCGCCAAGCGTTATGAATGCAGAAATAAGTTATTCTTACAGCAGATAAATTACTATTGGCGTTCAAATACAAAAGTATTACTCAAAGTATATTTTTTCATGAATGGAACAAGCTAAATCCACGAGAATGATGTCACCCAATTTATCGCATGATATTACATATGAAAAGTGAACATGTTTCTCTATAGGTAATACTTTTTTTTATATTTTACATGATTCTTTAATAATTTTTTTTAAAAAATGTGCAATATCTCGAGAACCGGTTCATGCTAGCGTTCTAAAATTTGTGTCCAACGTTTTCTAATGAAAAATTACATAAGAAAAGTCTATTTACGTAACTTTATTAAAGGTTTTGATTTTTTAATGATTTTTTCAAAATTTCAATCGAAAATTTAGGGAGGTTCTGGACATTCGATTGCGCATAAAAACAATAGGCTTTCAGTATTCACAGATTGTGATTTTTATACCAAATTTCGTTTGAATCGGTCCATTCATTCGTCAGTTATCGTCTCCATAGACTCACATACGCACACACACACACACAGACATCACCTCAAAAATGTTTGATTCGTGATCAGGGATGCTTGAAGCGTGCTGTCCCGTCGAAAACTCGAATTCGAATTTTCGATTCCGTCACAATACTTTCCTTTTACATTATGTATATAAGGAAAGTAATATTTTAATTGCGTAAGCACAAAGTTTAGAAACACAGATAATATGCAAAAATAGAGCGGTGTTAGGACGGATGCAAAACTAAATATAAATGAAAGAAATATAAATACAAGAAAATACACTAAATATAAATACCAGATAAATACAAGTGAGTATTTCATTCATAGACTTTTATTTCAGACTCCAAAGTTAAACAATTTTACGTGAAAAAATTCAGCAATTCTTATACAACTCATCTTACAGTTACTTGTTTACATTTTACATTCATTAATGTTAGATTTAATTGTAGAAACAATCAAAGTTTGATGATCATTTAAACTAAAAAATATTGTAACTGCGTTAGCCCAGAATATGAATGCACAGAAAAAACGCAAAGATAAAGTGGTTTTAGGATGCATGCAACACTAAATATAAATTAAAAAGAACTTCAAAAATCATGATTCTGGCACAAGACGGATGCCATATGACTTGATATTTTCATATTATGTGAAATCTTCATATTACACTCACGGACAATGAACGTTGCGCACCAGGAAGAAAACATGGTACAACCGTGAAATGATGTGTGTAGCTAGAGGGCGGACTGGTATGCAAATGATTCCAGTCTGATGTGATTGCGCATGGCCGTACACCCATGAGTGGCGCTGCAAGAATGAACCAGGGGCCTTATAAACTGGCGTGTAGTCGACGCCCCATCAATGCGAGGAGCTTCGGCTGACGTAAGCACGAGTACAGAGTGTAAAAAAGTGTAGGTAGACGTCAGAAACGTCGATATACGCAACTGAAGGACTTAGGGAGAGGCCTGATTATTGGGCTGAAAACCGCAGGATTATCGGCACGCCGGATAGCCCGTCACGTGGATCGTTTGGAATATACCGTCTAATGGTGTTGAGAAAATTGGTCACGGAACGCCATGCAGTCAAGGAGGCCCGGCTCTGGGCGAACTAGGCACACCACGAGTAGAGAGAATGAATGATCGTACGGTAGGCACGTATAGAGCTAACGGCTACCCGATCCGCGATACAGGCACACGGAGCGGCTCCTGTGTGCCTACAAACCATATCTAAACGCCTAAAGGTAGCGAATCTGCGATCCCAGCGTCCCTTACGCGTACTGCCGTTAACACGTGAACATCGGCGGCTCCGGTTGCAGTGGTGCCGGGCCAGAGAAACGTGAAACGCCACAGATTGGCAATGTGTGGTGTTTAACGATGAGTTCCGCTTCGTTTTGGGGACCAATGATCAGCGTGTCTAGGTGTGGAGGTCCCCTGCACAACGCCACAATCCCAACATCGTTTTCAAGCGCCACACCAGCCCCATTGCAGGCAACATGGGCTGGGGAGCCATAGCCTACGACAGCCGATCCGCTCTAGTAGTGGTACCTGGACCATTGACGGGCCAGCGGTACGTGGATGAGATTCTACGGCCTCATGTGCTCCCATTTGTTGCTGGGATTCCAGATGCGCAATTTCAGCAGGATAACACCTGGCAGCACACGGCTCGGGTCGCCCAAGCCTGCCTGAGTTATATCCAGATACCTCCATGTTCTGCCGGCTCCCCAGACCTGTCCCCTATCAAGCATGTATGGCACCAGTTGAAACGCTAGCTGCCTCGTTGCCACAATCTTCGGGATTTGGAATGTAACGTCCAACGGGTGTAGACTCGTCTCCGATAATCCCCGTAATCTTTATCTCCAACGGTCATAATTGATTCCAATATATGCCAATATATATCAAAATATATGCCAATATACTTGTACTACTTATATTCTCACAGATTAGAAGATATACCCGTGCATTTGTAGAAGATTACTCGTACAACGTATAACATACGAGTTTCAACAATTTTTGTCATAATAAAACAATGGTATATTAATTTGAAAATATCAATAATACCTGAACCAACAATCCTCGAAAATATCAATAATAATAATGTTTAAACCTGAAGACCGTATTTGATATTATCCAGTCAAAAATGCAATGCCAATGAAGTTTATTTTATATACATATCTTTATTATTCAAATCGAAAATGATTTAATAAAAATCGTATGCTGCATAAACACATTAGATTTACATCCGTTGCTAAACGACATGATATCTTTTGCTTCGAATGAATTGATGGAAATCATATCGTCTGAATAATTATATCTCCTTGGAAGATTTGGCGACATTTTCATCAATTTAGCGACAATTTAAAAAATCGCCAAATTTATCGCCAAGTGGGACTGTGGAATTGACATTCCCATTTGGCGACAAATTGGCGAAACATCATCATAATACTATCCCTTAACAAAACACAATTAATTTCATTTATTAAGCACAATTTTATCAATTCCATGATATTTTTATGGATTTTCAAACATTTTTATCAATTTGGTGATATTTTACAAATTCGCTAAATATATTACTAAGTAGGATGGATGTACTGGCCGACAAATGCTACGGAAACATCGTTTCAGTACTCTCTTCTAAAAATCAAATTTCATTTCACTGATTTGCGTCGTTTAAGAAAAGTTGCCAAGTTAGCGATATTCCGCGAAATTCGTAGCTCTTAATTTGCAGATCTGAAGAATAAAACATCCTGATCCCGTTTGTATATACTAAATGAAAACACTAAAATTTCATTAGACGATATACCCGTTCTACTCTTTTTCTGTTTCAACAATCGGCTAAATGAATTTATTGGTTAAACACAATATATGAGTTTATTAGCTACACATAATTTATAAGCTTGAAAACTCTTTGCCAAAATGAATGAAAGTGATGTACAATTAATATAATTAAAAGAAAAATCATACCGTTCATTTATAAAATATATTTTTATATCCATTTATTTATTATTCAAATGGAAAAAAATGATAATAAATATTAACAAACACATTTAATTTAATTGCGTTGCTGAGCAACATGATATGAGATAGAATATTCCTCATAAAATGCGAAACTATATAACCATTCTGATTTCTTTATACTTTTCATTGCTGAGTAAAAACTAAAAAATAAACCATGGAGAGAGATTTTCCATTTAAATTCATGTGTCAAACAATTCATGCTTTGAGATAGTGACTAATTAGCGCAAAAATCTTCCACCAAACTCAGAGATAAAGTTTTAATTCACTTTGACGTTTCAAACAAATGATTTTTAACCTTTCCATTTGGATAAACCACTGAGTTAGGGAGTAGAACTCCTAGGAAAAAGTTCCGTTTTTCATTAATATCTCAAGAACCCCTGGTCTTAGAAACTCCTAACTTGGACAACATTTATGGAGGGCTATTTCAAGGCTATCCACAAAATTTCATTGAATTCGGTTTATCCTTTTTCTCATGATGATGAGAAAAACGAAAATTCCGTTTTTTACTAATATCTCGAGAACCACTGGTTGTAGGAACTCAAAATATGGACTAAATTTTAAGTGGGTTTTATTTCTAGGCTACCCACAAAATTTCATCAGATTCTGTTCCGCCGTTCTCCCGTGATGATGGGACAAAGAGACATACAGAGAGACAGACAGACAGATTTTCAATTTTATTTATATAGATTTAACGCTCAACATTGAACAAAGAGCAAAGAATATTCTTTCAACTAAATATAAATAACATAATAAATTATGTAACTTTCAAGTAAAACAATATGTGGGTTTACATCATCATCTTTCTTAATGCTTTACAGCTTTTACTTTCCCTGTATTTCCCCAATACTCATTCCCCCATAATTTGGCGACATTTTTACTAACTTCTCCAAATTGGTAAAAATGTCGACAAATTGGTACAAATTGCTTAATCAATAAAAATGACAACTCATTGATGAAAATTAAATATCTTGAAAAGAACATAAGAATCGATATAAGAACAATTCTATTGGACATATGACACTGCATTGAGTTAAAAATTAGTTGACATTGTACACGTTTAGAATCGTGTCTAAAATCGAAACTCGAGTTTTCGGCGGACCTACACATTCTTGGGGCTTGTGAACGCAAAAACAATTTTTAGCGTGGCATCTATGTGTGTATACATTCTGACTAACTCAAAAATTAATTGACCAAATTTCAGATAATTTTATAGGCACATCTCTTGTGAGTGACCTCGGTGCTGATTAGATTTTGGTACAATCCGGTAAAAAGAATCTACGGTTTTTGCAAAATGGCCCGCAAAAATTGTCAAAATCTAAATTGAAAGACTATGTATGCTCAAATGCATTAATTAAGTGCTTGTTTTATATCTAGTTTTTGACAATGAAAAGAATAAGATTAACCCTATTACTCTAGGACTAGCCATTCTCGAGATATTTTAGTTTTTCACAATTTTGCTACGCCGGTTTTGAGAATAAATCCAGTTACATAATGAAAACGAAAGCTGAATTAAAAGCGTCAATTCAGTGTAATTTCAACTAATTATTCGTGTTATTTAATGGAATTAAACCCAATTTAATGAAGAATTAAAATAAAGAGAACTTGAATTTGAGTGTGCAGGGAAATTCATGAGCTTCCCACATCAGATTTTTTTTCATTCTGACTGGGTTTTTATTTCAATAGGTTTTATCTTTTCTGTTTTGCCGAAAGAAAAATCACAGTTGAGTAAATGTCAGCGATACCTAGAGAGACCCAATCTTGGAAAATGACAAATTACAAGATCAATATGTTCAGCATTCGGTTCTATTTGAGACAAAATCTTTCCCGAGTACTTTTGAAAACAAGATAGTTGTCGAGTCTCAATGTATTCGATTTTTGTTAAGGTACACAATAGAACATTTTATGATCTGTGCACTCCATTGAACAATTTTCGGAGCTTCATCAATCTCTTAAAAATATATATATTTTTGGACTATTTGGAATAAATGTCGTAGTATCTTTGAAAGAGTTTCTCAAAGTAACAAATCATATAATAGTGTAACAAATCTCCGCCCCTCTTTGTCGATTTTGTTTATCGCTCTTACCATTAGATATACTACTACTTCCTCTATATCATAGTGTTAGTAGTGTTAAAGTGCATTTTGCCCTCTTCATAGTGTTTGCGTGAATAAAGAATAACGTATTTGGATGGAGTCAAAAATGTGACTCATGGATTTTGTTGGATCTATATGTTTTTATCATCCTTGAATACAAATTTACCATTTTCCGGTAATTCCTGTGAGGGTGTTGTTATGTGTGCCGTTGTTAATGGGCTGTGCCTGCGTGATATCTCTCAAAAAAAGCTGATTAATCAAATGAAGTTTGTTTAGAACTTTTCAATCGATGAACGCCAGAGGCAGATTAATGTTTGTGGTGAATGGATTAGACGGTTCTCAATTTTTTTAACATAATATATAAAAAGTTATAGAAATGTAATTAAGTAAAAAATATTTCAAAAAAATTTATTTTGAATATGATTTTTTAATTTAAAAGCTAATAACATCATGTGACGATAGATGCGCCTGTCTTAAAACATTGCACATTTTGGATAGCAACAATCATAAAACATTTAAATGTCCTTACATATAATCTTACTTATACTCTTATCAAATAAATGAGGTTTTTTTTATAAAAACTTAATTATAACCTAAAATAATAACCTAATCTAAAACAGTAGTTATGAACCGCATTGTTTAGAATCTATCACGAGTTATTTACAAATGGACATTTCCCACCAGGAGGGTAATATCTCTGAAACTAACTGAGAAATTCTAATTTCATTTTGGCAGGATTATCGCAATGGATTAACGTCAGAGGACTATTTATTTTCGAGTGGAATAGGCCAGGGAATACCTCATACATTTGCGAATGTCGGTTTCAGAAAAATCAAAAACATATAAAAAATTGTTTGTAATAAATGATAGCTATTATATGCATTATATGTTATATAAATGCAAATGATCTCATTTTTGGAACGCTAGCATGAGCCGTTCTCGATATGATACAGAAGTTTGATTTACATTGGACGAAAAATCTAGAAAATTAATATAGTTACTATTCCAAACGAATGGATATGTGGTATATAAACCAGAAATAAAGTAAAACATTTCAGGAATTGCCAGGGGCCGTTCTCGAGATATTAAAATTTATATCCCTCCTAGAACGGGTAATATTCTTAAAAAGAATCAAGCGAATTTTGATGGGAAATTTTATGCTTAATTTAATTGTAAACAACAATAATCCTATTGATTTTGAGTCTGATAGAGTTGTAAGAAAGTCCCAGAATATTGAAATATATTCGCAGACTATTCTCCCACTTTTTGTTCCAGAATATTGAAGTTTGTACTAAAAATCAGGTATTGGACATTTATTGGATTTTTTCATTTGTATTTATAAGAAAAAAATGTTTCTTCAGAATTTAATTTTCTCTCTTATAGTAGACCTCTGTAGGGTTCAATTTAATGAAAGAATCTGCACACTTTTTACATTAAACACTGATATTATAAGCAATAAAGTAAGCGCTGCTAATTGAATGCAGCATATTTAATATAGCTAAGCCATTCACTACCATCTGTTAGTGCGTGAAAGTTAAATAGAAATACTAATTAATATTTTCTACCTCAACTGCAGAGAGCAAATGAATGGATGGATGGTAGTTCCCCCCGAACAGACATCTGGTTGTTGAACTATGGCTTTTAGAAATTTTATCTCTTTTTAATTAAAAAATTTTACAAATTTCTGCCTCAATCTTTTAAAAATCTTCTAATCTTCGTTCTTTTTCTAAGACTGCTTTTTCGAGGTGGGTCAAAATTGGTTATTTACTTATAATTCAGCTAAAGTTGAGATTCTTTTTAACACTTTACAACACAGTTGAAAAGTGGTTATGACTTTGTCCATACATTCTCTCTCTCTCTCTGTCTGTCTGTCCGTTCGCACGATAACTGCTGTAAAATGACTTCATCAAATTTAAATTATAGTATGTTGTTCACTCAGATGGTCTGTGGGAGCTATGGGAATATAAATGAATAATATCACCCAATTAGTTTTAGATTGAAACCGGGTCGAAAAAATAAATTACATTGAACGGGATTTTTCAAACATCTTTAAGCGAATTTAAAATTCACAAATTGCTTCGAAAGTTTTAGGAAATATTTAAATTATCACATAAAAAATATAAAAAAAATTTTTTTGCAAAATATATTTGGTAGTTTTATAAATAAAAATTAAAATAATAATTACACCCATATCATATGAAGAAATCACGTGACACATTTCAAAATAAAATATGGCATCCATCTTGTGTCAAAATTGTGATTCTTTAAGTTCTTTTTAATTTATATTTAGTGTTCTAAAACCGCTTTATATTCGCTTAATTTCTGTGTATCTATCTATATTCAGAAACAGAGCAATCACAATATATTTGAGTTTAAATGATTAATGCCATCCATTTTGTGACAAAATCGTGATTTTTCAAGTTATTTTTAATTTATATTTAGTGTTGCATCCATCCCCTTTGTATTTTTTGTTTTTTTTTGCTGTGCATCTATATACTGCGACAACGCAATTACAATATTTTTTAGTTTAAATGATCATCCAACTTTGATTATTTCTACAACGAAATCTGATTTTCACGTATGGAGAATGTAAATAGATCAAGATGTAAGATAAGTTGTATAAGAATTGCTGAATTACCTTAACGCAAAATTATTTAGCTCTGGAGTCTGCAATGTAGCTGATATGAATGTAACATTAATTGATTTTACATAGAGAAGCAGACGATTCTATTTCCTTTTTCGATGAAAATTTAAACATGGAGTTATACAGTACTTTTACCTCCATGGTTTTACGTTCTTAAGTAAAATAATTTATTGTTGTATTGTGATAATTTTAAAAATATCGCCTCTGAATAAAAGGAATGGAAAAAGTTCATGAATGAAATTTTCGCTGTTTTTATATAGAGAGCCAGACGATTTATATTTGGATGACGTTATTTGAATAAAGCTCATTTATTAACACTTTACAACAAAGTTGAAAAGTGTTTATGACTTTGTTCATTCTGTCTGTCTGTATGTTTGTCTGTCTGTCCGTTAGTACGATAACTGCCATAAAAATAACTTAATCAAAATGAAATTTTAGTATGTTGTTCAGACGGTCTGTAGGACCTATGGGAATATAAATGAATAATATCACCCAATTAGTTTTGGATTGAACCCGGGTTAAAAAAATGAAATACATTGAGCCCTATGGGACCTAATTTTTCAAACATTTTTTAAGCAAATTTAAAATCCACAAATTGCTTCGAAAATGTTAGGTAATATTCAAATTGTTCCATAAAATATATAAAGAAAAAATTCAGCGAAATATATTAAGTAGTTTTTAAATAAAAATTAAAATAATAATAACACCTCTTATATGAAGCGATCACGTGACCATGATATGAAAAAATCACGTGACCCACTTCAAAATGATATATGGCATCCGTCTTGTCTCAAAATCGCGATTTTTAAAGTTATTTTAATTCATATTGAGTGTTGTATCCGTCCTAAAACCACTTTATTTTTGCCTAAATTCTGTGCATCTACATACTGAAACAACGCAATGACAATATATTTGAGTTTAAATGCTCATCCGAATTTGATTATTTCTACAACGAAGCCTATTTTTCCCCTATGTGAAATGTAAGCAGCAAAATATGTAGAATTAGTTGTATTAGAATTGCTGTATTTCTTTAACACAAAATCATTTAGTTCATGGAGTCTGCATAGCTGATATGAATGAAATATTCATTGATTTTACAAAGAGCAGGATGATTTTTTTCGATGAAGTTATGCGCATAGAGTTTAATTATTTGTAGCTCCATGGTCCTAATTTTTAAATAAAATAAATTATTATAGTATTGTGATGAATGACATGAATGGGAAATTATTTATGAATGAAATGATGCTGTTATAAAGAGAACCAGGCTAGTTATTTTTTTTATGACGTCATTTGAATGAATTTCAGTTGTTTTCGATCAAGTTTTCAAATATAATAAATTATCGTAGTATTATAATTCTAAAATTATTACCGAGGAATGTAACACATTTTAGAGATGTTTAAACCAGGCAATTTATATTTCAATGCTTTCATTTGAGTGACGTTCATTTTTTTCGATGAATGTTTAAGTTTTCAAATATAATAAATTAATGTAGTATTGTGATGAGTTTTAAAATATTACCGAGGAATGTATTGCATTTTTGACATGTTTAAATAATATTGCATTGAAGTTGGAAAGTGTTTCCTAACCAATGCTTTAAGCATGATTGATCTCTCTTTTTGATGATGTTTTCAAATATAATAAATTGCTGTATTGTGATAATTTTAAAAATATCACCGCTGAATGTATCGCATTTTAGAGATGTTTAAATAAAATTGCGTTGCAGTTGGAATGCATTTCATAATCAACGCTTTATGCATAATTGATCTTTCTTGTTTCATCCTTACATGTTTATTGTCTATGTTTACCTTTTTAAATGTTACGTTGGAATGATTTGTCGTAATTGTTCCATCTGTAATTTTATTTATCTTTCTATGCTATTTATTATTTGTCTTTCTATGCTACTGTAATTACCATGTTTACTCTCCTTTTGTAATATAATTATTTTAGGAGGGAGCATTGATGGATTATGTAGTCACATTTTTTTGGATTATTATTAAGTAGTTTTGATTATTATTATGTATTATTAAGTATTAAAGTATCATATATGAAAAAACTGTATAATTCACAGATATATAACCGTATTAACTACTTTAAGAAAACATAGTCATAATCAAAGCATCTCTGGAGGTGAAACAATTATAGTTGTATTTATTTGGTTTTACCTCCAGAGGTTTAGCTAAATCTAGTGCAATTACAAAATGCTTTCTTTTATGTCCTTCCTGACTGTGATAGTGATAAATAATGGTTTTGCTAGATGTCCCAAAGCAAACTGACTGACTGTTAAAAACAAGTTGTCTTACGTTGATAGAAGTCATGTTTTCGCATCATAACAAAGGAAGTTCGATTTAATTTCAAAGTCGATAAATGTTGTTAAAGTTTTGTGATTTATATCTATAAATAAATTTAAATTATTATGTATAAGTATTGTAGTATATCAAGTACTCAAACTAAAGTGATTCAGATTATTAGTAAAAATACGAATATTTTTCTATATATCTTTTTTAGTGATTGAAAGTCGCATTAACACTGTAAAAGCGGCAAATGAAAGTGGTAGTAAATGTTATTTGCAAACACTCGATTTATCAAATTTGGTATGTTGTATGAGACAGAATATGTATCATTCGATTTAAATGCATGGGTATGTATAATGTAAAAAAATATTTCAATTATTTACAAAAGCTAAATAAACTGGATCACAGCGTAAAGAGTTGAAAAAATTAGGTTCAGTAAGCAAAAGATTTAGAAATTCTTGAATTTTTTAATTTTGTTCAAATATGACTGAATCGGAACGTCCAATGACAGCAAGAACATGCTGTACGAGCAACCGAAAATGCGCAAATATCTTTATACGATTAGGAAGTTCTTTAAGGATTGAATAAATGGTGACGTCAGCGTTAAAAAAGTGCACCGTGAATCTCATGAATATCGATATTACCCTTGGTTTAACTTCAATTCTTTTAGCTGTACTTGGCAGACTATAGGCCACTTGATCTATGCTCCGTATCACCATTATTCGGACAAAAATTAGGATAAGGCCCGATTAAACATGGTGCTTATTTTTATTTTGTCCATGGATTGATTAGTTTGATCGAAAACTAGCTAAAATCACAATTTTGTGTTTTTACGGTAGTCTGTTTTTTTTCAACTGGTCAAAAGTTTCAATCCTCAAATATAATTTATTAAAAAAATACTTTTTGTCGCATCTGTCTTTGAAATCAAGTTTGGTTTTAATAGTGCTGTTTGATAACACAAAATAATAGCACGTCATTAAAATTTTTATTAGGTATGATAAAAATCTACTTGTAAAAATATGTAAGTAGTGGAAGAATTAAATTGTTAAATGCTATTTTTGTAGGAATTTTGTTGTTCTTGCTTGTTGCCGATGAATTTGGAGTGTAACTGCTTGAAAAAAAAAACATGTAAAATTAAAACAAATATTTATTTTAACGACATTATGAAATTCAATTTTCTTTTATATAGTTAAAATTGCATTGACAACGATTCTGTAAACATTCAGGTTGGTGTAATTTATTTTTTATCACGATTCACATTTTCATTCAGTTAAAAAGTAAATAAAAGTATTAACAACCATTGCAACCATTGCCGAAGCAACTCTATTTGGCGCATGGTTCGAAATAATATTGACTGCTCCTCTTTCCGGATAGGCCTCATCGATAGGGAACGCGTCTCTATTGATAGGGCGATTGGTCCGGATGGCACCACTCGAATGATTGCAACATTCCTATGGATCATAAAATACGCACTATGAAACAGAAACAATTTCTAAAGGTTGATTTTTTCATTGAAATGTAGCTGAAAATATCTTGCGGAAAATTAAAAAGTAAGGGGAAAAACTCTGTCATTTATCAAATATTTTCCTATCGAAAAATCTAAGAACTTATTTTCAAAGATTTTCCCCTGCTATTCGGTGGACAGAAAAGTTATGTTTAAACCTATTATGCCATGTGATTTCCTCATTACTGTTTATAAGAATTAACTGCGTAAGGATTAACAATTTCTATTCTCGAATTCTTATCGTTCAAGCAGTATCTTCCCTGGAGGAAAATGAGTCTAAATTGAAATAGCATCCCCGCACTTGTTGTTTCTATTAAAAGATGCCTGCGTGTTCATTCTGACACCTTCACAACTATAGCCAGACAAGGAGATCATGTTGAGCTAAAAATTATGCTAGTTCATCATTAAGCCAACTCATAAGACGACTAGAAACAAAGAAACATAATTTTGGGGCAGCATATGCCTTACCCTATATACACACATTAATTATCTGTTGTTTAATCTATTTACACTTAAAACTTGGTTAATTATTTGAAATGACACTGAATTTGCAAGGTTAATTTTCACTTTTCGTTTTCATTTGGCAACTGGACTATCGGGTGAGGGTGGGGGAAATCGAAAACGATAAGTCCTAAAGTTGCTGTTAGTCTTATTCTTTTCGTCATCAAGAATTGCGTGTAAAACAAGAATGTAATTGATACATTTGATCATAAATAGCCATTTTAGTCTGTAACTTTTTTGTGGGACTTTTGCCCCCCCCCCCCCGAAAAAAAAAGCAGATTATTATTTTTTTCGAATCGTTCTGAAATCCTAGGAGTGACTTACTTACTACATTTTGTGAAATTTCATCGAATAGTTTATAAACCAGGGTGGATACATACGTTGCACAGACAGACAAATACACACACACGGACGTCATGCTGAAAACGGAATTTTCGTGTTATAGAGGGTTCCAAAACGTGTACATCCGTCGAAAACTCGAGTTAAGATTTTCGAAACGATTCCAATACTTTCCCTGTACATTACCATGTATTTTAAGGAAATCAATAATTAACTTGTTCTATTTCATAATACGAATTCATGATTTTTTTTTCTGATAGATAATACTGATAATACTATTTTCTCTACCATATGTAGAAACGGAGCATTCGCAAGGTCTGAACTCGCACTCTTTTTGCGCATAGATAACATATTTATACAATACATCCGAGGAAATGGTTGCTTTTAGTCCTGTAATGCTTCCGAAAAGAATACATTTTCTTTCTGTACGGAATTTTCTGACTACAAAATGTCTTAGAAAAGGCAAACAAAAATGTTCTTAGTTTCGTGTATTGTCTATCAAACGTCGAAAAATGGAAATTTCCTTTTCCTGAGATTTTTAACCCTATCTTTGTGCTCGTAAGACATTAAAATGGATGAGATGTGGACGGAAACCCATTTCATTGTGTCAGCTTTTTCACATTTCATCACTCAATTCTTTGACAAAGTGACGTTCAGCTGGAAAAGTTATCCTGCCTCTCAGGATTGAAGAATAGCATATACTCATTGTTGTTTCAGATAATTGTTACTATATTAATTTACTAAATTTTTAAAAAAATCCTTTTTTTATACTTTCAAAATAAAATAAAATCTAATGTATGCAACACATGACTTTTCTAATATAATGATGAATTTATTCCTTATATAACGATGAATTTACTTTTTACATAATGCATTTCCTTTTAAAATAATGTATAAAGTCCACGGCATGCACAGTGTTTTAAAGTTGAATTTCACGTTTTACCCTTTTACGGATGACAACATGTAAAATTATTTCGAAATACCTAATTAACTTATATTTTGCGCAAGTCTAAATTAGCAGTTATCAATATTGATAGTATCCATAATAGGTAACATAGTCCATATATTAAAATTAGTTAATCCTTTCGGCGTCATTTTTGCAATTTTGACGACATTTCGGTCAATCCAGAGGGAGATATTACCATAAAGACGATATATCGCTAGGTTATTCTCTAAGTATGCCAAATGTACTGTTAAGTGTTATAGACAAACTGAGAGAAAAGCATTTCTTATATACTAGAAGATATAACCGTTGTAAGGAGTTCAAAGTTTACAAAATATAACCCCATTAAAGTCATTTTTATCCATTGGGCGACATTTTTATCACTTTTGCGATATTTTCGTCAATATGGTAACAATTAAAAAGTCGCCAAGTTGTCAATAACTCTCCAACTCCGTGGACAATATTTTTGCCAAACGTTACGAACTGACTTAGAAATGGGTTATTCCAGTGCCGGAATTAACCACATTAACAATGAAAATTTTAAGGTCTTATAATATATTCTTGTTCTATTGTTTATTTTCGATGCAGAGTACGTATCCTATAGTATATAGCAATTTTGATTGATGGAACTAAAAAAGTGTTGACTTTAGTTTTACATTATAAAAACAAAATTTTACAAGTCTGCAATAATACAGTAATAGTTTTTTTAATATAAAAATGTATAGTTTGTATCCCGATACAATCTTACCGCAGCGTGTACAAGCAGTTCGTCTAACAATCACCGTTTAAAACTTGTTCTGGGAATTAATTATATTCTGCCACCTGCATGGACATGAGTCTAAACAGTGCAGGACATCGTTACAAATCAGTGTTTCCAATGTTTTAAATTAAAAAACCGATCAAATATGAATAGTTAACATTTTTTTTAATATCACGTATTTTGGCGATTGGCTTCGGATTGCATTTTGCTGTCCCTAGGAAATCTGCCGCCCAGAGTTCGCACTTCTTCTACTTCTAAGGAAATATGGAACTGGGTTATTCTTAGAGTAGATTCTTGTATTATTTCAAAGACATTGAATTTTTATAAATTAGTCGTCACTTCCAATGATTTCGCTTCATTTTTATCAATTTGGCAACACTTTTATTAATTTGGTGACATTTCGTTAATTTCGCAAGAAAGTCGCCAAGTTGGCGATATCATTCGCTAAAATTTCGCCAAGCGTTACAGAAGGAGACATAGGTTATTCTTATAGTAGATAAATGGCTATAGGCGAATTATTAGGCATCAAGATACGGAACCATTATCCAAAATATCTTCTCTCTGGAATTAAGCAAACTAGATCCACGAGGATGACGTTAATAAATGTATTGCATAATATTAAAAATGAAGAGTGAACATATTTCACAATAGTTAATACTTTTATAATTTTATGTGATTTTTTGATAAATTTGTTTGAAAAATGTTCAATATATCAAACATTCTTACATAACTTTTTTGATGGTAGGTCGAAAGGTCTAGGTTTCAACAACATAACTTTTTTGAAGGTTTAGACGATCTTTTTTTAAATATCATTCGAAAATAGGGGGATCTCTCGAACATTTGATTGCGTTTAAAGGCAATAAGCCTCCAGTATTTACTGTATTTTTTGTACAAAATTTCGTTCAAATCGCTCCATTCGTTCATCGCCACAGACACACACGGATACACACATACCCTGATACACAGATCGAGATAGAATTTTTCCAGAAGAGTAAAAATACTCCCTGACTTGGTTTGAAGGAGTCTTTCGCTTTCCAAAGGAGTAATTTTTACCAAATGTACAATTACCCTCAAATTTTCGGGTATTTATTAAATTTATTATATTTTGTATAAGAAAGAAATACAGGGTTATCTCCCAACAGGATATAAATTTCTCACTTTTCAATGTTGGAAAATAATAAGATTTAAGAAATGCACTATACTCTTTATTTGTGTTACTAGCAAAATATATTGTAAAATTGATAACACAATTAATATGCCTTATAAACTTTATGAAATTCATGTTTGAGTGTTTACCAAATTTTGGACTTTTAGGATCACCTGTCAATTTTCCAATTAGAGTAGCAATTTTGAACTATACATTCGTCATAGTATAATTGACAATTTTTTTTCGTGAAAATAACTAATCATTTAATTAGTCTTAAAATTGTTACCTTACCGTTGGCTTAGTTTCTCCTTGTGGTTGGAAACAAGCAAGGGAAAAATAAAATAGAAAACATATTAAGTAAATAATTTTTATTTTTTTCCTTTTAAAATTCCAACCTTCTTTGCTTTTGGCTTTTCCATAAATGAACAGCTTTCTCAAAATTAAATTTAAATAGAACATCTCCATTGTTTTCACAAAAATTTAGTCCCAGTTATGAAAGGCGAGTTAAAACATTCACATTTTTCTCACTCAGTCTGCTTCGCTTTTGATCTCTGAATCCCTTTTGTGTTGAAAATCCTCTCTCACACACAGTTGTTGAAAGAGGAATATGAAAGAGGAGAAGAGAAAGAGGAATATATATATAGTGGTTGAAAGAGGAATATATATATAGTGGTTGAAAGAGGAATATATATTGTTGAAAGAGGAATATATAGTTGTTGAAAGAGGAATGGTATTTGAGCAAATGCTGAAAATCCAGGGTTCTTTGACATATCATCCACTGTGGAGGACAAAATTAATTTGCAGCACTCATTTAATTTCATGCTGGGATTTCTAAATATAAAGACTGCATTTAAAAAATAAGAAATTGCTCATTTTTAAGCCCAATCTGCTTAATTTGAGATTCTAAAATGGAATTTTTAGTTTATTTCTTGTTTACAAAATCGGTGCGTAAAAATACGCATTGCTTAATTTATAAAGCGTATTTATTTATTTTATAGTGTGAGATAAGTATATAGAGGCGTTATCTCGATCTGTGCCCGCATACATTAATATACTATGTCTATGTATATAAGGAGAGTACTATGTTTTTGCATTTTGTAAAATATATTTCATTCTTTTTCTGGTTTTATCTATATAATTTTTTTTAAATTGAGGAAAATATGATATATTTATCCTTATCTTCACAAAATATGTAATGTATAAAGCATATATAAATAAAAGTCAAAACAAATCTTACCTTCGAGAATGTTCGAACCACCTATTTCAGGAGAAGTTCGAGACTACGCACTATAATGTAGCAACTAATACGACGGTATAGCTTTTTATACTTAAGTGTATCTAACATTATCCTTCTTCAAATCTCAGATCGAAATCCTTCTTCCTTCATAGCCTCATTATTCCTTCACATACTTAATAATCATTTTTATTGTACCAGTCGTGAATTTGAAGTCGCTTATCACCTACTTTCAAAAGACCTGTAATCTATGCATTGCGATTTCGTTCTCCTCAGCTTTGCTAAGTTATAAGTTCACGTTTTAAAATTTTAGCAATTATATACACTCTATTGCAAAAAAACGGGGAAGCACCATGAAGAAAGTGACTGTTTTTATTGAAATTAAATAATTAAATATGCGTACAGCTCATACACAGGTAATGAAATGACTTCCCGGCCGTCCAAACAGTTACCTTACACCTTTCTGGTAGGTCGGACGGTCTGGGTCTCAACAACAACAACAGGTAATGAAATGATTACAAAATCAAGGCCTTTGGTAGCAATGCATGCTTGTATACATCTAGGTAAGGAGTGCTAAAGTTTCCTAATGTCATCCTGCGATACATTCTGTCAGGCATTCCTCAATTGTTGCTCCAGATCTGTTACATTTCGATAACACCCCACACCATCACACCAAGGATAATGGCTGCGTGCCTGTGCAAAACAAAGGCTGATTGGGGCCGCTGGCCCTGACGTCTCCACACACATACCCGATGATCATCTGTTGAAAGACTGAAACGTGATTCATCGCTGAACACTATGCGATGCCAGTGTGCTGGTCGCCTTGATGCTCGGCTACGATACCACTCCAAACGACTCCATATACGACTCCATATATCCTCGTATGTTGTGGGGATATGGACAGACTTCTTAAGAAATCTGTCCATAGTTCAGTATATCATGAAGAGTTATATAAAATTAAAAAAAAATTTAAAAATTGTTATCTACCAAATTTATTTTAAAATGTGAAACCTCTCTCATATACAAAATGATTAAACTCTTGGAAATATATCAGAATTTAATTGAATTTTTTTTCCCTATGTTAAATAATTTTTAATTAAAAAACTACTTAACATATTTTACTGAAATTTTTTTTATATATTTTATGAGATAATGTGAATATTTTCTAAAAATTTCGAAGCAATTTGTGAATTTTAAATTTGCTTAAAAAATGTTTGAAAAATGAGGTCCCATAGGGTTCAATGTATTTCATTTTTTCAACCCGGGAGCAATAAAAAACTAATTGGGTGATATTATTTATTTATATTCCCATAGGTCCCACAGACCGTCTGAAAAACATACTAAAATTTCATTTTGATAAAGTCATTTTTACGGCAATTATCGTGCTGACAGACAGACAGACAGACCGACTGACAGACAGACAGACAGAATGAACAAAGTCATAAACACTTTTCAACTATGTTGTAAAGTGTTAATAAAATCATATTACACACGCAACTTTACATAATAAAAACTGCAAAGTAGATTATTGAAATATTAATTTTAAGCAAAATAACCTTTGCAAATTTGATTTCATGGTAGTAGCGAATTTCTATACCTTATTGCTTTAAGAATGTATAATGAAAGTCATTCTGTTTTCAATATGACAAAAATTTATAAACATCATTTCAGATAACTATGCAACGGCAAAAAAAAAGTGTGATGTGGCTTTAGATACGTCAAATCTTGAGTCTGAAGTCGAAGTTTTACCTAAAAAAACGAAAAGGAAAAGGCAGCGCCAGATATCACCAAGGAGCAGTGAATCCGAAAATGATTTTTCTCCAATGAGAGGAAAACTGTTTCCTACAGTGCCACATGTGCCATTGAGGCAAGACGTTTTAGAACAAAGTCCTGCAATAACTGAGGAGAATGTGTCAAACTCAGAGAATGTGTCAAACCAGGATCACATAAGCGAATTTCGTTGCTCGACTCCTCAGTCTACAGATAATGTCATAAGGGAGACAGATCCAACAGGTAAAATTATTCATTTGTTTTTATTGACAAAATTTTATTTTTTTATTGTTTTTATTGGTGCTTATTAACAAACAGAAATATTTAAATTTGATTTATTAAAGAAAGACCGAAGATATAAATTACAGAGCCAATGTAAAATAATCCTAACCCAAGTTCGAACAAATGTTGGAATAAAAATATCTCTTTGTTATAAAAAGCAATTTAAGTTAAATATCTATATACTGAAAATAGAATTGATATATTTTTTCTTTGTTGACATAATTTTCATTGCCTATGGTTTTTCAGAGAAAGATCCTATGGCGTAGAAGAATTAGTGATGAAAAAACCATAAATTTAAAATTTACAACCTTTCAAGGGACTACATTTTTTAAATATTTGTCCATTCAAGTACCGAAGTATCATTGAACCAAAGTACTATTGCAGCAAAGTACCTTGAAAGTACCATTTTACCAAATATTAAGAAATATTTGTTAGAGTTAAAGGGTAGAACATAGAATAAAATATAAGTTTGAGTAACCTTGATAAGTTGGTTGGTCTCTGTTTAAAATAATGGAATGTAGCAATAATGTCCACTTTAATGCTTTTTTAGTAGTTGTGCTAATTAAACTGTCATTTAGTGACTTTCATGTTCATTAAAACTTTTTACCAATGTATTATGAAAAACAATGCACTAATTACAACTATAACATGTTGAACAACAACAACAACAACAACAACAACAACTATAACATGTGTACACTTTATCATTGCAGAATTCCAAAAATTCATTATAAGAAAATTGGAAAATTTGGAAAATACTCTGCGGGAGCACACCTCCCTGTTAAAACTGGCAACTTCTTCAACGGCGACAAAAAATACTTTTGTCATCCCTGAAATGCCGAAGTTGCCAGTAGATAATTGTGACGAATTGGCAGAATGGGAGAATTTTTTAAATGATGCTGAATCATTTAGTAAATGTGTAAGTGTTATTTTTCACTTAATTTTAAATTAATGTAGAAACAGGCATTTATAGTGTAAAATAGATAAAATCTGCCCTTATGAAAATTATATTTTTTTTTAAAGAAACGTCACTTTATTTTAGTCATTATTTATACGTTGCTCATGGTTTGTTACAGTTATAACAAATTTTATTTAATCTTTTTAATTTTTTTTATTTTGTGACTAAATAGTTTCAACAATTCATAAGTGTGGTGAAGCAATTCATAGTGTGGTGAATATTTATCATAATTAAAAATCAACTTTCAACTGTGTTCAGTAATCATAAAGTAATAAATAGAGAATTATATTTTATTATATGAGGTTTTTCCAAACAATATATGTATGTCATATGTATAACAATAAAATAAGTTGATGTTTAATAGCCGATTTTTCTGTCTGTCTCGTCTGTAGCTATCTAAGAGTCGTACAACCATAAAATTTGGGCAAGTGTACCTCATCTCCCGAAATAAATTCCCTCGTCGAGATTTTTAAAAACTAATATTAGTTTTTTAGTTAGTTAATATTGAAAAGCTATTTTGCGCTATCTTTGCACATATCGGTTCTTTCCACAATTTAACATTTTATGGCAAAGTTTTCATCTTAGCATCATCGAAAATGTCAATGATACTAATATAATGTCGAACAAGCTTTGAACGCAATCCACACTATTAGTAGGCGAATATTCGTGAATTTTTAAAAATATATCATTTTTGGTTTTGAAGACTTAGATAATTTTAAAATTTCGATTTTTTAAAATTGACTGACAATCCAATCTCACAATGTAACAGTGTATGTAACAATGTAACAGTGTAACAGTAACAGTGTATATGTACACAATGTATCCAATCTCACAATGAATTTTACACACTGTATCAAACCAAAAAATGATGTTTTGGGGATCATTTTATTAATTATGATTTTCTTAAGCTTTTCTTGTATATCGCTAAATATCTAATAGGAAAATATTTCATTTCTATCGTGCCTAAATCCAAAGTATGATAGCATGAAATTACATCTACTAACTTACTCTCTAGTACAGTATATGTTTTATTTAAAAGTAAATTTCTTTCAGGTAAAATGTTTTGAGAGTATGGTAAATACCGATAGAAGTCTGTCAACAAGAAAATTGATGAGCTGTATCATCACCAACAGATATGCCCAGGAATTTAACTGGGCTGGTAAGAAACCTAAAAGGAGCTTTAATGACTTAAAAACAGTTTCTTTGATACTATGTAAGTAATAGTTTAGCTCATGTGTTAAATTCTGGGTTATCTAATTGAATTTGAGGTACTAAAACTTCATGTAATAGAACTTCACAAAGGGACTGCCTTGGTATGTTCACCTAAATACAGTGACTACTCAAAATAAAGTGACTATTGAATCTATTTATTATGATAATTCAGTAAGTAAAATGATTAGTATGTTTTGTGTCCATCTTAATACCTATAACAGTTAATAACTTCTTACAGGGATGGAATTTTTAATCTTATTGGTGATCATTTGAATCAGCTTTCACCTGCAGTTAAACAATTACAAGGTGTTAAATGAACTTGAAGTTTGGTTCCCCTCCCTTCGATTTATCACTTTAATCCCTTGAAGTGGAGATTTAGGAGCAGAGTGGAGATAAGGATTTAAAACTAATAAAAATAATATTTTACTATATGCAAATATCCTCCAGTTCTCCTGTATCAAGAAGAAAAATTCAAGAGAATATGACAAGCTCCCTGAGCTTCATTTTTGAAATTTTATCAATCTGTATTTTACAGTACATAATGATATTTGAAAATATTTTATGCATGTGTGTTGATTATTAAATTTTGGTTTATTAGTAAAAGTGTATGTTTTACTTCTACAAGTTGAAGCAAATTTGATGCAAATTTACTTCTACAAGTTGATACAATATGATCAGCAGCAGTGTGGTGATTTTTAGTTTTTATATTTTGCGTATGCTATATGACTTATCTTTGTGCCACTTATTGGTGCACTTTTAATTTATATTAATTAGTTATATGTATTTCAGAATTTTTATTTCATTACATTATAATTCTAATATATTGTATGTCTTCCTAGTTTTATTTTATGTATTGATCTAGTTTGGTTTGCAACGCTTTCACTTTTACTAATGGCGATACACTACGGTGATGATATCTATTCTTGTGTAGTGTGAAGCAGCATATTTTCTTTAGAGTGTAGTTAATACTTTTTATTTATATTCTTATGGGTATGGTAGTTTAGTTTTTACATGATAAAATCTTCATACTAAAGAACATGTCATAAATATAACAAGTGATTAAATTCCTGTGAGATATTATATCTAAAATATTGTAATAACTTTAATGTCGGTAATTAAAATCTCAAATTGCTTTGTAATATTTTGTTTTTATTTCTAGGTACTATTAAGCAAAACCCCATGCATGAAGATACTTATGCAGTGGCGATTGAAAACACAATAAAGGACTGGCTGAAGCATGCCACTTTCAGACACCAATACAATATAAAGAAAGTTAACAATAATGTACAATAATTTTAAACTAACTATATGCACAAAAAATAAAGATTTTTATAAAGCCTTTCATGTTTTGAAGCAAATTTAATGAACATGGTTACTCACATTTCTCTGAATTATGGAAATTTGTGAAAACGTGTTAGTACAATATTCTTTTGCAGTATGTTATACAAACCATTTCCCATTTTAAATAAACTTTGAGAAATGTTTTAATCTGTTACGTTGTTATACTTTCAGAAATCAAAATTCACTTTACTTCAATTGTGACTATAAAGATAAAAATAAAATTGGGCACATAACAGTAAACAATATTCTGATGTATTTTTCTTAAAAACATGTAGATGCTACTTGTTTCAACTAAAACATATTAAATATTAAAATGTTTTGTTGAATTTATATTTAACAATGCAAACTTCTAAAATATATAAGAATGGGGTGTCAAATTTTAACTTAGCTCCCATACATTAGTACAATAAAATATAAATTCAATGTAGTTTATTTTGCTATAATACTACATTTTTTTAATGTTTCTGTAAAATACTATTGTAAGAGGTGTTATGAGCCACTTCTTGCAACATAACATGCTTCACAAGTGCATGTCATGGGAAAATGCCACCTTAAATAATCTATTTACTGTGAATAAATATAGTTCATTTATTGCGGACAAATGTAATAAATTTACTGTGAACAAATGTAATTCATTTATTATGGACAAATATAATAAATATACTGTGGACAAATATAATACATTTTAGAAAATTGGTTTAATTGGGTTAGCAGATGAGCCACTTAATGACCTTCATTTTTTAAAATAGTGTTTATTTGTATAAGAATAGTAACACTAAGCAGTTTTCACAAAATTTACATTCTCGGGATTGAATTCAGTGACGTAGCATGATGAAGTCACTGACTGCATTCTACTTATAGCACTTTAACAATATCTGGAAGGTGGGATAAATTTCTGTACACATCTTGGACTGATTTTAAAGTACATAACGTTTAATTTTTGTATCTTACCTCAAGTAAAAATAATATTAATTTTGGGTGTATTTTTCTGGTTTGAGTTTTTCAATGATGAACTATTGCCGTTGTTATGAACTCTTAACTTTCTTCTGAAATTTTACCGTTGAAAATTTTATGCAGACAGTAAAGTTTAAAATTATACTTTATCTAAGTTTTTCAATATAAACTAACTTATCTAATCTAGTTTTGATGTAAATTATTTTGATTTAAAACTTTTATTACCAACAAGTTTGGAAATAAGTAAAACAAATCTCATTCACTATTTGGTATTTATAACGTGCAAGTGGAACCGCAAACGAAATTATCCATCCACTTATTTATTACTTAAAATTAAGAATAGAATATATTATATATTAATAAATTACAGAGTAATAGCATATCAGTTATGTTTTTTATTTTTATTTGAGAATATTCAGGAGAATGACTTTGTAGATTGAAATGTTTCAAGCTTATTTCATTAAAATAAATAAGATTTTAAAAGTAAGTTTTAGATCATTGATAATGAAATTTCATTAAAGTTAAAATATTAATTTACAACTGCATCTTTTGTATTTTTAATGGGTCTTACACGCGATTCCATCTAGAATCTTTCATCATTGATAATAAATGTTTCTGCTTTGCTTTAGGTTTCATTATACATTAGGAACAAAATCACACACATAATTTTAGGCATGTTCGTTTGAAGATTATGCTATGATTTATAACTATATATGACCTCGTATTTTAATGTGATTATTGCAATTGGACTTGCTTTTCTCTGTGGTAAAAATAACTAAACAAATATTTAACATCACAATTTCAATATTGTTTCGTTATTTTTAGAATAATAAAAAGCAAAATAATAATATTTTAGAAAAGTTAAATTAATAAATAATAGAGGAATTTATATAAACGTTGTGTTTTACACAAATATATAAAAAATAATGAAAGATGATTTTACAAGTGTGACGTATAACATTATATTTAAATGAATTTTAAGAAGATGTCAATCTGCAGTTGTAATCGCGACTTCTTATAGGAGCAGTGTCGAATACATAAGACATTTGAAGGAGTGGGGGACAATATTATTCAGAATTATCTAAAATGTGTGAGAGGCAGATTTATAATGCCATTTCAGGGATTTTAAGGAAATGTATCTCCCCTAATAATTCCTCACTAACGTGGTGGAAAGGGGCGGGGCTGATTTATAAGGTTATCTTAGCACGAAAGTTCGACGTACAATTCAACGTTTTCAAAGGGTTCCAGAAGTACGTGTAATTTAAGTTCAAGGATCATGAAATATTTGACGTGCTATAAAGCGTACTAAAGAGGTTCTGAAACACTAGTTCTGTACGTGTTTTTTCGACCGTGTTTTGCTGTGACACATAGACGTTAGTCGGCCGTCCAAATAGGTGCTCTTAGTCCCCTGGACGAGTCGGACGGTCTGGGTCTTCTACATAGACGTTAGTCGGCACGTTCTGTGTGAACGTGCTCTGAATGTTCACATGGAACTAAATATGAACGTTCTATAACGGTGCTCATAGAGCCGATTCTGAACGTACTCAGAACGTGCTCGTAGAACTAAATTTGAATGTTCTCTGGACGTGCCGGTGCTACTTGGGTTAACGGGCACCGTGAATGTAACCTCACCTCAGCCAAGCGCCGTGAGAGGGTGGAAGGTACCACGGGTGGTATGGAAGAGGCTGTAGCACGTTGAATGGCGTACAATGATGCCGTTGGGCCAATTCGGGCCTGCACAATCATCGCACAATCATCCGATCTTGCCTTGCATTCGTGCATCTTGGCCTTCCAGAGCCTTCATTACGCTGGTGAGTTCCTTACAACAACCACTGCTGCCAGCACCTTTGCCAGCACCTGTCCGTTCGGTGCAGGTGGCGGCTTATTGCTCGGTATAACCAACCAGTTTGATGCATCCCGACAATACGACCACGTTCGAACGCGTCTAATTGTTTAAAGGGTCTTCGGCAACGTCGTAGCGGTATTATTGAAGCATGTACCATTTAAAAGCACAATTGTTTTTAGACAGTTAGGTATAGCTAGATATCTAATATCTGCATTTAGTTTTGGTTAACTTCTATTACTCTCTGAATAATGTCGGAGTTATCCCCTAACTTGTTTTTAATATCCTGATACTACACTTGCATATCGAAAGGATACTATGTAACTCTATTTAAATGATTCCATTCATAAAAATATCTTCTTCCCCACAAAATCTCCCAAAAAATAATCTTCAACTTTGAAATGTTGAAGATATTTAAACTTATAAAATACAGTTTAGGAGCGACATTTCGGATTTTTCATTGAGTGTGTGAGAACCGACCCCGTTCTGTTTCCAAAATATTCCCAGATATCTATTTCTGTGAATATAATTTTGCCTGGTGAAGCAGAAAATTGCCTTAAAAGGTAAAATATGCCACCGTGAACTTTCATTACTTTGACGTTCCCCTTTTCCAAAACCTTATTACCTCTTAGACCGAAGATTACTTCCCGAATGCGATCACAAATAAAATGGGATTTCATAAAGACATTTATTTCTTGAAGTTGATTGCGTTACTTGGAAATGACCGTATTTTTGTCTTTGCAGATGTCTATTTTATTTTTATATCAACTCTTGTACTTATAAGGTACGAAGAAGGGTGAAATCCGGAATGTCATTGACATAGCTGTGTCACAGCTGTGTCAATAAAATTGCTGTGTCACAGCAAGCCAGTACAAGTACTAGCTTCAGTACTAGTGTTTCAGTACTAGCACTGAGGCCTGCCAAAGTGAGGGAATTTAGCACACTGATATATCTCTCTATATTAAACAAAAGTAGCTGCCTCCACCGCTGCCATCGCAGCCGCTATTTGATAAATTTCGTGTTTCTCGAGATTCCCTGCCACGTACCAAAAAATCTATACCAAATAAAAATACAAAATTTAATACATTTGTAGAGAAATATTAGGGGAACATACTGATATAAACTGTTTCTTTCATCAATGTTTACTTTAGGAAATATTTAATTTTAATGTCAAAGGTAGAGTTTTTGAGCTGTGAGTCAGCGTCCTGAACGGGCTAACAATAGCCAGACCTCCAGTATTTGTCCAATATCAGTAATCTAAATAAAGACTTGTAACAGACTCAGATTTTTACAGAAAATGTTCAGGGACTTTAAAGAAACTGTGACGACAGACTACGACGAATGAAATAGTTCATACTAGAGCGAAATGGAACCAAGAAGCAAATATCAAGATAAGGCATGAATAAAATTTTAGCTCACAAAAGCACACAAACTGACGTCAAGACCTGCAATCTATATATACTAATTTCCAAGTGTCCGTCTGTCCATCTATCCGCCTGTCTGTCTGTCAGTCTGTCACGCTTTTTTGGCACTTCCCGAATAGATAGACTTGCAATTTGGTGCCAGCTCGATCGTTTGGTAAAACTCCCTGGAAAAATCGAATTTTTCGAAAACGTTCTCTGGAAGGGGTACTCCACACCAAAATGTTCGAAAAATGAAATGATAGGAAATGATGCTTTGCAATAGGCTAGAGACTTCAAGTTTGGCGTATGGGTAAATCGTTCGAAAGGAAGAAAGTGTGCAATTTCAGATTTCCAATATTTTCTACTTAAGGGGGTTGCCGCACACCAAATTGTTCGATTTAACGAATAAATGAGAAAAAGCTCTTTTAAAATTTGATAAAGGCTTAAAATTTGGTATATGAGATAATCATTTGACGAAAACACCCAAGAAGAATGTAGTTTTTTAAAAATGTTCGATTAAGGGGGTACTTCAGAGTAAAACGTTCGAAAAGTGAATTGATAAAAAAACATGCTTCAGAATGAGAGAGAGATATCAAATTTAGTGTAAGGCTAAATAGTTTGGTAGGAAGAAAGTGTACAATTTCAGTTTATTAATATTTTCTATTTCAGAGGGTGCCGGACACCAAAATGTTCGATTTTCGGAATAAAGGAGAAACGCCGCTTTTAAAACGTGATAAAGGCGTGATATTTGGTATATGGGCGAATCATCTGATATAAATCGGAAAAAGAATATAGTTTTTCAAAAATGGATATTTAAGGGAGTGGGTACTCCACACAAAAGTATTCGAAAGGTGAAATGCTAGAAAAGAATGTTTCGCGTTGAGATAGAGACTTCAAATTTGGTGTACGGGTAAAAAGTTGGAAAAAAAGAAAGTGTGCAATTTCAGTTTTCCACCATTTGCTATTGTAGGGGGTGCCGTTCACTAAAATGTTCGATTTGTCGGACAAATGAAAAACGCCTCCTTTACTATGATATAGATGCCTGAAATTATTTAGTGTATGGGCTAACCATTTGACAAAAAATGGTTAGCCCAAAGATGAATACGGTTGACAAAAATGTTCATTAACGGGGTGTTACACAGAAAAATGTTCGAAAGGTGAAGTGATAGCAAAAACATGCTTCTCGATAGGATAGCGACTTCAAATTTGGTGTACGGGTAGATAGTTTGAAAGGAAGAAAGTGTGAAATTTCAGATTTCCAATATTTGCTACTTTGAGGGGTGCCGCACACTAATATGTTCGATTTTCCGAATAAATGAGGCACGCTCCCTTTTAAATATGATAAAGGCTTGATATTTGGTATATGGGCCAATCATCTGATAAAAAACCCAAGACAAACATAGTTTTTCAAAAATGTTCATTTATGGGTGTGCTTCACAGAAAAAAGTCCGAAAGGAGAAATAATAAAATAGGGGTGCCTCGGGGTGAGATAGATTTTAATGTGGTGTACGGCTAGATAACTCGAAAGGAAGAAATGCGCAAATTAAATTTCCCAATATTTTCTTCTTTAGGGGTTCTGCGCACCAAAATATTCGATTTGTCGAATAAAAGTGATCCGCGAATTATTAAAAAATTTTATTATTCAGGGGTTTCTTATTGCGAGACCGTTGATTTGCAACGGGTATTGGGCTAGTTAAATTCTAAATAGTTTATTATGGAGTAGCGAAAAATGTTCCACAGTAATTCATAATGAAGCCATAAAGAGACCCACACATGAAAGATCGCGTGTTTCTGTAGATCGCGGGATATTACACCAACTGTATCTCAGTTCAGGGAAAATATTCCTGCACAATCTCATCCACCAATAAGCAGACGAAGGTGGAGATAGTTGGAGTAACAAACACAATTGAATTAAGATACGAACAGAATGATGTGTTAATCTACCCATACAAGAAACAGACACACAGAGTTGAGTGCTCAGCAAGTCATTATAAAACAAAAAAATCTGATGTGGGCAACACATGACTTTCCCTATATAATGTAATGAATTTACTACTTTTACAGTAAAATAAATAGGTTTTTCTTAAAGGTTATACTAATGATCTTTCCAAGATATTGAATTTTCGACAATGAGTCGTCATTTCATTAATTTAGCGTCATTTTTATCAATTTGGCGAGATTTTCGTTAATTTGGCAACATTTCAAAAAGTCGCAAGTTGGCGACATTCGGACCAATTCGTCGCCAAAATCTCGCCAAGCATTATGGACGGAGAAATAAGTTATTCTTACAGCAGATAAAAATATATTCTTACAGCAGATTCTTAGAGCTATATTTTCGTTAATTTGGCAACATATAAAAGTCGCCAAACTGGCGACATTCCGCCAAATTCGTCGCCAAAATATCGCCAAGTGTTATAAATGGAGAAATAAGTTATTCTTATAGCAGATAAATGACTATTGGCGTTCAAATACAAAAGTATTACTCAAAGTATCTTTTTTCATGAATGGAACGAGCTAGATCACCGAGAAAGATGTCATCCAATTTATCGCATGGTATTACATATGAAAAGTGAACATGTTTCTCAAGAGGAAATATTTTTTTTAATTTTATATGACTTTTTGATAATTTTTTTGAAAAATGTGCAATATCTCGAGAACGGTTCATGTTAGCGTTCTAAAATTTATGTCAATCGTTTTCTAATGAAAAATTACATAATAAATGTCTATTTGCGTAACTTTATTAGTGGTTTTGATTTTTTGACGATTTTTTCAAAATTTCATTCGAAAATTTATGGGGGTTCTGAACCTTCGATTGCCTATAAAAACAATAAGCTTCCAGTGTTTACGGATTGTGATTTTTGTACCAAATTTGGTTCTATTTGGTCTATTTGTTCGTCAGTTATCGTCTCCACAGGCTCACTGACACACACACACACACACACACACACACACACACACACACACACACACACACACACACACACACACACACACACACACACAGACATCACTTAAAAAATGTTTGATTCGTGATCAGGGCTGTTTGAAACGTGCTCTCCCGTCGAAAACTCGAATTCGAATTGTCGACCCCGTCACAATACTTTCCTTATACAATATGTATAGAAGGAAAGTAATTAAAAAGCTTTGTAAAACTTTTTTATAAAGTTGGAACTTAACTTTTTAAAGCTCTCAATGTCCTTAACTTTGGCACTTAAATGCTAGTGTATAAGGTAAATACTAGTATATAAGGTAAAAAAAAAAGTATTTTGCACATGAGAAGAAAAAGAAATATTAATAAGTGGCTTCGTTTCGAATTCGCAGTTTTGCCATTTCAATGAAAATGCCTCGGGCAACAATTTATTTCAAAATAAGTTCTGAAAAAAATATTCATCTCGCTTGTACTCAATGCTCCAATTGAACTCTACACCTGTGTAGAGATACCGGCATCCATGAAGAGAACATATTTTTGAGACTTTTCCTGATTTCCTCTTCTTTCCGATTTTTTTCTGTCCGCAATATATTTATTTCCAAGTTTGCATCCTTAGAAGTTCGATATAAAATAATATTTCTTTTACAATATTTTTTTAAATCTTTATATAAAGTCGAGGATTTATTTTTATCAGCTTTTACAAGTCACCGTTTTGGGCTACATTTTAGCTATACAGTGATCCTCTTTAACAGTGAACACGTTTTAAAACTTGTAATATTTACTCCCAGTAAAAATCCCATGAATATGTGTGTGTGTCTATTCAAGAAAGAAAAACATAAGAGTTAACAATGCATACGTATTCGAATGGACCTATAGCTTTGTTCTTAGTCCTTCAATTTTCTCCTTTATTCTACACAATGAAATGTTATTTTAGTCGCAATGAAATTACTTTAACAGTTTTCATAAAAGTTTAAAAGAATTAAAGTTTTCTTTTTTGTGATTAAAACTTCGATAATTGTTTGAAAAAAATAAATTTTGTCCCAGGTGGATATCAGATATAAAATAATGAATAATTCATCTTTAATAATCGATTTGAATACATAGTATACATTTACTTATATACATAGTATAAAGAAAGTATTGTGATGGGGTCGAAAATTCAAATTCGAATTTTCGAAGGGAAAGTACGTTTCAAGCATCCCTGAACACGAAAACGTATTTCTCCGTTCATAACGCTTGGCGAGATTTTGGATTTTTTTAAATGTTGCCTACTTAACGAAAATGTCACTACATTGATAAAAATGAACTAATTGATGGACTTTCAATATCTTGGAAAAAATATGATCTTGTACAATAACGTGGATTTTGTACAATATTTTTTTACTGTAAAAGTAGTAAATTCATTGCATTATACACGGAAAGTCATCTGGGGTGCGGTTGCTCATTGGTTAGCGCGCTTGAGTTGCACTCGGTAGGCCCGGGTTCGATTCCAGCCACTGCCAAAACTGCCGCCGTGTTCATGCGGAGTACGATCACGTTAAACATGTGGGTCCGAAAGTCCTTCCGAGAGGTTGGTGGTAGGGGAAGGAGGGTACGGTCCCTGCGGATGCCTCCCCCACTGGATTCCGGTCTAAATTGGGTGGCACTTCCCGACCGTCCAAACAGTTACCTTACACCTTTCTGGTAGGTCGGACGGTCTGGGTTTCAACAACAACGGAAAGTCATCTGCTATCCACATCAATTTTTTTTTAAATGTTGCTATAAGACCAAAAATAGTGCTATTATGAAAAATGTTTAATGCATTTTTAAATTTGGAAGGATGCAATTTTGATGCTTACCGAATTAATTTTAAAATATAAAATATTGGACGTCATCGCAATTAAAAGGATAAAAAGGAAATGATAAAAATAAAACTGCTTTATCGTTAATTTAACACGTAAGTAAAAATGGGATTTGCAAAATATGATTCTAAGGAATCAACTCAATTATTCTCCTTTCTATACGATAGCCTATTGAAGTCAATTGCAAATGTTATACTATTACTGCAATGAGATTATACTTAGTTGGATATTTTTAAAACAACGAACCTTTAAAAGGAAACCTTGTTATTGAAAATAGTTTCAAGGAACATTTGAAAAGGCGAAATTGTTGAAATGACCTGTTAGATCATCCATGCGTAGTTATATAAATGCATAAATTTTACGTTGCAGATTAATTTTTAGGAAATTAAATTCTGCTTCAAAATATTTGTTGTTGATAGAATTGTGCACTATCTACACTTAACGTTTCAAAATAAAAGACAGCGCATATTTGGTTATGATCCGTTTCAAAATCACAAATTTTAAAGAACGAGTAAAAATAATACCCAAGAATATAAAAAGAAATAATAATCCATAATATAAAATTGAAATAAATATATCAGAATTATAAAAGTTCGATTTATATTTAAATTTTATAAACAATAAATGCAGATTATAGGTTAGCTTCAAAAAGTTGCATATTTGTTGCATAAAAGTTGCGTATATATTGGCTTGAGATTGGCAGTGGTCTACGAACTTATGTCCTAATGTCATTTTTAAAAAATATTTGGAATTAACTCGAGTTCAATTCAGAAACAAAATGTAAATCGGAGAGGGCGATGCGTAAGTTTTAAAAACGGAACTCAATTTTTTAGCATTGCATGAGACATAATCGTGATTGTAAGCCTTGATTAAATGTTTATAATAATTATAAGACATTTTTAAATGCCAGGATGTGTTATGAGTTTCATTCTACTACTGGAACTTTCTATTTTCTCACTTTATTGTTAGATGGCGATCTTTCGATAAACCGGCAGCAGAAATGAGAAATTCATAAAATAGTCTTACTAGAATGCCAAGTGGCGTGTACATTGCATTTGATGTAACTATTGCAGATGTTTATACAGTTTTGCACATTTATCTCGTACAGTTGTAAAAAGCCTTTCTGCCCCAACCGGGAATCGAACCCTGGATCTCCGAAATGGCAAGTAAATGCTCTACCGTTGAGCTATTAGAACGAAATTGCAAGCTCTTATCGTCGACGTGGACTCTGCATTATCTATCCTTCAATGTCAGATTGGCGGGCAATTGGCAATCTGACTGACAACCTCCTGCTATATTTACCTCGGATTGGCCTCCTGCTACTACTATTTTTACTCAGGTTAGTGTCCTGCGTGGTCCTCTTAATTTGAAATCGGCCCTCAATCTTCCAGAATCCACTGAATCCGTGCTATTCGTACTAGGGTCATTTTTAGACCTCCGACATCTTTGCATTAACCTATGGTCTTGGTTTGTTCGGGTGCCATTGTAAAATAGCTTTGCTGCCCCATCCGAACCCTGAATTTCCGAACCGGCCAACGGCTGCTCTACCGTTGAGCTACTGGCACGAAATTGCAAACTCTTGTCATTGAAGTGGACGCTGCAGTGTTATGAGTCGCACTAATAGAACTTTTTATGTTCTCACATCATTGTCAGATGGCGATCTATCAATACATCGACAGAAGACAAAAATAAGAAATTTATAATGTAGCCTTGGTAGAGTGGCAAGTGGTGTGTACACTGCATTTGATGTAACTATTCAAGATTTTTATATAGTTTTGCACATTTATCTCGTACTGTCATGTGAATTTTCGGAAAAACTGGAAATGATATCTTCAGAAATGGAAGTTGACATCCTTAGTTAATACCATCGACTCTTCAGAATTAAATACCGAATCCATATTAGTCTTTATCAAAACTATATTGACAGCTACTTTTGAAATACAACGGTCCCCAAAGGAATTTAATGATAAATCCAGTCATCATCATAGTTCTATCAGTAGCCGGTTTTGAGAAATGTTTTTAAAAATGAAAAAATTAAACCGAAAGTGCAAACAGAACAGAACATTGCAATCCATATCAAATATCTCTACCCCTTCTAGGATTTGATACTGAAGCTATCATTTCAGACTTATCTATGGTCAATCTTAAGAAATTTTTGTTTCAAGGGAACTGGAAAAAAATTAAATTGGAAATAAACAAGACCCATCATGCATAGAACATTGGTTATGAAATAATTTCGAACTGAAATGCTATTTTGTAAATATCTCTAAAATGCGATACATTCAGCGGTGATATTTTTTAAATCATCACAGTCCAATAATTTATTTTGCTTGGAAACTTCATCAAAAAAGGTAATGCTATAAAATAGTATGGCTCTCTATGTAAAAGCAGTAAATATTTCATTCATACACTTATATTTCAAATTCCAGAGCTAACTAATTCTGTGTGAAAAAGAAAATCAGCAATTCTTATACAACTTATCTCACAGTCACTTGTTTGCATTCTGCATCCATTAAAATTAGGTTTCGTTGTAGCAATAATAAAAGTTTGATGATCATATAAATCTAAAAAATGTTGTAATTGACACAGAAAATATGCAAAAATTAAGCGTTTTTAGGACGAATGCAACTTTGAATATAAATTTAAAAGAACTTTAAAAATCACGATTTTACACTGGAAAAAAATACTGAAGCGCTGTTTTATTTTGAGGTGGGTCACCTGATCTCTCCATTTTATATGGGTGCAAATATAATTTTAATTTTTATTTAAAAAAACCTACGAATAATATGTTGCTAAATTTTTGTATATATATTTTATGGTACAATTTGAATATTTCGAATTTTAATTTCACTTGAATATGCGAAAAAGTTAGATCCCATAGAGTTCAATGCATTTTATTTTTTCAACCCGGGTTCAATCCAAAACTAATTAGGTGATATTTTTTATTTCCAGTTCCATACATATGTCCCATAACCCGTCTAAATAACATACTGAAATTTCATTTTGATAAAGTTATTTTGACGGCAGTTATCATACGAACGGACAAACAGACAGAATAATCAAAGTCATAAACACTTTTAAACTACATAGTAAAGTGTTAAAGAATAACAGGAAAAGGATTTGTTTAGAGAATACCGAAACCTTCTCTAGAAAAGGATGCTGAATCCACATAAACTATTATTTAACCTGCTTCTATAACTGATCCTGAAATAAAGAGTATTTTAAAATTTTTTAGTAAAACAAAAATAGTTTTTCAAAAATTTTGCCACGATTATCATTTTGAATCAGCATTTCAAAGATAAAATTCCATAGCGATAAATGTATCTGATGTTTTTACTGTAGCACACCTCTCATAGGAGTCTAGTCTCCATACAAATTGGGTCTATTTTCAACAAATACCTCAAAAATTGCATTTATTTAAAAAGTAAAATTAATGTAAATCCATTTCAAATTTGAATGCAAGATGAAACAATTTGGACTCAGCGATTTTTCTTTTTTAACCCATTTAAACGTTTAATCATTGCCATCTTGAAGCACTTTGAAGAATTTTCATTGGTTCCAAAATTTAGCGGCATGAAGATGCTGTAGTTTTGATTATGTTTTTAATTTAGCACATTTTTTTGGTGTTAAACGATTGGTTTTAAATAATAAATGTTTATCATAAATAATTTTGATAAAATTCCTAAAACAATTTCAGGTATTCATTCATATGTGCCTTCTTTGTCCTGCTGCATTCAGAGATCGGTTGGTTTTACGATTTTTCTGCTCTGCATAGCTCACATTTCGAGAAAATACCTGCATTGTCAGCAAGAAACCTTGCTGTATACCGTACTTTTTCGAACGTCTGTGAAGGCCGACATATTCAATCTTACTATGCAACATTAGTAAATTTCTTAGATGTAGACCTTAGACTTCTCGTAGCTTTAAATGTTAAGTTTATACATAGAAAATGCCTATATTGGACATTCCCAAAATTAGGATAATGTTTCTATTGAAGATGGCAGCACACATGTCACTGTACAGGGTTGGAAAATCTTGCAAAGTTAGTAAAACTGTTGCACAAAGTTTTCTTGATGTTTTGCAGGTATCAACTATACCATGCTGATGAGTGTATAAAAAGTGCAAAAGTAGTCCATGGCTACTAATTATTCATTACTTGATAATGAAGAATAAAGAAATTTAATACTAAAGTAGAGGTAAATAAAATAGAGGTACATACTATTATCGTTTAACAAATGCACATGACAGTTTTTGACTATAAGCAAACAAGGCAGATGCTGATGGTTAGCAAAGTTCTGAGTGGCTAATTTAAGCGCTCAATGAATTGTTTTTTCCATAAAAAATTTCTGTGGGGTCTAGGGATTTAAGTCTAGAGACCCCGACAAGCGTCAAAGCGTCCCTAGCTATGCAGATACAAATAACTATTTTCAAACATGTTACAGATCACAGAGATATTGTGAACACATTATGGTATTCTTTTTATAATGAAAGAATTGGAAAAGGCCAAAGACTGAGGTTAACTGCCACCAACCTTTCTTACTCTAGATGCTTTTTCCTTCGAATCAAATTATTCGTACACAATAATCAAAACCAAATTCGTACACAATAGTCAAAATGTTCAAAAAATTATTCTGATTGCAATATATCTTATGGCTTAGATTATTAATACCAGTATTGACAAAAATACGAGAAAGTCAAATACGAGTAATACTCTGAATATGCATGTCCATATTCTACCCCTAAACGGCGTTATATAAAGGAAAAGTGGCAAAATCCAAACATCATATCTCAGTCAAATAGAAGGAAAATAACTTCCCACATCAAAACGCATCCCTTTCCCTTGATTTGCCACGTTTCGTAACTGACACTACCTGTGAAAATAGGTGAGAAAGAAAACTTTTCTACTCCCTGCAAGAGATGATTTTCGAGTGAAAATCATCTCCGAACAAAAAAAAAAATATCTAGCATCCTGTGACAGTGTGTTGATCATGTTGACTCAACTAATAATCTTGAATGGTAAATCGAGAAAGGTGTTTCTTTTTAAAGAAATATTTTCCCATTTGAATACGTTTTAAACAATCCAAAATAAAATTTTGATGTACTCATTTATTCATGCTATGATTTTAGCTATAATCTTGGATTTTTAGTGAAAACACTAAGAAATGTTAAATCTTGTTGCATTTGAGACTAACTAAAAAGGAATCATTTTCGAATAATTGATCATTTAAATCATGTCAGTGGATTTTCAATCTTTCAGTTAGTTAGTTTTTGATTTTGAAAATACTGCTTTAAGATCAAAACAATGCTATTATGAACATATTATAATTCGTTTTCCAATTTGAAAATGAATTAGGAAATGTAATTTTACTACTTACCTGTAAACTTAATGTAAACTTTAAAATGTAAAATCTTATTATCAAACATAATATAAAAGTACTTGTTAAAAAAAACAATTTTATCATCAATTTAACGCATAAGTAAAATTGGACATAACAAAAAACGATTCTGGAGAAACAACTAAATTATTTTACTCCCTATTCGCCTTCTAGAGTCATTCACGAATTTTATACGATTATTCTGATGCGATTATACTTAGATACTTATTTATAAAGAATTAAGTCATTACAACAAAACCTAGTTATTGAGAATACTTTTACGGAACATTCCAAAAGTAAAATATTTTAAATTATTCCCAAGATCATCAATGCGTAGTTATAGAAATGTAGAGAGCTTTGCTTTGCAGATTAGATAATACTGAAGAAAAGTTTGTTTTAAAGAATTTTATGCTGTTGAAAATGTTCGCTACATAAACTTAATCGTTTTAGGAGAAAGAAAGCAGTTATTTGGATATGATGTGATTAAAAATTTCAAGTAGTCTAGACTTACCAGAAACGTTTTTCCTGTGATATCGCTTGATTGAGGTTATATAATTAAAATAAATATACAGTAATTATAGATGGGCCAACGGCCGTACCGTGCTGAAAACACCGGTTCTCGTTAGATCACCGAAGTCAAGCAGCATCGGGCGCGGTTAGTACTTGGTGGGTGACCACCTCGGAACGCCGCGTGCTGTTGGCCATCTCGGGTGCGGTATCCCCGTGGTTTGCACGCTGCCACATATGCCGCCGTGTTCATGCGGAGTACGATCACGTTAAACATGTGGGTCCGTAAGTCCTTCCGAGAGGTTGGTGGTAGGGGAAGGAGGGTACGGTCCCTGTGGATGCCTCCCCCACTGGGTTCCGGTCTAAATTGGGTGGCACTTCCCGGCCGTCCATACAGTTACCTTACACCTTTCTGGTAGGTCGGACGGTCTGGGTCATCAACATCAACAGTAATTATAGATATACGAAATATTAAAAGTTTAAAAATAGCAGATGCAGATAATCGTTATAATTAAAAATCAATGATTTCCAAAAACAATTGTACACTTGAAGTGGGCGTCTGCAAGACTTTGGAAGTGACCTTCGGCATTCAAAAAAATTACAATTGCATTTTTGCATATCTAGACGTAGCGGAGAAAAGTGCATAAGTAGAAAATTGTAAAAAAAATTATGTACTTGGTTTTAAGAAATTATAACTATTGTTGTAGAAAATGTCCTTAAGTTCCTTGAGTTTATAAGATGTTAAGAAATAAAATCTTTAAACACGTATTTTGCACCAATATTAGTAGGAAAAAAAATATAAATTATGAAAATTTATTTTCTATTTAGCTTATAAATGTGTAATTACATGAAAATTAAATTTATATTTTGGAAATCATATATAAAAATTAAAAAAAGTTTTGCTGAAAATATATATATAAATATTTCCTGTCTGTCCGTTCGCACAATAACTGCCGTAAAAATGAATTAACAAAATGAAATATTAGTATGCTGTTGAGCCGCTCCGTGGGACATGTAATGAAGGACAAGGAATGTAAATGAATAATATCACCCAATTAGTTTTGAATTGAACCAGGGTTGAAAAACTGAAATACATTAAACCCCATGGAACCCCAGTATTCAAGCATTAAGCGAATTTAAAATTCATAAATTGCTTCGAGAATTATAGGAAATATTCATATTATCCCATAAAATATATAAAAAAAAATCAGCAAAATATGTTAATTAAAAATCATAACTGTATCCATCTGTGTCAAAATCGTGATTTTTAAAGTTCTTTTTAATGCATATTTAGTGTTGCATCCGTCCTAAAACCGCTTTATATTTTATGTTTTTCTGGGCATCTATATAATGCGCCAAGGCAATTAACATAATTTGGAGTTTAAATGATCATCAGACATTGATCATTTCTACAACGAAGCCAAACTTTCATGTATGGAGAATCTAGAAACATCAGTCTGTAAGATGAGTTGCATAAGAATAACTGAGTTTCTTTAACACACAGTTATTTAGCTTTGGAGTCTGTAGTATAGCTGATACGAATGAAACATTCATTGATTTTACATAGAGAAGCATACGATTCCATATTATTGCTTTTACGATGAAGTTTTAAGCATGGAGTTAGAAAGCAATTTTACCTCCATGGTTTTACGTTTTTAAGTAAAATAAATAATTGTAGTATTGTGATAATTTTAAAAATATCACCGCTGAATGAAAGAAATGAAAAAAGATTATGAATGAAATATTTACTGCTTTTATATAGGAAGCCAGGCGATTTATATTTCGATGACGTTATTTGAATAAAGTTCATTTGGTTTCGATGAAGTTTTCAAATATAAGAAATTATTATATTATTGTGGTAAATTTAAAAGTATCACCGCTGAATGTATCGAATTTTAAAGACGTTTAAATAAAATTGTATTTCAGTTGGAAAATGTTTCAGAATCAATGCTTTATGCACGATTGATCTTTCTTGTTTATTCTTACGTAATTTTGCTTCTAACTCTAGATACTGTGTCGAAAGCCCATACTGTGTGAAACATTTCGATGTATTTGACGCATGAGTGCAGTTTAAAAGGAATTTTAAATGCCAGGTCATATCATGAATTTAATTATTCTGCTGGAGTTGTTACTTATTTTGCTTCAACATCGGAATATGCGATTCACTTATGTATCACTTACGTTTCGGTCCAACACGGTAAAGATATATTCTATTTCTTTAGAGAATAATTATATTCAGATTCTTTTGAACTGTGTTAATCATACAAAATCTTGTTAGTTATACTAAATGCCTAAACATTCGTCCATACATTGTTTTTAAACACTCGGGTCAAATTTACAGTTTCATGGCAATTATCATCAACATTTGTTGCTGAAATATAGTTTCACACTTTATAGACATTTTTCTACCCCGTGGCTATTTTCAACAGATACCTCAAGAAATATGTAAATTAATACAAAATGTCAAATTTATTTAAATTAATCTAATTATGAAATAAGAAAAACAAGATACATTTCCATTTTTCATATATGTCAAATGATTATTGACATCTCAAGAACTGTTAATTTAGATGTACTTGAAACATTGATTTCTTCCGAAAATTTAAAACGTGAGGATGTTTCAATTTTCATTAAGACTTTGCAAACCTTCGTGCTGAAAAATGAGTGATTTGCGTAGTATAAAATTAAAGTACCAACAACTATTCATAAAAGAAAAAATAACATCCCTTACATTAAAAATGAAAAAGTCTGATCTGAACAGCACATGAGCTTACCTGCAGACTTATATCCACGTTCTCGTTATTTTAATTAAATTTAATTCACTTTTAATTCAATTTTCATCCTCATTTGGCTACTGTACTTATTTACTAAGTTGGGGTAGAGAAAATACGAAAAATTAAAATGTCTGGAGAACGACTAGTACTAGTGTAACGGGGTTCATCTTATTCTTTTCTTCGTTAAAAATTACGTATAAAACAAGTATTTAATGGATATATTTGAGCATAAGTCGTTTTTTATTTTAGATTTTGACGATTTCTGCGGACCGTTTTGCAAAAAAAGACAGGTTACTTTATTCCGAATCGCACCAAAATCTAATCAGAACCAGAGTGACACACAAGCGACTTATCTACCGAATTTTGTGAATTTCGGTCCGTTAGTTCTTCAGCTAGAGTGGATGCAGACAATTTTTACAGACCATTTCGTAAAAAAAGGCGGGTTTTTTTGTCCCGAATCATACTAAAAATTAATAAGCACCGGGGTCACACCTTAGTAACTTACCTACCAAATTTTATGAAATTCGGTCAATTATTTTTTTAATTAGAGTGGATACAAAATCTGCACAGTCAGGCAGACACACAGACACACACACAGACACACACACAGACACACACACAGACGTCACACTAAAATGGTTTTTCCGTATTCTAAATGTCTCGAAACGGGTAGATCGGTCGAAAACTCGAGTTGCGATTTATTGCATGATTTTAATACTTTCCCTATACATTACCATGTATTGCAGGGAAAGTAAAACAATAATAGTAAAATATAAACTGTTTTATACCACCATTGTCCTACTCCTGTGTCGTATAGATACATACTTTTTAGATTCTATAAATTGTGAAATATATAAATATATTTTTATAATAAAATAATTGTAAAATGCAAAATATTTCAGATTAAAAACTACAGTGAATTCTTACCTAATACGTTCTCTTTGTAAATATTATTTCACTATAATTAAATATTTCAACCTTTATAAAATTTAATCAATCATTCTGAGTATAATATTACCTAAGTTGTAAATCGTTAATACCAGTGTTGACAAAAATAAGTAAAATACGAGTATTACACATATTCATTTAGTGCTAGTGCAAAGAACCTTGTTGTCCAAACTGGGACTCGAACCGTGGATCTCCGAACTGGCCAGCCGACGCTCTACCGTCGAGCTATTGGGGGCGATATTGCAAGCTCTTATCGCCGAAGTTGGCTCTGGGATATGGATTACAGATTTCAAAACAAGCAAGATATTGACCTGGATAAAAATAGTACTTTCAGAAGTATAACCTGAGGTAAAAATATCAAAAGGTGGTCAGTCAGATTGTCATTTGCACGTCAATTTGCAATTAGAAGGTGGAGAATGCAGAGTCCACTTCAAAGATAAGAACTTACAAAATTGTTCCAGTAGCTCAAAGGTGACCATTTTGGAGATCCAGGGCTCGATTCTCGGTAGGGACAGCAAAGCTCTTTACACTAGGGACCCCGACAAGTGTTAAGGCGACCTTATTTAGTCTGATATTAACCACTATTCCGGAAAATGGTATAGTTCATAGAACAATATTAAACACATTATAATATTCTCCTTATAAAGGGAGAATTGGAAAAATGCTAATAGTTTCAGGGTAAATGCTAACGCCCTTTCTTACATAAGATGTACTCCTTGAAATCAAATTGTCAATAATCTTGAAATCAGTAAACAGTCATCCAACCTCAACTATAATTTAGTAATCCCAACTATAGTTTAACAAATTATTCTGATTACAATACTATTTGAATTGTAGATTCTTATTACCAGTGTTGGCAAAAGTACGAGTAAGTTAAACACGAGTGCTACTCAGTATATGCATGTCTATATTCTATAGTAAAACAGACGAAACATGATGAAAAATATATACACAAAAAATGATGAAATATCCGGGTACCCCATTTCAATCCAATTGAGAAAAAATACCCTCTCACGTCATATCTTAAACCCTATCGATGATTTGCTGCGTTTCGTTACTGACACGACCCGTCATAACAGCTGAAAAAGAAACTTCTACCACCCCTGAAAAGAGATGATTTTCCAGGCAAGAAAAATATATATATATATCTCAGCATCCTCTGACAGCGTGCAGATCATGCTGACTCCACCGAAATGTTGATTTGGAGAATAAAAGAGGTGTTTCTTTTAAAGAACTATTTTTTACCTATAAAAATGTTTGAGCAAAAGTATAAATTATTCAAAATAAAAATCGCATGTACCCAAAACGACTTATGCTGCAGCTTGAAATGTTGCGTGAAAAGAATAAGAAAAGTGAATTGATATTTTTATGTAACGTTATTCTTGGCGTAACCACATTACAACTAATTTGGCGTCTACCTGCAAAATTCAAATGTGTGGTCACGATTTCGAGCTATGTTGGATGTCCTGCGATTAAGACTTGGATTGACATTATTTGAGTCTTAATATATTTCTTTTTCAGACTACCACAGCACATTTTTAACGATTCATTCCTTTTACGATTGAATAATTAAAAATGGAGTCTATACCAAACAGTTGAGTGAGACATGAATGACACAGCCCTAACTGCTAAAAGTAGAAACGAAATATTGTATACACGTGGGACTTGACCTATACGAAAAACTGGGAATTTGTAAATCGGGAAAATGAAAAACTCGAAGGAATATTTGTTGTAACATTCTTTTTAGCTATAAGTCATGAACAGCTTGATACACAAAATTCGTTTTAATACCACACTGTACAGAAAAAAAAATCCAAATTTTTTCAATTATATCCTGTACCGATGTGTATCAACCGTTCTTGAGAAACTTTATTTATAGTAACAGAATAGCAGTACAGCAGATGATTTTTATATACTGTTTTATAAATTTTTTTAAATACTTTACAACATAGCTGAAAAAAATAAAGTGTTTATGACTTCGTTCATTCCATCTGTCTGTCTGTTCGCACGATAACTGCCGTAAAAGTGACTTTATCGAAATAAAATTGTAGTATGTCGTTGAGACTGTCTGTAGATGTGAGAATGTGAAGGAATAATATCACCCACTTAGTTTTGGATTGAACCTGGCTTGAAAAAATGAAATACATTGAACCCTATGGGACCTAATTCTTCAAACATTTTTTAGGCAAAGTTAAATTTCACAAATTGCTACAAAAAATCTAGGAAATATTCAAACTATCCCATAAAATATATAAAAACAATTCAACAAAATATGTCCTTTAAATAAAAATTAAATTACATCCATATTATAAGAAGAGATCACTTGACCCGCTTTAAAATAAAACAAGAAATATCAATCATGCATAAAGCATTAATTATGAAACACTTTTCAACTTCAATGCAATTTTATTTAAACATCTCTAAAATGCAATACACTCCTCGGTAATATTTTTAAAATTATCACAATACTACAAAAATTTATAAATTTATTATACTTGAAAACATAAAACTTCATCGAAAAAAATGAACTTCATTCAAATGACGGCATTGAAATATAAATTGCATAGTTTAAACATATCTAAAATGCGGTATATTCCTGGGTAATATTTTTAAAATCATCATAATACTACAATAATTTATTATATTTGAAAACTTCGTCGAAAACAAATGAATTTTATTCAAATGACATCATCGAAATATAACACGCCTAGCCCTCTCTATAAAAACAGCATTTCATTCATAAACATTTATCCATTCATTTCATTTATCACGAACTATAATAATTTATTTTATTTAAAAACTTAAAACCATGGAGGCACAAGTAATTTAACTCTATGCTTAAAACTTCATCGAAAAATCGTTTGCTTCTCTGCGTAAAATCAGCGAATGTTTCATTCATATCAGCTATATTGCAGACTCCATGAGTTAAATAATTTTGCGTTAAAGAAATGCAGCAATTCTTATACAACTCATTCTACATATTTTGGAATTTACACTCTCCGTAAGTGAAAAGTAGGCTTAGTTCTTGAAATAATCAAAGTTGGATGATCATTTAAACTCAACTATATTGTAAATTCGTTGTTTCAATATGTAAATGCACAGAGTTTAAGCAAAAATAAAGCGGTTTTAGGACGGACACAACATATGAATTAAAAAGAACTTTAAACATCACGATTTTGACACAGGATGGATGCCATATGTTATTTTGCAGCGAGTCACGTGATCTCCTCATATAATGGTCACGTGATCTCTCCATATAAAGGGTATAATTATTATTTTAATTTTTATTTAAAAAAAACAACTAAATACATTTTTTTGAAAATTTTTGTACATATTTTATGGGTAAATTTCAATATTTCCTAAAACTTTCGAAGCAATTTGTGAAATTTATATCAGCTTAAAAATGTTTGAAAAATTAGGTCCCATAGGGTTCAATGTATTTCATTTTTTCAACCCGGGTTCAATTCAAAACTAATTAAATGATATTATTTATTTATATTCCCATAGGTCCCACAGACCGTCTGAACAACATACTAAAATTTCATTTTGATAAAATCATTTTTACGGCAGTTATCATGCTAACGGACAGACAGGCAGACAGGATGAACAAAGTCATAGACACTTTTCAACTATGTTGTAAAGCATTAATAAGGCATACGTATTTTTTTCCAGTGTCAAAATTGTGATTTTTAAAGTTCTTTTGCATTTATATTTAATGTTGTACCCGTCTTTTAACCTCTTTATTTTTGCATATTTTCTGTCCATCTGTATTCTGCGCTAAAGCAATTATACTATTTTTGAGCTTAAATGATCATCAAACTTTGATTATATCTACAACGAAGTCTCATTTTAATGGATGTAAAATGTAAGCAAGTGATTGTAAGATGTGCTGTATAAGAATTGCTCATTTTTTTTCAAGCAAAATTATTTAAATCTGGAATAAAAGTGCATAAATAAGACATTTACTGCTTTTACATAGAGAGCCAGACACTTTATATTTATATTTAAATGCCGTCATTTGAATAAAGTTAATTTCTTTCAATGAAATTTCAAGTTAAAGCAAAATAAATTATTGTAGTTCGGAGATAATTAAAAAAATATCACACTTCTGAATTTATAACATTTGAGATGTTTAAATGAAATTGCATTTAAGTTGGAAAGTGTTTCATAATCAATGCTTTATGCATGACTGATCTTTCTTGTTTAGATATTGATTCCATTATGATAAATAAAGTAACTGGGGTTGTCAATTACCGAAATCGTTTGAAGGCTATGCAATTTAAACTAGTGAAAAATAATACTATAATAGGTTTTTCATTTAAATTATCTGATAATGTTGAAATTAAGACCATGATGCGAGAAAAAATATTGTTTTGGATACGCAATTTCCCTGTTAATAAAACTATAAAATGAGCTCCAAGTTTGTGCATCTCGAAAGTTTAAACAATTTTTTCTAGGTTCAGAACTTTTTGAGTATATTGGTGTCACAATTTGTGACAATTAGCCATTTCGTTAGCGCGAAACGCGAGCTGAAACAATTAGTAAGTAATATTTCTAATATCTTGTGAACAACAGCGCTTAAGTAATTGTGCTAATTCGAGTATGATAAAAATAGTTATGTGTGAATATCAAATTTAATTCAACTGTAGAAAGACTATTAATATTTATCATGTTTAACAAATTAGATCAAAACGGATAAATATAATTTGAAAACAAAGTACATTAGCTGCTTATAAATTATATCATTTACATAAAATGTAATTAAAATGAATACATATTTAAAATTATACGTTAGAATTATTTTTTTTACTATTATTTTTTGAGAAAATGCTAAGCAATAGAGGAATTTCTTCTAGCGAGATCGCGTTGGAAATTTATAACCATTTTACTTTTGCCACTTGAAAAGATCGGAATTCATTTTATTTAAATCACTCGATTTGTTTGTGAAATATATTGACACTCACAGACAGTATCATAGAATCCCACATATAGATATCACACATAAAATGTATTCGTCTTTGGGTATGCAATAAGTTTAAACATTTATGCAAAACATGCGAATTGCTTTTAGGCCTCATCATAATATCCATGATCTTCATACAAACTATACATATTACGTTCTATTTTTATACAAATTATATATTGCAAGTAAAACATAAATTGAAATATTGTAATACTGTAAAATAGGCGTATTATAATGTAGTTATTGAAATATTAGATAAATATAATACATTTTTCTTTTTGCTGAAATAAATTATATATAACTTCTAATTTCAAATTTCAAGACTAAGAGAAAAATTGCGACATATCTAACTCTCCAGTTTGTATAGAATCATGTTATCTCATTTAGTGTTCGTACCCCGAATCTTCGTACTGGCCAGCCGACGCTCTCCCAATTAATCTACTGAGACGGAACTCTTATCATCGAAGTGGACTCTTGAAATTCAGTTTAACTCCTTGTCTTTAAGAACATTAACCATCTATGCATATCAAAATATTCTTACCTTACGACAGCAGGTCTTCAACTTTATCAGGTTGCAGTCACAATCAGGTCGTAGTCAACTTCTTCAAATCGTAGTCATTAGTCAGTCGAAAGACGGGATTAACAACCTGTGACATCCCTCTCTGAATATAATGAAATAAACTGTGAACACAATGATTGCATCATGTATATTTAAAACTCAGCAAATAAGTGAATATATAGTAAATAGAAACACACATATATATATATGTATATTACATACATATATATATATATATATATATATATATATATACAGAGTGTTTCACAAATGACTTACTAACTTTGAAATGAAACTACTCGGATCGAGTGAAGACTGTAACAAGCATTATGTTTATTGGGAAAGGCGTTAAAATCTGATACAAAAGTTTCAAAATTAGTTATAAATGTTGCTGACAGATGGCGCTGTACGCTGTAGTCGCAGTACGGATTCCTGTAAAGAGTGCTCTGAAGCAAAGAGCGATCAATCTTTGGATGGTTCGGCTGTTGAAAAGTGAAAGGAGGTTACCGTACTGACGGAAGTGGATGCAGTCATGTATTCCGTGGAGCAACGTTTTTGTTCTGGTACTCGAGTATCACCGGTTAAATCGCAGTTCAACAGCAACAAGGCGCAGTTTTCAATCCCGATTTAAAATTGCCAGAGACCCTGATGTTAAAATAATTCGCCAGCTCTTCGACAAATTTCAACGAGCAGGCAGCGTGGATGATGAGTTAGTGGGACAAGTTGGTCCTAGACAATCTGCAGTTATACCTCAAAATGCCGCCACAGTTGCTGCAGTTATTCAGTCTAATACGAGGAAATCCATCCGAAGAGTTGTAGCTGTATCCAGATTAACAATACAGAATCCCTAGATATGTTTCCGCTCAAGATTCAATGTCATCAAGTCATAACAGTTTCAGCTGTGCGACAAAGAGAAGAGTTTGCGAGCGATATGCTCGCCATGATTGATGGTTAAGGATTTGGTGTTGGCTGCATATGGTTCACAGATGAGGCCCATTTTCACGTGGATGGTGTCGTGAACAGACAAAACTGGCGATTTTGGGGTACTAAAAACCCCTATTTGTGTCAAGCACGATCACTGCATTTCCGAAAAGATACCGTTTGGGCTGCAGTATCGAGCATTAGTAGCTGCAGTATTGGCATTATTGGCCCTTTTTTCTTGCGAGAAACGATTACTACTGAACGGTACATTGCAATTTCGGAACAATTTGTCGCCACACTACAAGCGTTGAAGGATCGCCCAGCCGACGTAGTGGTCGTGGGTCAAGGCGAGCGTTTCCACAGCAATCGCTCGACCGCGGCGTTGTGGGTTCGAGTACCATGTAAGGCATGGATGTTTGTGTTGTGGGCGCAGTGTTCCGCCCCCTCTGGTGCGCCTGGGACAACGTCCTTGGACGGCTAAATGGTTCACGTTCTGGCCGCTGACAAAGGCGAATGATGATGCGTCAAGTACCTGGCCATTTGATAACAAAAAAAAAGGATCGCCCAGTCACTTCGGGGTTCATGCAAGATGGGGTTTAACCACACTGTACCCCAACCGTTTTTGTCTTTCTTGATGAATACTTCGGTAATAGAGTCATTGATTTGAACTATTCCACATTTACTGGAGCAGGCATGTATTGGCCTCCATATTAACCGGATCTTACGACCTATGATTACTTCCTGCGGAGCGCATTGAATGACACTGTTTTCTGCAACAATCGGGTAACACTGGATAAGCTTGGAGAGTTTATCTGTCAGATATGTGCGTCCATTTCTGTTGACACACTACAGAAGGTGAATGCCAATTTCATTCGTCGTCTGCGCCATCTCTGTGCTGTATAAGGTGCATATTTTGACTCGATTTCAATGTGAATGCAACAACTGCTTTACAAAGGAAAGTCATGCAACTACAGTGCACAGCGCCATCTGTCAGCAACATTTGTAACTAATTTTAAATTTTTTGTATCCCATTTTTATGGCTTTCCCAATAAACACATCACTTGTTTCAGTCTTTAGTCACTGTTTCCGAGTGGATCCATTTCAATGTCAGGGAATCCATTGTGAAACACCCTGTATGTATGTGTGTGTATATACGAGTATATATAATAATAATAATAATAATAATCATTATTTTGCAACAAAAATGGATGATTATTACTAGTTGATCTGTTTGTATTAGTACTTTAATTTTATTCAGCTTTATATTTTTTCAGAATCAAACGTTTTTCATGTAATTTTTTATTCTTTTATGACTGCATCATAGGGTGCAAATCGTATATACATCTCAATTTTTGTACTCACGTACTATTGTATAAAATATTGTTTTCTCGAATATTTTTAAATTAAATATGTTGACGGTGAAGCACGTTTAAAGTTCCTGAATACATTTCAAACGTTTTGGGAAAGATACTCTAGTAGAGTTTGGCAATGACAACTCAATTAGTACAAGACTTATTCGAAACTTATTACATTTATAGCATTATTTCCCATGCAAATCAATGAATATTTTCAGGTGATATAGAATCAGGCATGCAGAAAAATGATTATCTGAAATAAGTTATTGGTATCAGTGGTATTAAAATACAATATATATACGTAAACAGGTCCTACATTATCCAATTCACCTCTGTCAAACGTTATAAAGATATATTTATTAAAACTTATGTAACGTAATTGTATGAAAGACAGCGATATTAAAAATTTAGATTGGTTTTGTAGTTGTTAAGAATCTCGAGTTATTTCCCCAAAACTAGCACATCACTATGTCGGACCATTTCATTACAGGATGGTCTAATAAGGACATGAAGATACTACATTTGGACTTTCTAGCTACCCGGCTTTCGATTCATTTTCTAAAAACGAGTACATTCCTATGGCGGGCCCAGGACAGATTAGTGTGATAAGACTCAAAATTCAAAGAATAAAAATATACCACAAAAGACAACGGCATACCAATTTTCATGTGACTGAGATTAATGAAACTGTAGGGCCTCAAGGATTTGAATCACACTAAAAAACACAGATAAAGTCGCTCAATGAAAGGTTGTAAAAAAATTTTTTTTTTAAATTCCGATATTGATTAAAATAGCCGTAGACCTAAATAATGTGAATTACTATTGCGGGGAAAGTAAAGCAAAATTAAATAATTCAGAATTTTCTAGAATATTTTTTCTACATGAATTTAGACTTTTTAAGATTGTAAAGAGCCTTCCAGTCCCAACCGGAAATCGAACCCTGGATCTTCGAACTGGCCAATCGACGCTCTACCGTTGAGGTACTGGGATGAAATTGCAAGCTCTAATTTCTTAAGTGGACTCTGCAGGATTATTTTTTTTGACATTATCGTAATCATTTTTTACACCATGTCTTCATTTTTTATTTGATTAGGTGCCGGTGGATATTTCAACTTTTATTTTATAGTAACCATATAAGTTATTTTGGCATATCTCCAGGCCATCCGATCCACCAATAAAGAAAATACATAGCAGGGTATCACTGAAACGACATCTACTATTAGAGTAAAAGAATAGAGTTCTGTATCACACGAAAAAATTCTACCCCATTAATAAGTGGCTTCGTTTTGAATTCTACATTCTAGGCATGTCTTTTAAAATGCCGTAGGCGCCTACGCCTTTTTGCATGAACTTCAGAAAAATATTCTCTCCCGCTTTTATTTACAGTTGAATCGAATTCTGCTTGTGAAGCCGCACGAGCGTCAATGAAGAGAAAATATATTTTGGAACTTTTTCGTTATCGTCTTTTTTTATTCTCTCATTACACGCGTGTGAAGTTATTTATCTATCCAACAGTTGCCCCTTTATATTACAGAAATGGAAAGAAATATCAAACTGCAGAGCTGCGAGATGCAGCTAGTTTTTATATAAATATATAATTTATTTGGGGAAAGTGGGAAGTACTTCGTCTTTGAAATATGCTTAAATGTATTTGATGACTATTGCTGAAGTTTTAAATGTAACTAAGTTCTAAATGTCAAAAGTTGTAAAGAACCTTCCCTCACAGCAAAGATCGTCACATGTGTGACAGTGACGTTGTAGTCACGTGACACCTGAGTCACAATGGGATATCATATTTGTGACTTCTATGCGACGTTATGTATTAGCTACTTTGTAACTTCATTGTGACTATATTCTGTGACGTTTTCACAATTTAATTAACACGTAACAATGTGACGACATTACAATGGCAATTACAATGTGACGTCACAAACAAGTTAATATGCGACGTCAGAAACGACCATGAAAATGACCAAAATGACTTCTCTGTGATCTCAATATGACATTGCCGAGACATCCTGTGACGTCCCAAAGTCACAGTGTAACGTAAATCTTACGTCACTGTGGAAAAAAATGCTGTTAGGGTTGCTGCTCCAAACGGGAATGAACCCTGGATCTCTGACCTGCTCAGTTGACTACCTACCGTTGAGCTACTGGAACGAAATTGCAAGCTTTTACCGTCGAAATGGACTCAGCATTCTCCACCCTTTAATGTCAGATTGGCGGGCAACTGACATTAAAGGGTGGAGATCTGACCATCTTCTGCTACTTTTACTTCAGTTTGGTCTCCTGCTGCTACTATTTTTACCCAGATTAGTATCCTGCGCGGTCGTTATCCTTTCAATTTGAAATCTTCCAGAGTCCAATGAATCCACACTGGACGCACTAGAGTCACTTTCAAAGTTCCGACATTTTTGCACTAACCTACATGGTTGATTTGTTCGGGCACCATTTTAAAGAGTCTTGCTGCCTCAACCGGAAATCAAACTCCGGATCTCCGATTTGACCAGCCGACGCTCTACCGTTGAGCTACTGACATGAAATTCCAAGCTTTTATAGTCGAAGTGGACTCTGAAAAGTAAACAATATGATGTGGATAACACAAGATTTTATCTTCATTCTTAAATTCCTTTTTTATAGCACTCTTTCAAAATGCATCCGTTTAAATTTAATTGCATAAAACAACACTGATAATTATTTAAAATGACAATGAGTTTTCCATTTAAATCGCACAGACGTCACGTTACATATTGTGGATTCGTATTCTAGAGTGTTCGAAACTTCTGTAAAAAGATCTGTCGAACACTTAACTGAATTTTTATTTTCGACACTATTTCGATGCATGACCTATACATCACCATGTATTGTAGTGTAGTCTGTAATGAAAAATGCATTTGCATATTTTTAAATTTAATTATAACAGGAATTTTATTTATATTTTTTTGAATAACACAGTGAGTTTCCAAGAAAGGTAAAGTGTTCTATTATGAAGTTTCACTACCGTATTATTTACCCTTAAAACAGAGAGGGGCCCTAAACGAAAATATTCTTGTGAGTCTTTGTGGTGCTATGCTTTTCTCATATCATAGTATATTATTTCTATTTTATGTGTAGCTAGAATCATTTTGATGTCACTTAATTTTACGTTTATTATTTACTCTTTTATTCTTTAATTCGGTTTAAATAAACTATTAATAAACTATATTATAAACTATATTAATAAACTATATTATTAAACTATTAATAAACTACTGTTAAATGTATAGTGAATTACGAGTATTTCCAATACGAATACTATTCCTTTACAAATACTATTACTGATACTTCCAAATATTTTGACGGCTTATTGCCTTTCCCCGAGGAAAAACGACATTTACAGGCAGCCATTGTTATACTCGTATATTATTACGATGGTCTATTGACCTTGATGATAAATTTGGCGAAATATGGCTAATTCGGCAACTTTTGGTGTACTAACCTGATTTCCAGTTCTAAGTCGTCATTTCAGGAAAATTAATATATTAAGCGACGCTGCTCCGCTGCAGACGCGGGAGCAGTTTATCACACATTTTCAGATCGGTATTCATCAGAAATTTTATTGAAGCAAATGACATATTTCAATATATATTTAGCTTCCATTTTTATTGACACTTTCAACATAGTTGAAAGTGTTTATGATTTTGTTCATTCTGTCTGTCTGTCTGTCCGTTAGCACGAAAATGACTTTATCAAGATGAAATTTTAGTATGTTTTTCAGACGGTCTGTGGGACCTATGGGAATATAAATGAATAACATCACCCAATTAGTTTTTTATTGAACCCGGGTTGAAAAAATGAAATACATTGAACCCTATGAGATCTAAGTTTTCAAACATTTTTAAGCGAATGTTAAATTCACAAATTGCTTCGAAAATTTTAGGAATTATTCAAATTATCCCATAAAATATATATAAAAAAAATTCAGTAAAATATATTAGGTAGTTTTTTAAATAAAAAATATTTAATATAGGGAGAAAAACAAATTCAATTAAATTCTGACTCTCGTTATATCTTCCAGAAAGATACGAGATTTATTATATAATAAATATGTTTCCAAGAGCTTAATTATTTTACGTATGAGTAAGGTTTCACATTTTAGAATAAATATGGTAGATAACAATTTTTTAAATTTTTAAATAAAATAAATTATTATAGTATTGTGATGAATGAAACAATTAGAAAAAAGTTTATGAATGAAATGCTGCTTTTATATAGAGGCAATTTATATTTCGATGACGTCATTTGAATAACGTTCATTTTCTTCGATGAAGTTTTCAAATATAATAAATTAATGTAGTATTGTGATAATTTTAAAAATATTACCGAGGAATGTATCGCATTTTAGAGATGTTTGTACAAAATTGCATTGAAGTTGGAATGTGTTTCATAATCATTGCTTTATGCATGATTGATCTTTCTTGTTTTTTAATTTTCACATTTATATATACAGTACTAAATCTGAAATATTTTAAGCCATAAATCTGACCTTGGTTAAGCTTAATAAACCAGTGAAGTAACTATTAATGCATTGAATTTTTCTTGCATTATAATCCGTCATTATAATCAGAGAGACAAAAATTGATTTTTAATGATCTTTATTCTGCACTTTACTATAGGGTGAAAATGCGTGTATCTGAATAGTCTTTGGAGTCATCTTTATTGAATGAAAAAAAATCAGAATCCATCACGTAATTTAGGACATGTTTCACTCAAAACCGTCCATTCGAATTTTTCCTTTTATATTTTATATTTATTTACAGCATTTTCTTTTTAGCAGAAACTTATTTGCATCTGGTAAATATCTAGTTCATTTAACACATTTCTAAACGACTCGTATTCGCGAAACATTTCAAACAAAGAAAAAATACCCGGTGAACATATTTGCTCTGCGATGATAAGTCATCATTCGTTTTGTTATGAAAAAAAAATACATATAAAACATCAATGTATTCCACATTGTTAGTTAATTGTATTTTTATTTTAGTTTTTATCAATTTTTGCAAGACATATAAAGATGAATCAGTTCAATATTTTCAGTTTACACCAAACTCTAATTCGTTAACTTCATCAGAATGCAAAGTTTTATGAAACACTTTACATTCGGTTTTATGGAAAAATTTTTTGTTGCAATTTAGGATGAATAGTTTTGAACTAAAGTACATACGTTGCAGACAGATACGCACGCATGTATGCACAAACATGTGGCGCTAAGCATTTTCGTTCTTTTTAAATATGTAAAATTTGTAAATTCCTTGAAATTAGACCTTCTTACACATACATTGTAATGAAAGTCATATTTGTCTAATACAGTGTGATTTTTAACGCTTTACAACAAAGTTGAAAAGTGTTTATAATTCTGTTCATTCTGTCTGTCTGTCTGTCTGTCCGTTAGCACGATAACTGCCTTAAAAATGACTTCATCAAAGTGAAATTTTAGTTTGTTGCTCAGAGACGGTCTCTAGAACCTATGGGAATATAAATGAATAATATCACCCAATTAGTTTTGGATTGAACCCGGGTTGGAAAAATGAAATGCATTGAACCCTATGGAAGCTAATTTTTCAAACATCTTTTAAGCGGATTTAAAATTCACAAATTGCTTCGAAAATTATAGGTAATATTCAAATTATTCCATAAAATATATTAAAAAAATTTCAGCAAAATATATTCAGTAGTTTTTTAAATAAAAATTAAAATAATAATTACACCTAAATTCTGTGCATCTACATACTGAAACAACGTAATGAGAATATATTTGAGTTTAAATAATCATCCAAATTTAATTATTTCTACAACGAAGCCTATTTTTCACTTATGTAAAATGTAAACTGCAAAATATGTAGGATGAGTTGTATAAAAATTGCTGTATTTTTTTAACGCAAAAGTATTTAGCTTATGGAGTCTGCATAGCTGATATGAATGAAATATTCATTGATTTTATAGAGATAAACGAAGTTTTAAGCATAGAGTTTAATTACTTGTAGCTCCATGGTCTTAAGTTTTTAAATAAAATAAATTATTTTAGCACTGTGATGAATGAAATGATTGAGAAAATGTTATGAATGAAATGTTGCTTTTATAGAGAGAGCCAGGCATGTTATTTTTTCTATGATGTCATTTGAATGAATGCCAGTTGTTTTCGAAGAAGTTTGCAAATATAATAAATTATTGTAGTATTATGATAATGTTAAAAATATTATCGATGAATGTATCGCATTTTAGAGATGTTTAAACCAGGCAATTTATATTTCAATGCCGTCATTTGAATGAAGTTCATTTTTTTCGATGAAGGTTTAAGTTTTCAAATGTAATAAATTAATGTAGTATTGTGATAAGTTTTAAAATATTACTTAGGAATGTATTGCATTTTAGAGATGTTTAAATAAAATTGCGTTGAAGTTGGAAAGTGTTTAATAATCAATACTTTAAGCATGATTGATCTTTCTTGTTAAATATTGTGGTTGGTCAAAAATACCAATTTGTAATTTTTGCTCTTTTGCAATAAAAATAGACAGTTTTACCTTCAGAAGTCATTTGGAGATGGCCAATGGTAAGTAATATTAAGTAAGCAGCTCGAGCAGCAGCAATAGCATATGCGTTTATTGCCTTTAAATTTCGTTACAACATTTTTCCTCATGATTTATGATATTTACGCATAATGTCTTAAAAATATCATTAAAACCCCAAGCTAATTGGATGGTGTGTAATTTTAGAAATTCACATTTTTCTTAAAATGTTCTTTTCAGCGAAAGTTTTTATTGCCAGTTTATAACTTTCTACTCTCTGAAATCAGAAAGCGAATTTTCGTATAAATTTCAATCTGTTCCAAGTGTCTCTGAAAATGTAACATACTTTGTCGTCGAAAATATATTTTAAGACTATATCCTCAGTCAAGTGGCTGGAATATTAAACGTGATCAAATTTTAAAAATGGAAGTAAAGAGCGAAGTTTTCGATTTTCTTTCATTGAAAAGTGATCGTAATATTTTGAAATAGAACGGTATGTTGGATTTTATAAATACTTCACTGGCTGAAACAGCGAATCGCCATAAAAGGCAAAGACTGAAAACACGAAGTTTCACTGTACCGGATAATGCCCTTTCTCCAAAAATCCCATTACCACAAAAGCCGGAGATTCCTCCTTAAATACGTTCATAAACAAAAGAGTTTTATAAAGGTATTGCACTGAAGAAGTATATTACACTTTATATTGAAATTACCATATTTTCCTTTTTGCATAAAGTATGTGTTCTTTAAGAACACTTTTTTATTTTCAAAGGTAAGAAAAAGTAATAACATATAAAACTAAGCAAAAACCGATTTTGAATGGAAAAGAAATCATTGGATTCGTTATAGGACAGCTTATGATTCGATAAGGTATCAATACTCTATCAAAGGAGTAATCAATATTCGATATAATATGTGTTTTGATTGAATTTTTATATCTACTTACTTTTTTTAATAAATTTTATACAATGGTCATTTCAACATAAAACTGCTGTTAATAGAAGGGTAATAAATTATGTGAGAAGACGAAAATCTGGAAATTTCCAATATAAAATGTAATCTTCTTCGTAAAAGAAATTTCATTTTAAAATATATTTTGTTTATAACTATAGATAAAAGTATAGAGACATTTCAGAAGAGAGGCATTTCATAGCAGAAAACTAACCTTTTGAAGCAAAAATCAGATTCTTGCTGAAAAATTTTAACGGAGTATCGCTGATTGGTCTATTATAAAATAGTGAGGTAAATTCAAAATAAAAATACACTTTAAAAATAAAATACCGACTTTGTATATAGCTATGCATGAAAGAAACGAATTTTAGAATATTTTATGAAAACAAATATTTTTTCGCTTTTATTGAAAAGTTATATAGATTGCATTTAACACTGAAATTAGTACGGAGAATGTTCATAGCAGAAATACCTGCTCGAGAATTATTTACTCATTTTTAACACTTTACAACATAGTTGAAAAGTGTTTATGACTGTCTGTCTGTTTGTCTGTCCTTTAACACGAAAACTTCCGTAAAAATATCAAACTGAAATTTTAGTACTTTGTTCAGACCGTCTGTGTGACCCACGGGAATATAAATGAATAATATCACCCAATTAGTTTTGGATTGAACCCGGGTTGAAAAAATAAAATACATTGAACCCTGGGACCTAATTTTTCAAACATTTCTTAAGCGAATTTAAAATTCACAATTTGCTTTGAAAGTTTTAGCAAATATTCAAATCATCCCATAAAATATATAAAAAAAATTCAGCAAAATATATTCAGTAGTTTTTTAAATGAAAATTAAAATAATAATTTCACTTTTATATGAAGAGATCACGTGACCCACTTTAAAATAAATTGTGGCATCCATCTTGTGTCAATCTCGTGATTTTTAAAATTCTTTTTTAATTTATATTTAGTGTTGTATCCGTCCTAAAACCGCTTTTTTTTGCTTAAATTCTGTGCATCTACATTCTGAAACAGTGCAATTATAATATATTTGAGTTTAAATGATCATTAAACTTTGATTATTTCTACAACGAAGCCTAATTTTCACTTTTGGAGAATGTAAACACCAAAAGTCCGCATGAACACAGCGACAGTTTGGACAGAGACAGGGATCGAACTCGGGTCATCCGATTGCAATTCCCGCTCTCTAGCCACTGTGCAGTAGCACCCTCTGGCTTTAATACTTGATTTTGGTTAACGAAACGAATGAAGTCACTATAATCACGATAGCAAAACCGTAATAAAAATATTTAACTCTTTACAATTTTGACCTTTGGTGCCATTTGCCAAAATCAAGTCATCAAAGTCAAAGAGAAATAACTCTAAAGGTACAGAAGTAGACCAAATATACAAGGTAGACCAAAAGTTCGATATTATTTTAATGCCGATAGGGCCTCCCGATGGTCAGAGCATGATAATTACAATTGGAGGAACCGAATTCGATTACTGGCTCTGTCCAGAGTATCCTTTTGTTCACTCGGAGTACGGGCATTTTAAATATGTGAGTCTAAAAGTCCTTCTGCGAAGTAGATTAGTGTTAGCGGAAAGAGGATGAGGCCTGTGTGGATATTGCTTCCACTAGGTCGCAATCTAAATTGGGTGAGTCGGATGGTCTGGGTGAAAGAAAGAAATATACTATTTTATAATGTTTTTTTTTTTGCAGGCAGTTAAGATGAATACAGTAGAGTATGGTGAAGATGAATACACAATTGTTATCTGGCGATTCCAAGAAAAGAAGCGCAATGAAATCAGAAATAAATTTGAAAGGAAATTCCAGAAGGCAGAACGAGTTGGTAAGAAAATACGTAAATTAGTGAACGAATTTAAGCGAACGGGTTCTGTACATTATCAAAGGGGAAGTGGGCGACCATGTAAGTCAGAAGACAACTTGCATGCTCTGAGTCAAATCATCAATCGAAATACATACATGTCTCTTCGTGCAGCGGCACACAGGCTTGATTTTCCACATATAATGGTGCGTAAAATTCCGAAAATTAATATAGCTAGTAGTTACAGGTTTATTACTAATTATCCATACTGTAAATGAATTATTCATGATTTCAATGTACACTCATTGCCATAAAAATTTACGCACCTGGAAAGAGTTGTAAGAATCGAACAAAATGTTATATCTGCGAGTGTAACGTTGATATAAGTTATTACAAAATCAAAACAAAAGGACCATTTGTTACAGGAAAAACTACAAATGAATGTTCTAGTACCCTGTTGGACCACTTCTAGCGTGAATACACGATGCTATACGGGCGAGTATTGAGGCATACAGGTCCCGTATAGTGTCCTGCCTCACCTCATTCCACAGTTGTTGTAAGCGCGTTTTTAGTTCAACCAAACTCGTAGACTGTCTAACATGCCGTCCCAAATGCTCCCAGACATGCTCGATCGGTGAAAAATCTGGGGATCGGGCAGGCCAGGGAAGGGTGGTAATATGGCTGAGGCAGTCCTGTGACACCCTTGCTGTGTGTGGCCGAACATTGTCCTGTTGCAAAATACCTCCTGAGAGCCCTGCCATGAGTGGCAACACATGTGGCTGAAGGATGTCACGAACGTACCACTGGACTGTCTTGGTTCCGGGGATCAATATTAGAGGTCACAGCATGTCGTATGCGATGGCACCCCATGCCATCACGCCAGCTGTGGGAGCAGTGTGCCGCTGTAAAGCGAAGTCAGGATTGAGGCGTTCACCACGGGGCCTCCACACACGTACACGGTTATCATCACTCCCGAAATTGAATCTCGATTCGTCGTTGAAGACGACCTAGTTCCATTCAGTTGCGGACCAATCCCGTCGAGCGCGACACCACTTCAAACGGAGGCGACGGTGGGTGGGTGTCATTGGCAGCACACGTAATAGACGCCGCGATACCAAATGTCCTTTAGCCAGGCGCCTAGCGATGGTATGGACAGACACAGGGGCCCGTAGTGAAGATGCTGCCTGTGTCCGGATGGCGGACAATGATGCAGTTGGCGCTGTGCTTGCGTGTCGGGTGATGCGACGGTCTTCTCGGCTATTGGTCTGCCCAGGATGTCATGAGCCTGGCTGCCGTTTTGCTACACATAGTTAGAGCGTACAGACCAACATCTCTTTGTCATCTAACGGGAATTCCTCCATAGAGCTAACGCTAGAAAATGTGGCCATACAACCCCAAGTTCTACGAATGAACACAGGTGTATTCAAAGCAGACAAAATGTTCATATCATCAGATTTTGAGAAACAATGGTTTATCTGGTTCAAACACCTATTAATTTAAGCAAGAAATTTAGAATTTAAAGAAAAGACAGCCATTGAAAATACGATGATATATATTTATACAGACTGATCTAAACCATCAACAGGTACAACATCAGCATTTTGTGCATTTTACAACAACTACTGCATATACAGGTGGTCCAGGAAAATGAATAACAAAAACAGCGTATTTCAAGCAGAACTTTTCGCTATTTATCAAGCTCTTATATGGTTCGGTTTTCAATCATTCAGCTCAGTAATAATTTTAACTGACCACCAGTCCTGCATTAAATTACTCCAGCTGCTTTCAATTTAAAATATTTTAGCTCAAAAAGCCACCTATTAATCCAAAACGACTTCCATAGATTAATATACAGATGATATGGATAAAAGGTCGCTCAGGCGTCATTGGAAATGAGCTTGCCGATTCATTAGTTTCAGTGCCACATCCGATAATTCAGTTCAAACCTTAGAACTTCTAATTCCTAGCTCTTCCTTAAAAAGAGATTTGAAAATGAGACTACTTCAACAATGGCAAGACACATGGGACTATTCGTCTAAAAGAAGAATCATATATGATTTATTCCCAAAAGATTTATTTGAGATGAAGAATTCTAATAGACATGTCATCCAATTCTTCTCGGGACACGGTCCATTGCCGAAGTTTCTTCAAAAAATTGGAAAAAGAGATACTGATTCGTGAGTATGTGGAGAAGAAGGGACTAATCTGCATTTTGTATTCGATTATCCATTAACGAAGAAATGGCATATCGCCACATCATAGACAGTACTCTTCGAAAAATGGGTGAATAGTATCACTACGAATAATTGGGCGCGAAGACGCATTCAACAGGTGTTTATATATTTAGAAGAAAATGAACGTTTTATTTGACTGTATATACATCCTGTATTAATTGCTTAGACAATTCTTCATTATGATAACAGATATTAATTGCATTACTCATCATATGATTTAATTTTAATGTGTGTGATATAATTTTATTCTTGTATATATTTAATATGTTACCACTAGGGAGTTTAATCATATTTATGCAAATATGTATATAACTATATTTACCTCTAGAAATTAGTTTGTATAGACATATGCATTTAAAAATATTTAATATATATATATATATATATATATATATATATATATATATATATATATATATATATATATATATATATAAATATATATATATATATATATATATATATATATATATATATATATAAATATATATATATATATATATATATAAATATATATATATATATATATATATATATATATATAAATATATATATATATATATATATATATAAATATATATATATATATATATATATATATATATAAATATATATATATATATATATATATATATAAATATATATATATATATATATAAATAAATATATATATATATATATATATATATATATATATATATATATATATATATATATATATATATATATGATTTGTTTGATAGATCCAAACTTATGAGTAGATGTATGCTTTGCATGTTATTGTATGTTGTACTGTGGGCTGGAGCAAGATAGTTAACTGCTATAATTGAGAACTTAGTTAGAGTATTACATTTTTGAAAGTTAGGTTTTTAGTTAGTATCGTCGAATTTGGAATTCCGTGGCGAGGAATAGTCAGGTTGTAAACCCAAAGGGTCGGTCCCTCGCTCACGGTGATTGATTGATTGATCTCTCTCTCTCTCGTCCACTGGTTGCAACACCTCTTTACAGTAAAGTCAAAACGGCCAAGGTGGCGGGTTACTGGCCGAACTGACCACCCGGTCTCCATCATCCTGATAATTATTCCCCTCTCGAACCCTGACGGCTGATCATATTGTCTTCGATGGCAGCGTGACGACATCCCTAATGAAAAAGCATCCCTCTGCAGGCAAGGTACGCAGCCTCTGCGTACTAAGCAAAACAGGTACGCAGCCTCTGTGTAGTCTCTAAGCAAAGTAGTCTAAAGCGTCTCTGCGTAGTCTAAAGCGTCTCTAAGCAAAAAAGGTACGCAGCTTCTGCGTACCTTTTTTCTGCGCCAGAGAGAATGAAGTTCAACGCTCTCTGGCAGCATTACACAAGCTGTATTTCTAATCATTTGCATATCTGCCTAACACGTATCTTCATGCCAAGTTTCGTTGCGATCTCACAATTACTTCTTGGTGAGCAAATTTTTAGGGCTATAAGTGTACTTCATAAAAATAGTACCTGATTTTTGATCCACTCTACATATGCATGTAAACTAAATTAAGCTCCAAATTTCAATGTCTATAATAATTAAATAAATAAAAAGTCGCAGTCTATATGGGGGGAGGGAAATGTCCTGTCCATGTCCAATTTGTTGGGAAATTAGCAAAGAAAAGTTGTCCTCAAAAAATAATTTCTCAATCTGCTATCGTAAATCAAAGATTTAACAGAGAAAAACGAGAGACAAAATCCAGACTTTCCATTTCATTCAAATAAAACGAAAATCCATACCACCCTCAAAACTCAAACCCTTCCAATGAGTGGCTTCGTTCCCTTACTGACACTCCCCGTCATAACAGGGAAAAAATCTGACAAGGTAGAGAAGGGATTTTTTAGAGAACTGCATTTCGACAAAATATCTACACATACTAAGTCAGCGTGGTTGAGCTGCAGACGCAACGAATACGCTGAGAATCCGGAGATAAACTGCGCTTTAGTTTTAAATAAATTTAAAGTTTTCACAAACGGATACACATAGGTTATTACGAAATATTCATATCTGGGAATTATATATATTTCTCTAAGCAAGAGATGGCCGAACAGTAAATAATGTCTACAATAAATAATGGTTGAAGTACTAAGTACGAACTGGTCAACGTAAACTCTGTGTGATAGTAAAACCACGAAATATTTGTCCATGCAGAATGGCGAAAGTTTAAAAAAAAAAAAACATTCCGGAACCTGCGAAACACCCTCATTCAACTATGACCAAAAATTCTAAATCTTTGCACATTTATCCTAACTATCGATCATTGGACAGAACCTTGTTGAGACGGATTTGTGTTTTCTAATCTCTGTTCAGAAATAATTTGGGTATTGAAAAGTATATCACCTTCAGGAAGACCACTGACAACTCAGTGACTCAAAATGATGAAAATTTGCTCATTTGTATGAATAGTATTGACCACTGAACAAAACCTAACTAATCCAATGTTTTGATTACACGACTATTTTCTTTGAGTTATGTATTATTTTACAAAATAAAGCTTATAAAAAATATCGAAATATAATTTTTTTCATAGTGTTAGTATCCCTCGTCTTAAATACTAGTTATTATAATATACTAGTATCGTAAGTAGTATCTATAATTTTAAGTTTACAAGATAATGCATGAAATACAGTTACAGATATACATCCAATTTACATCCCATACTTTTTATTCATCTTCAAGTATATATTTTTACGTAAGATAACGTAACATGGAAATGGTAATTTTTATCCATTTTATTATAATTCATATTAGTAATAAACATTATGAAATTTAGAGTTTATTTCATTACAGCCGGCCATTTAAAACAGATACAAGAATCAGGACACCTAAGCCTCCTAAGAGTTCCACTCTTCAAAGTTTTAAAAAATATATTTAATACTTTGAAAATGATCAAATAATTAAAATACCTTCAATTAAAAAGCAATAGAGATTGATAAACATTTGACTATTAATCCATTAATAATGATGAAATAGTTCATACCACACCCTATTTAAACCATTTTCAATAATATCACGATTGAAATTTCAAGTTCTGTGACTTATAATGTATGATTTGGATTTGTTACAATGGCAACTATGTTTGTCTAACATTAAAGGGCGTGGCTTCATCCTCTATAAATCAATGACATATTCTGCTTGTGGATTACAGTGGAGAAAGGGGGTGTTGTTACAGTCTTGTCGACGTGTTCATGATTAATCATATGTCAGTGTATTGTATTGACAACTCGAATGAAAGTGTCTACTGTTTGCGACATCAGATTTTTGCACGGGTAGGATCAATAAAAATGTCTGAGCCTTCCAATGGTTGACTTTTTTTTATATCTATGGATAGGGATTAGGCATACAAGAGTTTTCATTGAATAGTGGGAGGACACATTAAAGAATTACATTTATATAACACGTATAAATTGAATATTTTATTAATTTTGCTTTCCATGATATTTTGCCCGATATTTTATTACATTATTCTGAATGCTTATATATACAAACGTGTAAATTGTCCTCAGTGAAGTCTCTTTTGAAAACCAGAAAGGGAAAACGCATGCACATACAGCCATTCCTATAACGTGTATTTAGTACGTTCAGTAGTCTTAGATTTGGTACTTTAACTAGCCGAATACCCGTTGAAAATCAACGGTGTCGCAATAAACAATCCCTGAATAATGTAAATTTTTGAATAATTTGCATTTTTCATTTATTCGGCAAATCGAATATTTTTGTGTGCGGAAACCTCTAAAAAAGAAAATATTGGAAAACTTAAATTGCTCACTTCTTCCTTTCGAACGATCTACCCGTACACCAAATTGAAGTCTCTATCTCATCCCGAAGCATACTATTTTATCATTTCCCCTTTCGAACGTTTTCTGTGGATCACACCCATAAATGAACATTTTTGAAAAACTCCATTCTTCTTGGGTTTTCTATGAAATGATTCGCCCATATACCAAATATCAAGCCTCTATCACGTTCTAAAAGGGGTGTCTCTACTTCATTTCGAAAATCGAACATTTTGGTGTGGGAGCACCCCTTTAAACGAATATTTTTGAAAAACTATATTCGTGTTGGGTGTTTTCGCCAAATGCTTAGCCCATATACCAAATTTCAAGCCTCTATCAAATGTTAAAGGAGCCTTTTCCTATTTATTCGATAAATCGAACATTTGGTGTAAGGTATCCCCTTAAGTAGAAAATATTGAAAATCTGAAATTGCACACTTTCTTCCTCTATTTATGATTTCTATCAGATAATTAGCCCATATACCGAATATCAAGCGTCTATCACGTTTTAAAAGGGGCGTTACTCCTTTATTCCGAAAATCGAACATTTTGGTGTGCGGAACCCCCTTAAGTAGAAAATATCGGAAATCTGAAATTGCACACTTTCTTCCTTTTGAACGATTTACCCATACACGAAATTTGAAGTCTATCTTATCGCAAAACATGATTTCCTATCATTTCACTTTTCGAACGTTTTGGTGTGGAGCACCCCCTCTAGAGAACGTTTTCGAAAAATTCGATTTTTCCAGGAGGGGTTATCGAACGACCGAGCCGTGTACCAAATTGCAAGTCTATCTATTCGGGAAGTGCCTAAAAAGCGTGACAGACAGGCAGACGGACACTTGTCAATTAGTATATATAGATAATAGATTCTAGAGGACATATTCGTCTTCTAACAGTTGTATTTCAACACTACTAACTAATACTCTTAACAACGGCGCCCGAAAAAATAAACCCTGTTGGTTAGTACAAAGATTTCGGAGGTCTGAAAGTCACCCTAGTACGACTAGTACGGTTTCAATGGACTCTGGAGGATTGAGCGCCGATTTCAAATTGAGAGGCTAACGACCACGTACCTGGGTAAAATTAGTTGTAGCAGGAGGCTAACCTGTGGTAAAAATAGCAGGAGGTGGTCAGTCAAATGGTCAGTTGCACGCCAATCTGACATTAGCGGGTGGAGAATGCAGAGTTCTCTTCGACGTTAAGAATTTGCAATTTTTGTCCCAGTAGCTCAACGGTAGAGCGTCGGCTGGCCTGTTCGGAGATCCAGGGTTCGATTCCCAGTTGGGGCAGCAAGATTCTTTATAAACTTGTTGCCCCAACTGGGCACTTGCGTTTTTACTTCCGGAGACTTACGTTTTTTCCTTCACACTTCTGTAGTATCAAGCTAGATTCACCATACACTATACAACATTCTTCAATATTTGATCATTTCTTTCAGGTACTTTGTGGATAATTTCTGCAAACCGATAAAGCAAGCCACAAAACACTGATATAAAAATTGTAGCTTCATTTCTGAAATATTCAGTTAATTATTGTCAGCTGAAACGTTATTTTTGTATTTTTAAATAAATGTTATCGTAACTATCAAGAACCTTACTCCCCATTACGGACATCTGATTCCTCTGAAACTTTCAGTAACATGTTTGCAAATGTAGTGTATGTATATGTAACTAATACAATGCAAAAATACAATGTAAAAATAAAAATCGCAGATGTTCCTCTGACACGAGATATATCAATAACTGTATAAGATGTCATTTCTTATCAACGATTTAATAATGGAGTGTTGTTGCGGACAAAATATCGGATACAGAGGGTGATTTACGGAGCGGGGTCGATATTCGGTCTACTGAGCATTAAATATTCACGAAAAGTAACTGCTTCGGACAATAAATATCCCCGCATTTATACTTCTCCAACGGCGGACAATAATGACACTTGAGAGAATTTCATTTCTGACAGAAAAAAGGACCAATAAGAAAATGTCCTTCACAATATTTTTAATATTTTGTACAGGATGATCCGCCATGAGACGTAAATTTAAGGATACATAAATTTAAGAAAATATTTCCTACTTAAGGTACGCCCCCAAATTTCACGCTACTAATACTCCTGGATGCACATGAGCCACATGCCTATCTCAACTAATATATTTTTATGAATATGCAAAAAAGATTTACTGTGCCCTGTCTCTATATAATAATATATAATTTCTATTTAAGGCTGTAAAGCACTTTGCTGCTCCAACCGGGAATCGAACCCTTTATCTCCAAACTGGCCAGCCGACGCTCTACCGTTGAGCTACTGGAACGAAATTGCAAGCTCTTACCGAAGTGGACTCTGCATTCTCCACCCTCTAATGTTAGATCGGCAGGTAGCTGACGATCTGACTGATCACCTCCAGCTATTTTTACTTCAGGTTAGCCACCTGCTACTACTATTTTTACCCAGCTTAGTATCCCGAGTGGTCGTTATCTTCTCAATTTGAAATCGGCGATCCATATTCCAGAGTTCAGTGAATCCGTACTAGTGGTACTAGAATTACATTCAGACTTCCGACATCTTTGCACTAACCTACAGGGTTGAATTGTTCGGGCGTCATTGTAGAGAGCCTTGTTGTCTCAATCGGGAAACGAGCCTGGTATCTCTGAACCGGCCAGCCTACGTCCTACCGTTGAGCTACTGGGGCGAAGTTGTAAGTTCTTATCCTCGAAGTGGATCCTGTAAGACCTTTGCTGCATTCAATTAGAAAACATCAATGGAGGGTTGCCATATTTATAATACGAGTGCGGACTTGCCAGATTCAATGATGTATCGCAACATTGGTGGCTTTCGAATGTACTAGAACTTTCTTGAAATAACCAATATTCTGGGAAGACCACTTCTGGCAGTTTCTACGGAGATTAAAGAAGTCATTGCTCAATTGGAGAATAGTTGGCGTGATACGAGATGAATTAGATTGCGAGATACTCAGTGTTTTGGTAATAGTATAGGCTATTTTGTGAATTTGATGATCATTTAACTGTTGTTTTAATGTATCTGATAGTTGTTTTGTGATCTTGTAAGATAGTTATCGCGCTATTCGCTGTATAGTGTTCTTGTTTACAGCTATTAGTGCTTTTAAATAAAAGTGTTAATCACCCAGAAATTTGGAGACATTATTGTGTTCTAAGAGTACACTCACGATTTCAGAGGATACGTTGTAAGTATATTAATGCTTTTTGACCATAATTACTAAACTACGACTTAACAAAATGCAATTTCTATATGGTCCCCTGAATGTTTAGAAAACGTGCCTGTGCCACTTATATAAAACCTTATTTTAAAAAGAGTAATATTAAATTAAAAATCCCAATACAGTGACGGGCGTTATTAAGGAAATTAAACTTAATGTTTCCGAGGTATGGAATTTTCGTCCATTTGACGATATATTGTCGAAAATCGTCAAATTCCCGGCATTACACCAATTGTGTCTCCAGGCTCGCTAAATGTATCGCCGAGTGGGATATACAAACTGAGTAAGAAAGGGATTTTTCTTATAAAGCGTTACACATAAATTCGGTAACTACGTTTATGTCGTGAATTAAGAAACGTATTTCGACATAACTTTATTCGGGCAATAAAGTTGAGAACGGTAAATATCCTAATACGGTAAAGGCAAAATGTAAATATACGTTTATCACGTTCTCCTCGGCGAAGGCGAACGGATAAACTTTCGAACATGAAACATATTCAATGGTAAGTAAAACTAGAGTAAAGCATTTAAGCACAAATAACATAATAATGCAGCATACAGCTGTTTCGAGAGACGTTGGATCCCCTTCGTCATTGCTAATCGAACCAACAAACACGAAGTCCAAAAGAGGATTGGACCCATACCTCTTTTGGACTCCAGGTTTGTTTTCTGATAGTAATCTAACTTTGTTCAAAATTTGGTTTTATTGTGTTCAACAGCTTTGGAAAAATCTGGGTTACAGCGATATGTCGACCGACAGACAAAAGCAACGATATTTTTATTTTTTCGTAATCAGTATCTGCTAAAAAGTATAGATTTATTGTTTAGCCGAAGAGAGTTTTAGACACAAAAGCAATACTTCTCTTTAACTAGAGAATTAAAATAGGGAATTAAAATAAGGATTTAAAATTTAGGGAATTAAAATTTGATGTTATTTGGTATCGGTAAAATGATAACGAAAATTCGATAGTATCTAGGGTATGTCATATGCTGTTCACATGCGGGGTTTTCATTAAGATCTCGGTCACAACTGAACACAGATATTAAAAACATGAGTAACATTACTTGCAATAGAGCATATATGATAATAACAACTAAAAAAAATTGTGGATTTATATACAGAAATTTCACCTTCAAAGTTTTATATTAAAATTATACGATCCTATATTTTTAACGCATCATTTGACTTGTGATGTTGGCAACACTACTTGTCTGAGGGCGTGGCTTTTCCCGCCGGAATGACATTCTGCTTATAACTTGTATTGCCGTGGAGAGTAAAGTGTTTGTTGTCGGTCCTGTCAACACGTTAATGATTAATCGTGTGTCCCTGCATTGTATTGGCAGCTCAAATAAAGATTTTTCTGACTGTGACGTCATCACCCGTCGCAGTCAAGTTTTCTTTTCCCACCCAAAGAATCAAGAAACTTCAAGGAGGCTGATGGATCGTGTTATTAGTGAACTTTGATCTCTGGATACAGATTAGTAAAGAAATGTCAAAGAATTATGTGTCATATAAATCTAAAAATATCCTAAATTTTATTTATTTTACGTTTAACACTTCAAATATTCAATAAACATGTCCTACGTTATTGTGTGAAGCTTCCATATGCGGTCTGTGACGTATTCTATATCAAAATTCGTACACGCAATGAGTATATAAATATTTGATTACATTTTCATTGAAAGCTGGCCAGAGCTATGACACCTTAAAGGTCATATAGTAAATTTTCCTTTGGTAGTGATAAAAGCCTACATATAATGCGACGTGGAATCAAACAGGGTTATTGTGGAACATTCTGTCAATTGTTCTAATTCGTAGACTATTTCTTTTCCATTCTGCAGTTGCTCGTATGACAATGGAGTAAGTATATCGTCGAGACATCAACACCTGCCACTGTAGGGAATGGAGCCACAAAAGTGGTCCGATTTGTTCCAGTGTCTGAGAACTCCCCTAGTAGCATTTAATATTGGACTAATATTTTATATCTTGGCATTACAGTGGAAATATTTCCAATGTAATCACAATATTGGGAAATTTTAGAGTTACATTGGACTCCAATATTGTCTAAATATTTTCATTACAATATTACGCCAATATTGGTGTTATATTAGAAACATTTCCAGTGAAACGCCAATAATAGAGTAATATTGCCCCACTATTTTATGCCAATATTGGACCAATTCCGCCAAAACGTCCCTATTTTATGTCCAATATCTCCAATATTGGACCACTATTGGATTGCTATTAAAGTCATGTGTGCCTCGCAATGAGGTCCTACCATGCTCCCTGAAACCACTTTGTTCGCTTATTGATGAAAACTTTTAGTCGTATACATACCAAGCAATGTGGAATTTACATACCGAGTATAGCGAAACTATGTCTGAATATTTCGCACTGAATACATTTCAGTTACTCATGGACCTTCCCATACAAAGTTATTGGGGTGCTTAAGGCCTTTCCCCAGAAACGTCGAAAACCCATACCTTTCGACTCATCCTAAGATATAGAGCAGCAATTTGAACGGCCGTCCCCCCCCCCCTCCCAGAACCAACCTTGTGGTACATATCTCAATCCATAAGCGCTAGTGACCTGATAATATTTGAGAAGATTAAACCAGCCCAAGTTCCTCAATTTTAGGAAATGTTGTCAAAAATCTAAAGATACATTATAACAAGAAAGATCAATCACGCTTAAAGCATTGATTATGAAACACTTTCCAACTTCAATGCAATTTTATTTAAACAAGTCTAAAATGCAATACATAACTCGGTAATATTTTGAAACTTATCACAATACTGCATTAATTTATTATATTTGAAAACTTAAACCTTCATCGAAAAAAATGAACTTCATTCAAATGACGGCATTGAAATATAAATTGCCTGGTTTAAACATCTCTAAAATGTTATGCATTCCTCGGTAATAGTTTTAGAATTATCACAATACTACGATAATTTATTATATTTGAAAACTTCATCGAAAACAACTGAAATTAATTCAAATGACGTCATGGAAAAAATAACACGCCTTGATCTCTCTATAAAAACAGGATTTCATTCATAACTTTCTCCCATGCATTTCATTCATCACAATACTATAATAATTTATTTTATTTAAACATTTTGTTTAAGGCCATGGAGCTACAAAAAATTAAACTCTATGCTTGAAACTTCATCGAAAAAAATCGTCCTTCTCTTTATGAAATCAATTAATATTTCATTCATATCAGCCATGCAGACTCCATGGACTAAATTATTTTGTGTTAAAAAAATACAGGAATTATAATACAACTCATTCTATATATTTTGCTGTTTACATTTTACATAGGTGAAAAATAGGCTTAGTTGTAGAAATAATCAAATTTAGATGAGCATTTAAACTCAAATATATTGTCATTACGTTGTTTCAGTATGTAGATGCACAGAATTTAAGCAAAAATAAAGTAGTTTTAGGACGGATACAACACTCAATATGAATTAAAAAGAACTTAAAAAAGTCATGATTTTGAAACAAGATGGATGCCATATATCATTTTGAAGTGGGTCACGTGATCGTTTCATATCATGGTCACGTGATCGTTTCATATAAGATGTGTAATTATTATTTTAATTTTTATTTAAAAAACTACTGAATATATTTCGCTGAATTTTTTTTTATATATTTTATGGAACAATTTAACTATTTCCTAAAATTTTCGAAGCAATTTGTGAATTTTAAATCCGCTTAAAAAATGTTTGAAAAATTAGGTCCCATAGGGCTCAATGTATTTCATTTTTTCGACCCGGGTTCAATCCAAAACTAATTGGGTGATAGTATTCATTTATATACCCATAGGTCCTACAGACAGTCTGAACAACATACTAAAATTTCATTTTGATTAAGTTATTTTTACGGCAGTTATCGTGCTAACGGACAGACAGACAGACAGACAGAATGAACAAAGTCATAAACACGTTTCAACTTTTTTGTAAAGTGTTAAAAACTACATATGTTCCAATATATCACTTAAATGCTTGTTTATACGTAATATTTAACGATAAAAAGAATAAAATTAACCCCATTATACTAGGACTAGCCGTTCTAAAGACATTTTAGTTTTTTCGTTTTGCTACTTTTGAAAATAAGTCCAGTTACCCAATGAGAACGAAAGTTGAATTAAGAGTGTCAATTTAGTGTAATCATAAATCATCATGGATGTTACTTTGTGCCATTGAACTCAATATAATGAATTATTGAAGAAATAAAGAGAGCGTGAATATGAGTCTACAGTGAAAGTCATGTGCTGCCCACATCAGATTTTTCGCTTCATTAGGGTTTGATGAGATCACAACTCTGTCGCTATTAATGGAATTTATCACGAGACAAACCGAAATTACTCCTCATATGAAATTAATAAATTCACAAATACAGCCAAATTTCGATTAAAGAAAATATTCGTCGTATATTTTACATAAAAATCTGATGTGGGCAGCACATGACTTTCCCTGCAGACTTATATTCACATTCTCGTGATTTCTACACTATTGCATTATATAGAGTTTAACTTCACAAAATTACGCCCATAATTATTTAAAATGACACTGAATTGGCACTTTTAATTCAATTTTCGTTCTCAGTTGGTAGTTGGACTTTTTTTTTTCAACGGTGGAGTAGCAAAAATGAGAGAAACCTAAAATATCTTGAGAACGGTATAATGGGGTTAGTCTTACTCGTTTCATTTAGTATTGCGTATAAAACAAGCATTTAATGGATACATTTGAGCATACGTAGTTTTATACTTTAGATTTTGACAATTTTTGCGGGCCATTTTGCGAATAAAGGCAGGTTATTTTTTTCCGAATTGTACAAAAATCCAATTAGCACCAGGGTAACCCACAATTGACTTATCTATCAAATTTTATAAAATTTGGTCAATTAGTTTTTCAGCTAGAATGCATACAGGCAAATTTTATAGGCCATTTCGCAAGAAAAGCGGATTATTTTTATCTCGAATCGTACCCAAATCTAATTAGCACCAAGGTCACACACAAGTAATTTACCTACCAAATTTTATGAAATTCAGTCCATTCGTTTTTGAGTTAGAGTGGCTACATACATTGCACAAACAGACATACTCACAAACGTCACGCTAAAAATATTGTTTTTGTGTTCTAGAGTTTCCAAAACGTGTAGAAACTCGAGTCAAAAACTCGAGTTGCGATTTTTAACATAATTCCAATATTTTCCCTATACAATGTATTGCGGGGAAAGTAAAAATAGGATGTGCTCAGCACATGACTTCTCTCTCACAGGAATATAATGACGTACAAGATCCATAAATTAAGATCACATAAATTCAAATTGGGCACATTTGGCAACTTATTAGTAGAAATAGAATAACTTATTCATGTTCAAGTTCAAATTCCTCATAAAAATGCAACGGACGTACATTGATGATACAAAACTATTTCAAAAGCTATCTCTAATTGTGAATAGAACCAACTAGATGCACAAGAATAATATTAATAGATACATACATTAACATACTACTCCATATGGATACTAAACCTATTGGAATCATTTTTCTTTCATTTTGATAAATTTATTTGAAAATTGTGAAAAGTCTCAAGTACGGCTGGTGTTAGCGTTCTAAAATTTATACTATTTGTTTTCTAATGAAAAATGACGTCTAAAATGGCTATTTATTTATCATTATTGATGGTTCTTAATTTTAATGATTTTTTTTTCTAAAACTAATTTTAAATTTAAAATAATAATGCTGAGATGCACCTATAAGGATACAAAAGTACCTGTGCACAAAATTTCATGATCATACGATGCCTAGATTTCCCGGTACAGACAGCAATCTGTCTTACACAAACATATACCTTCCTTTTTAATAAGATAAATGTATAGGAAGTAACAAAATTCAATCCTAATTAAATAAAATTACATGATATAAAAAATATCTGAAATATTGGAAAATACTTATTTTCTGGCTATTTCCATTCTATGTGACTAGAATATAAATATTTATAGATCGTTATATGTGCTTTTTATATATTAAATTTGAAGTACAGTCTTAATTTGTTTCGGAAAGGAATTTTAACACAATTTTATTTTGATGCCAGTTTTCTATTTTACACATTTTAAAAATTATTCGTCTTATCATATAAATGAATTAAAAAAACATCTACATAGTTTTCCTCAGTCATTTTCAATATCGTCTGCAGTTTAAAATCGGGTTATTTTGAAGTCATCTGTTCTATGTAAATATTTCTTGTTTTAACAAAATATATTATCAGCGTAATCTTTTACTGTGGCAATGAAATATTTAAAATAATTGATTAAAATCTGGCAGCTAAAGTTTGTGGTAGAATAAAAATTATTCAAACCAATGTCATGTAATAGCAACGAGAGTTGCAACTTAAAATAAGCCATACTTTATCTTTTGGTTAGGAGTTCTTCCGATGCAGTGTGATATTTTGCTCAAAAGAATCTCAATACCATTTTAACTTCGTTAATTTGTGTACTTAAACTACGATTTTAAAAGTCTATTGAGGTCTTTCGAAATTTAACTAAAAGTATTCTACGTTACCTGAAGAATGTATGCTGTAGCGACTACAACCTTGAACATAGTGCAGCTGTCGGCCATTTTGAAAGTTTGAAGAATGACGTACGTCATTGTACGTTGTTCTATCGTCGAAAAGCAAGATCGGAGTTGGAATTGCGAATTTATAAAATAAGTGATCAATGCGCTTTAAACGAGTGAAATATGGTGTTCTATATTATGTTGATTAATAATGTTTTCTAGACTGCGATAACGTTCTGGTGGAAGTTCGTGTAAAGTAATGACGCTCTTATTTCAATCTCGTCAAAGTTCATAGAACATGGAATGCGTAATAGTTTCAAAGTTCTACTCGTAAGGAGCCAAGTTAAGGTCTAATCATGCAGATTAACAAACTGATAAATAGTCAAGGTAAGTTATATATTGATAGTTAGATTTTATTAAAACTGTTTATTTGATATTAAAGAACATTTTAGAGGTTATTTAAATAGCTATGTAAAATATCTAAACAAATACATATGTTGTGATATATTCAATGCCGTTTAATGGCACGGTTCCAAACAAGATCGGAATAATCTGATTGATTGTTCGAAAGCTGTACATTGTAAATATGTATTGCGTTGTTTTTTACAACGGTAATCCATTATAACATAGTCTAATAAACTCGTAATTGGATCGCTAATCTTTACTATGGCGTTCTTTACTACGGAATTGTTTTGCATCGTGGGGAATTATTTGTCAGATCAATTATTCCTTAAATGGTCATAAATGTCTCCATACAAAAATAATAAATTGTGACAACTGCTTTTTTATGATGATGTGTTATAATTTTTTGTGGATTGCAAAATGATCTAAACATTCCCTACATACGTAGTACGAGTATAAAGTATAGGGAAAGTATTGTGACTGGATCGAAAATTTGAATTCGAATCGTTGACGGAGCAGCAGGTATTTAGCATCCATGAACTCCAATCGAACGATTTCGAGTTGATGTATGTTAATGTGTGTGTGCGTGCATATAATGTATGTTAGTGTGTGTGAGTGTACATTAGTTTGTGTGAGTGCATGCATGCATGTTAGTGTACGCGTGTGGATCCACAAACTCACGAATAAATAAAACGTTTAGATGATTATTTGTTATGGTTATTACAATCGGTGAATACTGGAACCCGAATGCGTTTAAATGCAAGCGAATGATCATAAGTACATCAATTTTAGAATGAATTTTGGGAAAAAAATATTTAAAAAACAGGACCTCTAAAAATTAAAATATTATTTTAAGACGTAATTTTTCATTACTAAACGAATAATACAAACTTTAGCATGAATTATTATTAAGATATTATAAGTTTTAAATAAACATACAATTTAAAAAAAGTAGTAACTTCCCATATTCTTTTCATCATGTTTCGCAATTTGATGGAAAAAATCTAATGACATCATTCTTGTAGATCTAGTAGTTCATTACATTCATGCGAAGACACTATCTTGTAATAGTTTTGTATTTCGACGCCAAGGAATTCGCCAATAGTCATTTATTTCACACGATAGGAATATCAGTTGTACTTTGGCTTATACTCTAATGCAAAATCTTCACCATTCTGTTTCAAAGAATAAGTTACCGAAATCGCACAGTTTCATGGTGTCAATTCAATTCTAACATCATTGTGCCGTGTAACTTGTATATTATTTTTTCGCTGTAATAGGAGTAAAGGCATTGCATTATATAGGGAAATATATATGCTGCCCACATCATATATTTTTCTATTAAAATGAAAGGAAATATAAAAGACAATTATTTTATATGCTGTGTTGAGCCAGTAGTGGCCATCATTCTAGTACACAAATTATTGTGCTACCATTCTAATAGTTGGTACGGATTTACTATAAATCACTTTACATCAAAAAACACTCTTGTGTGTAGTATTGCAGTTAAATACTATACCATTTTGCTTTTATCTCTGATGCCATAAGGAGATGATAATTGGACAATAATGAGATGTCTACTGTGTAAAGGTGACGGAATGCACACGCAGGCATATTTGATAAAAACAAGTGCATTCTTAAATTGTAGAAATTATGAAATAAATTCCATTAACTCAATTGAAGAATACTAAATCAGAATGTATAGGGTCCATCATTTTACCATCGTCTGCATCCACACATGCAACGTTCCAACTATCAGCTCGTACCATCTCCGACCCGCTCCAAATACCTCGTGCTTCGCACTTCGCCTTTTCATAAGCTGGTTGCCAGCTCCCTCTACAGTCCGCAATCTGCGCGGTTGCTATTTAAATTTAGACACTTCTTTTCCCGGGAAGATACTGCTTGAAAAATAAGAAGTCGAGAATAGAAAGTGTTAATCTTCACAACTATATTTCAAAACTGAAAAATATTTCAGTAATGTGTGCCCCCTATGTGACACCCCCTTTAAAAAATGCAAAGTTAGTAATGAACACTGGTATTTAACAATGTAACATGGTTATTTTATATTTTAATCCAAATCCTCCTTTTGATGAATTCTCGTGAATAAATTCAAATTGTTATTCTTAGTTATAATCAGTTATACTTTTGGACTGATTTTTCAATCTAAAATAATCGATCGGTTTCAAATAGGGGGAAATTCTTCCCTGTTTTGAAGAAATCTACTTTTAGTAAAAGAAATTTGGGAAATAGGTTTTTATTAAGCAATAATCAGGCATGCAGCAATTCTGCACAAAGGGTGGGAGGCCTTTATCGAATAGTTTCTAATGGAAGCTTTTGTGGCATTTTACATGGATATCCTTGTTAAAGGGGTTGCCATAATTAACAAAATTGTCTTAAAGTTATGATTTTTTATGGGTCTTAATTATTGAAGTCAATAATTTATGATGACTAAATACATATTTACTATTAGATAATTAGAATTTTTGTCTCATAATTTGATAGTGGAAGATAGTTTCCGTAATATTACATCATTTGTTTATCTTTCTCACCTTTAACAGTTTTAAAACTGTGCTTGTTACGTTAAAGCATATACACAGTGAACATTGTACATTTTTAGAATTTTTTGTCGGAGAAATGAGTGTATGGACTATTGTTCTACCTGTAGTAATGGGGATAATTTTCGATAATAAAATTATATAAGAAACATTATATCTTTGAAATCCTTCAGAGAAGGAGGCAGCCAATCCCCCAGCCTTCTTAAATGGCGCTATGCATTGATAAAAATAATCAAAGACCTGCAAAAGAAATTAAATTGTATGGGGAGAAGTCAGTGGAAATTCTGTGAATATTAAATAAAACAAGTGAAGAGCATCAGTACGTTTTGGAAATCTTTGAATTTTTTTTTAAAGTGCATATTTGGATTTTAAAAGGGTCTTTTTAGGTCTTCGTATCGTTGATCGATCATTGATTTTGGGCGTTAAGTTCAGACCTGTTCAGGCTAAAGAAGGAAATTCTAAGATTTCTGAAACTTACATCTGCTTACTTAATCTTATTTGCGCAGCATTTTACGTTGTTGTTGTTGAGACCCAGACCGTCCTACCTACCAGAAAAGTGTAAGGTAACCGTTTGGATGGCCAGGAAGTGCCACCCAATTTAGACCGGAACCCAGTGGGGGAAGCATCCACAGGGACCGAACCCTCCTTCCCCTACCACCAACCACTCGGAAGGACTTACGAACCCACATGTTTAACTTAATCGTACTCCGCATGAATACGGCGGCAGTTGTGGCAGCGTGCAAAAGCATTTTACGTTGTGTCATAGTTATTTCTATTTTTTTAACAGGAACACAAAGTCATGTATTTTGACATGTTTTTTAATTAAACATAGATATTATATGGTCATTTATTCATTATAACATGACCAAAAATGGCACTAGGCTTGTTTAGAAGAAAACATTGATAAAATATCTCGCTGTGCATGCCAAATTCGCTTACACAAAAAAATGACATCACAGTGGTTTAGGAATAAACAGTGATAAAATAGGTGGCTGTGTACGTTAATTTTACATACACAGAAAAGTAAAATGAGTGTTATTTTTGTAAATATTTTCTTTATCTTTGAAACAATGGTTAACTTATGATGACTTGTTAAAACACCAATCACTGAATAAGAAGACTTAAAATGAGATAACTTTTCCAATCACACGAGTTGACTAGATCCCATGTATTACTCTTTCATATATACAGATAGATTAAAAAAAGACGTGCCAAATATTACGAGGTGGTAGTACACTCCAAACCAAGCATTTTTCGTCATAGTTTATCCTGTCGGAAATGAAACGTAAAGACGCCAGTGGGAGGTTAATGGTGAAACCGATGAGATGAGGCGAAAACACAAGAACCTGTAACTTATAAAATTATATTTAATAAACAATAATTACAGTAATGGCTCGAAAGAGCGACCTCCAACCTGAATGCACGTCTCACAGCGGCGATGGAGGCATACTTTGTTTCCCATGGAAAACCCGTCATATCGTGGATTATGACACGCCAAGAGTTTGCCCCATTGCTCTTGTGCTTACACCTGGCCGATCTGCTACTGTGTCCTGAATCGTCTGTTCCACACTTGGCGTTCTAGCACTCATTGCACGACCCGCATCAGATCTCGTAGCGAGAAATGATTCCGATTCACAGAGCTGCGATGCAAGAATTCAAATATTTTACTATGGGGCAACCGCCTAAGGGGTAAGCGTTCTCCGTACAGTCGTTGTGCCTCTCTGTCATTCCCATTCACAGCACCATAGATGAAATGTATATTGACTTTTTTCCTATAAATTTGCTGTAAATTCTTCCATCGTCTCAAAAGTAGAAGCTGCGAATAACTGCTGCAAACTGATAAGGCCGTACATTCGGTGTTACGAAAATTTGCAGAAGGGTTTTTCTTCTTTCCATAAAAGTTGCATACGTGGTTGTCTTCTTCAACCGGAAAATAACAACCAGAATGACGTTTTAAGTTGACGTTTTAAGAATGACGTTATAGAGCTGCCGCTTCCAATGAGTAAAAGCCCTGTAACGCATTTACATGTCATTTCCGACCCGGTAAACTATGGCGAAAATGCTTAGTTTGGTGTATACTACCACTTCATAAAGTTTAACCCATACTATTTGAACCACTCTGTATGTCCACATACGTTTTTTGGTACACAGTTACTTCTGGATCCAGATAGGTGCACCTTGGTATTATTTTTTACCTCTCATATATTAGATTGGCAATCTCTCATGTATTAAAATGCCTAGCTTATATATATTATATTATTCCCATGCATACACAAAAAGAACACATGAAAGGTAAAATTACTTTTTCAGAGAATTAAATGACAACCAGAGCCTGCCTTTTATATTTATGCGGAATAATTATGCCTGTTTATTGCCATTGCAAGAACTTAAAAATATTGTTCTACACGTATAATAGTTTGTAAAATATACTTAAACAATAAAATCTGTACTTCCCCATAAAAATTTTTATTACCACATTTGTGCTCGCAAAAATGTTAATTTATTGAAAAAGACAATAAAAACGGATAGAAACGGATGTTTTTAAGATCCTTTTTAAGCGTTTTTCTCTGTACAAATCGAAAACAAAAATATGAAAGAAGTTTGTTTCGGAACCACAGTAGGAATAAAAATTCTCATTTTTAACAGAATTTCGCCATTTTTATTCAAAAAGGCATTGGAGGCTGAATTACCTACAGGAGGATTACTCGAATGGGACTGGAGGCGCTCATAAATGACGCCGCGACTCAGATTACACGTAGTTTATGATTAACACGCGAAACGAAGATGCAAATATTTAGCATCTCTCTGTGATAATGTACTTGCGATTAAATTTTAGACTCGCATTTAAAAAAAATATTGATGTGGGTCGCACATGACTTTAACTATTTTTTTCTTTAATAATTCATTAAATTCCATTTAATTGCACAACAATTACACGCCTAATTATTTGAAATGACAAAGAATTTTTACTTTTATATCAGTTTTCGTGTTCATTTGGTAACAGAACGTACTTTCAAAGGCAGCTCTGTAAAAATGAACGGTTAGTCCTGGAGTAACCGAGAGAACGGCTGGCTGGTCTTAGAGTAATGAAGTTGGTCTCTTATTCTTTTAGTCTTCAAAAATAACGTATGAAATAAGCATTTAATTGACATATTTGAGCATATGTAGTCTTTTATTTAACATTTTGACGATTTTTGCGGGCTACAGGGCGGCCATTTTTAAAGTAGAGGAGTTTTAGATCCCGATAGAAGACTGCTGGGACTAACTCAACCAAATTTGCAGTAAATACTAATTAGACCATGGGGCTTTGATTTTTTAAATGAAAAAAAAATAATTCGGATTTTTGCCACCGCCGGCCAAAGTGGCGCTGTAAGGTCCATTTTTGGAGTAAAATAGGCATAAGAATTACAGAAAGTTAACATTTTACATGCATTATAATATTGACGTCATATTTTACATTCACATTTGCACTTACATTTTATCAAACACTTTAGCAATCATGTCTCCCGTTCCACAGTAGCGCTTTGTAGTAAATATGCAGATTTTCACAGAGAAAAGAGGTGGTAATGCAAAACGTTATGCAAATTTCGGTTGCTGAAGTTTTACTAGCAAAGCACGATCACCTATTGTTAGTGTAGCAAATTTTTAACAGTAAAACACTATCGTAAAAATGTAACGAATCATTGACTCCGACACATTCTTTCTGTTTTCCTTATATCCTCAAAATCAGTAGCACGCACTAATGCCGTCAGTGTCAGCTGACTAAAACTTGCATAACGTTTTGTATTTCCACCTCTTTTCTCCGTAAAAATTTGCATATTTACTACAATGCACTACTGTGTATAGGAGGCATGATTCCTAAAATGTTTGATAAAAGTGCAAATATGAATGTAAAATGTGATGTCAATATCAAAATGCATGTAAAATGCTAACTTTCTATACTTCCTATGCCTATTTTACTCCAAAAGCGGACCTTATAGAGCTACTTTGGCCAGACGGGGCAACAATCCGAACTATTTTTTTCTTTTAAAAATCAAAACCCCATGGTCTATATAGTATATACTGCAAATTTAGTTGAGTTTGGCCCAACAGTTTTCTCACTATCGGGCTCTAAACACCTCTGCTTTAATTATGGCCAATCTGTATTTTGTAAAAAAAGGCAGGTTCTTTCTACTTTACCTGCATTACATGGTATATGTATAGGGAAAGTATTGGAATTATGCTGAAAATCGCAACTCGAGTTTCCGATTAATTTACACCTTTTGGGACCTCTGGAACATGAAAACACTATTTTTAGAGTGACGTCTGTCTGCCTGTGTATCCGTCTGTGCAATGTATGTATCTACTGTAACTAAAAAATTAATGGACCGAATTTCACAAAATTTAGTAGATAAGTCGCTTGTGGTTTACCCTGGTGCTGATTAGATTTTGGTGCGATTCGGAAAAGTAACCTGCCTTTTTTTGCGAAATGACCTACAAAAATCGTCAAAATGTAAAATAAAATACTACGTATACTCAACTATATCAATTAACAATGAAAAGAATAAGACCAACCCCGTTACATTAGAGCTAGCCGTTCTCGAGATATTTTTGTTTTTCAGCAGTTTCGCTACGCCACCTTTGAAAATAAGTCCAGTGACCCAATGAGAACGAATATTGAATTAAAAGTGAAAATTCAGTGCCATTTTAAATAATTCTGGTTATTATTTTGTGCAATTAAATCCAATATAATGAATTATTGAAGAAATAGAGAACGTGAATATGAGTCTGCAGGGAAAGTCATGTGCTGCCCACATTAGATTTTTTTTCGGATCATATAAACATCTAATTAGCGGCAGGATAACCCACAAGCCATGTACCTATAAAATTTTATAAAATTTTGTCAATTAGTGCTTGAGTTGGAGTGGAGACAGACTTAACGCTAAAATATTTATTTCGTGTTTTAGAGGTCAAAAAATGTATAAATCGTTCGAAAACTCGAGTTGCGATTTCAGTACTATTCCCATACATTACCATGTATTGTAGGTAAAGTAAAAATATGATTATCGTATTATCTATATAAAAAGTAAAAGTAAAAACTATTGTGAGTGAAAGTATGTAAAGGTTACAAATCATTTTCTTTCCCGACATACGTATGCATGATCATAAATACACCTATTAAGGGCGTTCTTATAGTTAATATTGTGATTCTATAGCAGATAACAATATTTACAGACTATTTTTGACCCGTAAAACGCTTAAAACTTGTCCATAGATGATTTTATCCTCAATAGTGGAACAATGCTAATATCGGAAATACTCATAGAGGCGGTTTCTGTGAGTATGCATTTGGCACTTTAAGCCTTGTTCTGTCTGAACTCAACATTCTGATTTAAGAAATTTATAATCGTCTGCGTTGTAGAACTGGATTTGTTGGGGTCCATAGAGGTTTTCAAAATTTGCAACACATAGAAATATTTCTTACTGGTATTGCAGCTACTGAATATTTCATGCTGGTTAGTATATACATTGTGAGAAACCGACCCACAAATAAACTTATTTATCACAGGAGTACGACCCTAAAGATATATGTATTTAGAAGAAATTTACTTCAAACTCTCAAATACGAGCCTACCGATAGAACGATTGTTAGGACGCTTACCATAGAAATATGGGAAATTAATCCGCAGGAAGTGAATTCTATCTTCTGCTAAGATACTACTGAGTGTTAGGATTTCGCGGTTTTCCTCAGACGTAAGATAAATACAGAAGCATGTCCTTAGTAATTCCTCCACTAAAGGTATAATTCTTAATTCTTATAGCAGTATGGTTACCATTAAATTTGTCCATAATTTTGTGTCGTTCATATTCTAAATATTTGTAATAAACCATTTTCTTCAAGATGGCGAAAAACTAGAAATTCCTTTAAAAATATGCATTTTTCTATCCTATCATATTTACTACGTACCAAACTCGAGCGCTGTTGTACAGAATGTGGAGATATTTCATAGAAATGCTGTTTTCTGGGAAATCACTCCAGTTTTTTTCACGGTGCCAAATATTTTTCGCGCTGTTATGCAGGGGAGTGTCAGTAAGGCAACGAAGCCGTGCTCATCAGAAAGGGTTGGCGCGGGAATGTATTTTCGTTTTATTTGGAGGGGATCAGATGGGATGACTGGATTTTGTCCCCTATTTCCTACTGCTATCGTTGATTCGTTATAGCAGAGCAGTATATTTTGAAGAGCTCTTATTTTTCTTTCAAATGTTTCAAAGCATCTTTAAAAAAATGAAACAAAACTACTAAGTTATTTACTTGTATCGAGCATATTAAAATTGAATATATTTTTACTTTCCCTACAACGCATGGTACCGCTACGTGACAGTGAAAATGAGACACCAAAAAGGGGTGGGCAGAAAGTGATGAAAATAGGCAAACAGAGAGAGACAGCAACGAAAAATAAGTGCTGTTTATTGCAACATAATACACCTATACACTACCCGTGACACACCTATAATACCATAATACATACACACACCCCTGACACACCTATACACTACCCAGCCACACGTTTTGCTGCCGTAAACCTTTGGGTTGGATGTGCGGTTTGGGCCTTCCACACCTATACACTGAGCGATAACACTGTCTGATCAGTAGGTTGTAGGACCACCGCGGGCAGCAAGACGTCTAGGTACAGAGCCAATAAGCGTGCAGAGGGTGTCATGAGGGATCGCCGCGGTGGCAGAGTACACAAGCGACGCCCAATCACGTTCCAGATGTGTACGACTGGTGAGAGATCAGGATAGATTGTTGGCAAGGAAGCACCTGGGTATCTTGCAAGGCATGTTGGCTGATGCTTGCCGTGTATGTGGTCGGGCGTTATCCTGCTAGTAAATGACATTGGACACCCCCTGAAGAAAGAGTAGTGTCACCGGCAGCAGCGCATCATTCTCGTATCGTTAGGCCGTCATAGTATCCTCAATACGAGCCAGAAGTGACCTGCTATCGTAGGTGATGGCACCCCAAATGATGATGCCGCGTTTTCCTGCGGTGTGGCGTTCCACAGATACGGCTGGATTGGACCTGTCACCACTTCGGCACCAGACTCGTATACGATGACTGTCATTGCTAAAACAGAAGCGTGACTCGTCTGAGAACACGACCATGTGCCATTCCGTCTTCCACGTGGCTGTATCCCGACACCATTGCAAACGGAGGCGTCTGTGTTGTTGGGAAAATGGCAGTCTTCTTAACGGATTAATTTAATTTTGAAGAGTACTTATTTTTTTTTTAATGTTCAAATCTTTAAAAAAATTATAAGTTTATTTACTTGTATCGGGCATATTAAAATTGAATATATTTTTACTTTCCCTACAACGCATGATAATATATAGAGGAAGTATTGGAATCGTGTTGAAAATCGTAACTCAAGTTTTCAACAGATCGACACATTTTGGGCATTCTGAAACACGAATCCGCCATTTTTAGCTTGACGTCTGTATGTGCCTGCCTAATTGTCTGTTTTTTTCACCTGATTCTTTGTCTGTGTGAATATATGTGTCTGTTTTTGTGTGTATATATGTATCTGTGTAATGTGTGTATCCACTCTTTCGAAAAAACTATTGGACACATTTTTACAAAATGCGGCAGGCAAGTCACTTATGAATGCCCCTGGTATTGGTTGATTCAGATAAATACCAGCACCTCCAGCACGGATTGTATAGAAATGCACGTAGGTCTATGATCTTGACTTTTTTGAAGCCTCCCATATTCGGAAGAAATATAGTAATGTAGTTAATGACTTGTCCAGCACTACATTCTAGTCCAAGGTTTGGTTGGGTGTCTTGTGTATTGTTCCTTGTTCTTTATATCTGTTCCATTTTTACCCATTTACTTTTGGGTCAGTAACTTATTTTTCGTCTTTTGATTACACGTTAGTCTTGTTCGGAATTATTTTCCCTTCTTTCTGTTGAGTTTTGGAGTAATCTAATCTTTCTTGTATGTTAGTTCTATGCTTCGGTTGTTATTCATTCTGTTATATGATTAATTCCATCAGATGGACGCTTAATTCACAACTCAGGTATATTTACCCCTCTACTTCTTCTATTTATACCCATTTCGACTTTTAGACATCGTGTTTTTCGTTTGTCTAGCAGCAATGGAAGGAATTCAACGTTTCCTTCAAACAACTTTATGTTGCATTTTTATATATCCATAAATACGTTGTTTAAGTTTTTTCGTCCTTTGAGGATATTTTTTTACTTATTAGCATACATACATATTCAAGACACTCCACCTGTACCAGTGATTCAAAACCGATGCCCATAGTCACCAAATAATGTTAACATGTTCTATAATTACTTTAAATATTTATCTGTCATAATAAATGTTATAATAAATGTCATAAATAATGTCATAAATTATGAAAATGCACTAAATCATTGAACAGGATGACTAATTAATGAAAATGACGACTTAATAAAAATTCAGTATCTTGGAAAGAAAATAAGAATCTACCATAAGAGAAAATACTTTAGGAAATAGTTTCGCATTTGGACGCCGATAGTGGTTTATCTACTATCAGAATAAACTCTTTCTTCATCTATAATGCTTGGGGAAAATTTGACGCCACATTTAGCGGAATATCGCCAACTTGGTGAGTTTTTTAAATTTTGCGAATTGACAAAAATGGCTCCAAATTGATAAGAATGTCGCCAAATTAATAAAAATGATGCTAAATCAATAATAACAAGAAAGATCAATCATGATTAAAGCATTGATTATGAAACACTTTCCAACTTCAATGCAATTTTATTTAAAAAAGTCTAAAATGCAATACATTCCTCGGTAATATTTTTAAAATTTATCTCAATACTACATTAATTTATTATATTTGAAAACTTAAACCTTCATTGAAAAAAATGAACTTCATTCAAATGACGGCATTGAAATATAAATTGCCTGGTTTAAATATGCCTAAATTGCGATACATTCCACGGTAATATTTTTAAAACTATCATAATACTACGATAATTTATTATATTTGAGAACTTCATCGAAAACAACTGAAATTAATTCAAATGAAGTCATAGAAAAAATAACATGCCTGGATCTCTCAATAAAAACAGCATTTCATTCATACCTTCCTCCCATTCATTTCATTCATCGTAATACTAAAAAATAATTTATTTTATTTTAAAATTAAGACCATGGAGCTACAAGTAATTAAACTCTATGCTTAAAACTTCATCGACAAAAAAAAAGCCATCTCTTTATAAAATCAATTAATATTTCATTCATATCAGCCATGCAGACTCCATGGGCTAAATTATTTTGTTTTAAAGAAATACAGCAATTCTAATACAACTCATTCTATATATTTCGCTGTTTACATTTTATATAAATGAAAAATAGGCTTCGTTGTAGAAATAATCAAATTTGGATAATCATTTAAACTCAAACATATTGTATTTGCGTTGTTTCAGTATGTAGATGCATAGAATTAAAGCAAAAATAAAGTAGTTTTAGGACGGATACAACACTGAATATGAATTAAAAAAAAATTAAAAAATCACGATTTTGAAACAAGATGGATGCCATACATCCTTTTGAAGTGGGTCATGTGACCTTTTCATATCATGTTCACGTGATCGTTTCATATAAGAGGTGCAATTAATATTTTAATTTTTATTTAAAAGACTACTGAATATATTTCGTTGAATTTTTTTTATATATTTTATGGAATAATTTGAATATTACCTAAAATTTTTGAAGCAATTTGTGAATTTTAAATCCGCTTAAAAAATATTTGAAAAATTAGATCCCATTGGGCTCAATGTATTTCCTTTTTTCAACCCGGGTTTAATCCAAAATTAATTGGGTGATATTATTCAATTATATTCCCATAGGTCCTACAGACCGTCTGAGCAACATACTAAAATTTCATTTTGATTAAGTCATTTTTACAGCAGTTATCGTGCTAAGAGACAGACAGACAGACAGAATGAACAAAGTCATAAACACTTTCCAACTTTGTTGTAACGTTTAACACGTAACATCTAATTGATGACAATTCAATATCTTGCGAAGAACACAACAAACACGTATTAGAATAACTCATTTCTCCGTCCGTTCGTCCGTAATGCGTGGCGAAAAATTTGGGATGATATCGCAAATTTGGCGACTTTTTAAATATTGCCAGATTAAGGAAACTGTCACCAAATTAATAAAAATATTACCAAATTAATAAAAATGACTTAAAATATGAGGCATTGTTTTGCAAATTTTTAATTTCGCCATATGAGGGCTATACCTTCTATTATATACGAAATGCGCTCTCTCCGTTTATTTGTAATACTTAAACGATACATATGGTGAACTTGGTGAATAATCCTGCGAAATAATTACCAACTTAGCGATTTTTAGCCCCAGATTAACAAAAATATCGTCAAAATTGCAAAATTGACGTCAAGTTAATGAAAACGAAGCCTAATTAATGAATTTATTATTAAAATATTTTAATATATGGACTATATTGCTTATTGAGGATGCTATCTATATTAATGATTGTTAATTTAGAGTTAAATGAAATATACGCTAATCCTGTGCGAAATAGCTTTTCATGTTGTCTGTCCATACAATATATGTATTAAATAATTTCTGCATCAATTTTTGATCAATTTCTAAACTTATAGATAACGAAAAGTTAATGTTATGTTCCTCCAAATTAGTAGTAAAATTTATCGCAAACGTTACAGACAAATGGGGAGAAAGCATTATCTTAGATACACATGAATGATTATTGGCGAATTGTTGGGTGTCAAAATACGAAACTATTACGTAAAGTATTTTCTGTCATGAATGGAACAAATTAAATCTGCTCGAATGTTGTTAACAAATTTTTCGCATAATATTGCATATGAAAAGGGAGCACATGTCACAATAGTTAATATTTTTATAATTTTATGTAATGCTTTTAATAACTTTATTTGAAAAACGTTCTATATATCAAGATCTGTTAATGCTAGTGTTCTAAAGTTTCCGTTATTCTTTTGTATTCTAAAGGATTAACAATTTATGTAATATTATTAAATATTCTGATTTTTAAATGATTTTTTCAAATTTCATTCTAAAATTTGGTGGTCTTCCAAACATTCGATTGCGCTCAAAATCAATAGAATTCCAGGATTCACAGATTGTAATGTTTGTACCAAATTTTTTTGTATATGCTCTATTTGTTCGTGGGATATCGTATCCATATACACAGAGATAAATACACTCAAACATAATCTCAAAAACGTTTGATTCGATTCCAGGGATATTTGACACGCACCCTTCCATCAAAATCTCGAATTCGAATTTTCAAGTCCTTTACAATACTTTCCCTATATAATATATACTACGTATATAGGGAAGGCAAAAATAACTTTTACACTGTACGTGATGTTTGTTAATTTACAAATTGGTATGAAGTCGGGTGTGACATCTAAATATTTAATAACATGTGTTAGAAATCCGTTCTTTCTGTACTAAACTTTCTACTTATTTGATTTACTTCATTGATAAATTATTATTTAATTAAATAATATGGGTATACACTAACAGATTTAAAATTTTTGTTACGGACCAGTAGGTCCCCGAACTATCAAAAAGTATTTTCTCTGGCTAAACATTTAGTCTTTTCTGTTGCTTTTTGAGATGCATAATGCGTACATATATGTTATATAATCCACTGAAACATTAAATATTTTTTACAGTAGGCATACATTTAAAATGTATTATTGTTTGTTATGCATATAATTATCTGTAATTTCTGCAACATTTTATTTTTCATCTTTATAATAAGGATTCCACCCCTTACCTCAAAAGAGGGGGTTCTTAAATAACAGCTCAATTTTGGTTGAAGCATACATAAAATTACACTTTGTAATACTATAATTTCAAATTCAAGCTAGATCCATTACATAGATTTCTATTTTTGGACTGTCTTGTTTTTTGTTCATTTCCTGTTACTTTTACAATTTGCCTTATTTCATAATAGGTCATTTCCGTTTTAATACAATTTAAAGATGGTGACAGTATTGGCTTTGCTATTACCAAAACTTATTACTCGCCAGTTTTGGCGAGTATTGAGCATCTTCTTACTGGTCATTTTTGAAATGGTACTCGCCAATTGAGGTAGTAAGGTCAAACATAAGGATATCCATAAGTTAACATGGATTAACATGGAAGAACATACAACTCCTGATAGAAATACCAGGAACCAAATTCACCACGTTGCTATAAATGGAGAATTTGCTAGGTCTATGACGGACCTTAAAGCAAAAAGAAGAGCGGAGGTTAGAACTGACCATTTTATGCTAACAACACTATTAAGGTTAAAATTACAGAAATGGTGTAGGAAAAATCAGAAAAGAAGAGGTGTTGGTTTCGATGTTGCAAAATTAAGGGACAGAGAAATTAGAGAAAAGTTTAGAGCTAAAGTGAGACAAAAACTTACAGTCCCGGATTGCGATGATGTGACACACGAAAACGAATCTAACAGTGTTGAAAAGAGATGGCATGATTTTGTGACAATATTTAATGAAGCTGCTGAAAATACAATCGGAAGAAAGGGAAAGACAAAAAGTAAAGATTGGATAACTGGTGAGTCTTGGAAGCTTATTGAACATAGAAGATGGATAAACATTTTGTTGGATAGTACTAGATTCAAAAGACTTTTCCACAGCTATAAAGAAAAATATAGTGTGGCGGACAAAAATGTCAAGAAAAGTATTAAAAGGGACAAGAGAAAATATTTTGATGGGATTGCTGGAGAGGCACAACATGCGGCTGAAGTAGGCCATATGAGAACAGTGTACAAGTTGGTTAAGCATATTAGCGGAGTTTATAGGAAACCCGAATGTGCAATCAGAGGCAAAGATGGTAAACTTCTGACTAAGGATGCTGAAATCTGGGCCAGGCGGAGAAAGCACTTCAGGGAGACCTTAAATGCGAAATGCGAAGATCATGCTGAGCTATGTGTGGAGACATGTAATGTACCACCTATCCTTAGCATCTCCACAGAAGAAATTTCACTGTGCGAAATTAAAGACGCCTTGAAGGTGTTGAAGTCTGGTAAAGCCTGTGGAGGTGATCTTATTGCCGCGGAAATGCTGAAAAGACGTAGAGGTAACAGCAGAGTTTTTGAAAACACTGTTTAACGGAATTTGGAAAACCGAAGGAGTCCTGGAAAAATGGAAAGAGAGTACCATTATCAAGTTACCAAAAAGGGGGGACTTATTGGTGTGATAATTTTAGAGGAATCAGTTTCATGTCTATACCTGCATAGGTTTTTGGAAGAGTCCTTATCAACTGGCTAAAAGGCGAAGTCGAGGGTATGTTGAGAGAAGAATGGACTGGATTTAGGAGAGGTGTTGGAACAACACAACAAATTTTCACCTTAGGAAATATTATTGAGCAAAGCATCGAATTCAATGCTTCTCTGTACCTGAATTTCATTGATTTCCGCAAAGCGTTTGATTCAATCAATAGAGAAACTCTGTGGAAAATTTTAGGGATTTATGATATCCCTTAAAAATTTATCAACATTATCATTGAGCTATATAAAAATAGCAAATGCTGTGTAGAGGTGAACGTATACTTAACAGAAACTGTTTTAATTGAGACTGGTGTTAAACAGGGATGCGTGATGTTAGGACTATTATTTATAATAGTAATTGACTGGATCATGAAAAGAACTATCATAAATAAGAGGCGATGCATCATATAGAACTTCACATCGGTATTGGAAGATCTAGACTTTGCTGATGATATTGTCTTGATGTCCTCGAGATTAGATGATTTACAGCAGGAACATGCTAAAGAGGTTGGTCTTCATATCAACAAAAACAAAACTAAAGTATTGAGATTAAAAGAAAAATTATCAAACAGTATTGTTTTGGATAATGACCCTATTGAAGATGTGGATACGTTTACCTATATTGGTGTCATGGTGGGTAAAACGGGTGGAACTGATGAGGAGATCATAAAGTAGAATTGCTAAGGCCCAAAATTGTTTTCGTGGGCTCAACAAAGTGTGGAGAGCTTCGGAGATAAACCTCAAGACTAAACTAAATTTGTTCAATGCCTTTGTGCAGAGTGTGCTGTTATATGTAGCAGAAACGTGGAAAGTGACTAAATCCCAAAGTGCCAAACTTAATGCCTGGCAGGACAAGTGCCTTAGGAGAATACTAGGAATTTTTTGGCCTAACACAATATCAAATGAGAACCTATATAAAGGACCAATTTAAAGCCCATTGAATATGACATCAAATATCGAAGATGGAAATGGGTAGGCCATGTTTTGAGAATGTCATGTTTTGAGAATGGATAGCATTCCCGCCGTTGCCCTGGACTGGGAACTTGAGGGCAAGCGGACAAGTGGTAGACCGAAGTTAACTTGGAGACGGTTGGTGGAGAGTGAGAGAAACCAGACGGGATGGGCGAGCTGGGCTGAAGTGAGAGCTACTGCACGCGAGCGACGTGTTTGGAAATCTAAGCTGAAGGCCTTAAGTGCCACTTAGGCACGAAGAGAATGATGATGGTGACTCGCCAATCGACTAGGGTCGAGTGCTAATTTGCAGCTATATTACACATAAGTTACATTTTATGATATAAATATTTTGCCTCACTAATTTAAATATGTTTTAAAACAGCTACAGCTGAATGTATTTCAGATTTTGATATGTTTAAAATATTATGAAATCAAACAATATAGTACAAAAGAATTATTTCGTTTAGCCTTACAAAAATACTAGTAAAAATATTCGAAACATCTTAGCCTAAAACAAAATGGCCAGTGTTTTGCTTCAGCTATTTCTCATGTCAAAAAATTAATGTGTTTCGAAAATAATTTTTAAAGACCGTAATTGCCTTTTACAAGAACCACAATGGCAATTTAAAATTTTATTCCTAACCATATTTCGCCATAGAGCAATAATTCCCACTAAAACTTCTGTGTTTGAAATAACTTTAATGGAATTACTTTAGGCATAAAAATATAAAAAAAATGCATTAACGTGTGAGTTTCCAGCTTATTTACAACTGGTATGTGGCGCAAAAATTAAAATATTTAAGTTTTTTTTACTGCAGTTGGCGAGATTAAATTTTAACTCAAAATTCTTCAAAAGTTATAGTTGCATAATTTCTTTAAAAAATAGTAAAAATGGAATTGAAATACATGTTAGTTACTTTGGTTCCTAGGGCAGGTGCATTGTAAATGTAATTTTCAAAATATATTTGTTCAGTATTTCACGTGAGTAACATTTAAATTTCAGAAATACTAATTTAAGATCATTTTCTGACAAATCTATTTCCTCTCTATATACTAAATGTTTATGTTGTCGTCTTTTTTTTATCAACTTCTCCTGTAATACTATATAAGAAAAGCCATTCGCTCCGTCTTTTGTCGGTTTGTTCGACTTGGCGTCAAGACAAGTTGGTAACTCCGAAAACGAATGTTTTCCCAAAATTTGAGAAATATATATCTACGACTGTCTGTGGGCGTGGTATATAACAAATAAATTAAGGGATTTAACTATAATATAGTACGATATTTTCGGTTTATAAACGGCAGATACATATTTATTTTCAGAGAGACAGAAGAAGGCGAAGGCTTTATAATTTTTTCGAAAAATGGGTTTGGTCATTTTCATTATATGTGTAATACGTTAGAATAATAGTTTTATTATATACGTAATACATTATCATAATAATATATACGTAAATAAATCGAATATATGACTTTATTACGCTAAACGACCAATTACTTGACTGTTGTTTTTATTAAGAAAACTTAAGTAGTAAATTGGCACAATATCGCCAACTTGACGATATTTTCACAAAGTCGCCAAAGTTCAGAAAAACTAATTTGAAATAAACCCCTAACTATATTCTAATATTAAATTTGTAAATAAATACTAAATTTTTACATTTTCATATATTTCCTTAATTTTTCCTGAAATATTATATAAGAAAAGCCATTTTCCCTTGCATATGGCCGTCTCACTTGGTGACTAATTTGATGACGATTTTTGTGACCTTGGCATCAAATGTTTTGGCGAATATAACGAAATATCGAAATTTTCGCAACTTTTTTAAATATGCTGCCAAATTGAAGAAAATGTCAGAAAAATTGACAAAAACTCAGCATATATGAAAATTTTTATGTATCAAAAATCCCTACTGATTTGCTTTAAAAACACGGCCATCTAGAATGAAAGATAAATGTTGTTAAGCCACGACTATAGAAACCGTATTTTCCCTTTCATAAAACCCGTTCACCCCCCTCAGTTCCTCTATCGCCAGGGAGCAGAAACTTGTCTCGCAATCTTTCACCGATAGCGATCGAAATTTGGAATCGTCACTTTTGTGGAGCCACTTTAAAAAATTCATAAAACACACAGAATATTTCTGAGCAATTAGAACAAAGAAGAAAGATCAATCATGCATAAAGTATTGATTATGGCACACTTTCCAACTGCCCGTCCGTCCATTAAGCTGCTCTATGTCTCCGGATGAGTCGATCGGCTTGGGCTTTTGCCACTTTCCAACTGCAATGCAATTTCATTTAAACATCTCTAAATGCGATACATTCATCCATAATATTCTAAAAATTATCACAATACTACAATAATTTATTATATTTGAAAATTTAATCAACTTCAATGAAACTTCAAACTTCATTGAAAAAAAAAATGAAATTTATTCCAATGACTTCATCGAAATATAAATCGCCGGGCTCTCTATGAAAAAGCAGTAAATATTTCATTCATGCATTTTGTTTCATTCATCACAGTACTACAATAATATATTTTACTTAAAAACTTAAAGTCATGGAGGTAAAAGTAATTCAACTCTATGCTCAAAACTTCATTGAAAAAGTCTGATATAAAATCGTCTGCGTCTCTATGCAAAATAAAATAATGTTTCATTCATATCAGCTATATTAAAGACTCTAAAGAGCTAAATAATTTTGCATTAAAGAAATTCAGCAATTCTTATACAACTCATCTTACAGCTTCATGTGTTTACATTCTCTAAAAGTGAAAATTAAGCTTTGTTGTAGAAATAATCAAAGCTTAATGATCATTTAAACTCAAATATATTCTAATTACGTTGTTTCAAAATACAGATGCACAGAAATTAAACAAAAATAAAGAGGTTTTAAGACGGATACAACACTAAATATGTATTAAAAAGAACTTTAAAAATCACGATTTTGATACAAAATGGATGGCATTGATCGTTTAATCTCAAATATATTGTAATTGCTCTATTTCAGAATATGAATGCACAGAAATTAAGTAAAAATAAGTCAGTTTTAGGACTGATTCAACACTAAATATAAAATAAAAATAACTTTAAAAATCACGATTTTGATACAAGATGAATGCCATATTTCATTTTCAAGTGGATCACGTGATCTCTTCATATGACATGGGTGTAATTATTATTTTAAGTTTTATTTAAAATACTACCAAATATATTTTGCTAAATTTTTAACACTTTACAACATAGTTGAAAAGTGTTTATGACTTTGTTCATTCTGTCTGTCTTTCTGTCTGTCCCATAGCACGATAACTGCCGTAAAAATGAATTAATCAAAATGAAATTTTAGTATGTTGTTCAGACGGTCTGTGGGACCTATGGGAATATAAATAAATAATATCACCCAATTAGTGTTTCATTGAACCGGGATTGAAAAAACGAAATACATTGAACCCTACGGGACCTAATTTTTCAAACATTTTTTAAACAAATTTAAAATTCACAAATTGCTTCGAAATTTTTAGTAAATATTCACATTATCCCACAAAATATATAAAAAAATTTTAGTAAAATATATTAAGTAGTTTTTTAATTAAAAAGTATTTAATATAGGGAAAAAACAAATTCAATTAAATTCTGACTTTTGGGATATATTCCAGAAAGAAAAAATAGATATATTATATAATAAATATCTTTCTAAGAGTTTAACAATTTGTATATGAGAGAGGCTTCACATTTTAAAATAAATTAGGTAGATAACAACTTTTCAATTTTTTTAAAATTTTATATAACTCTTCATGATATACTTATTTGATGGCATTTTTAATGCACTTTCTTGCGTCCTAGAGAGTTAAAATTTGGTACACAGCTTAAATTTGTTGAACATTTTATTCTACAAAAATTTGGTGGATCTTTAAATATAGATCTTACATTTTTTTCGAAATGGCCTGCAAATAATCCCCGATCACTTCTATAAATCATTGTTGTAATATTGTTAAAAATTCTGATGTGGGCAGCACATGTCTTTCCCTGCACACTCATATTCACGTTCTCTTTATTTCTTCAATAATAATTTGAGTTTATCTGCACAAAATAACAGTCATAAGTATTTTAAATGACACTGAATTTGCACGTTAAACTTAAGTTTGGTTCTCATTTGATACCTGGACTTATTGTCAAAGGTGGCGTAGCGAAAACGCGAAAAAAATAGAATATCTTAAGAACGGCTAGTCCTAGAGTAATGGGGTTAGTCTTATTATTTTTATTGTCAAAAATCACGTATAAAATAGGAATTTAATTGATATAATTGAGCACGCGTATTCTTATTTTTATATTTAACGATTTTTGCGTTCCATTTCGCAAAAATAGCCCGTTCCTTTTTCCCGAATCGTACAAGAATAACCTACAAATGATTTATATACCAAATTTTATAAAATTTGGTATATAAATCACTTGTAGGTTATTGAAATATTATACACCAAATTTTGTTAAATTTGTTCCATTTGTTTTTAGCTAGAGTGGATAAAGGCAATTTCTGCCGGCCATTTCGCAAAGAAGGCAGATTCTTTTATTACGAATTGTACTATAATCTAATGAACATCAGGATTTCCCAGAAAAAAACATACCTACCAAATTTTATGAAATTCGATCCATTAGTTTTTCAATTAAAATGGATGTAATATCCTCACAGGCACACAGAAATATACACAGATACACCCTTACACACACAGACGTCTTCCTAAAAATAGTTTTTTCGTGTTCTAGAAGTGCCAAAACGTGCAGATCCTTCGAAAATTCGAGTTCCGATCTTCGGCACGATTCCAATACTTTAAATACATACACACACACACATATATTATCTGTGTATATGTGTATTATCTGTATATCTAAATTCCGTGTCTATGCAATTACAATAGTTGTGATTTTAAATGATCCCTAAACATTTATCATTTCTTCAACGAAGCCTAATTTTAACTTATGCAGAATGCAAATATCTCAAGCGATTGTAGGGTGAGTTACATAAGAATTGCTGAATTTTTTTCACACAAAATTATTTAACTCTGGAGTCTGGAATACAAGTTATATAAATGAAATATTCCTTGATTTTGCATAGAGAATCAGATGATTTATATTTCGATACAGTTTTAAATATTTAAGTATAATAAATTACTGTAGTACTGTGATAATGTAAAAGATATCACCACTGGATGTATCACATTTTAGAAATTTTTAAAGGAAATTGCATTTCAGTTGGAAAGTGTTTCATAATCAGTACTTATGCATGATTGATCTTTCTTGTTTTATATTTTTTGTGGGATAATTTGAATATTTCCTAAAACTTCCGAAGCAATTTGTGAATTTTAAATCCGTTTAAAAAATAATTGAAAAATTAGATCCTATAGGGTTCAATGTATTTCATTTCTTCAACCTGGTTTCAATCCAAAACTAATTGGGGGATATTACTCATTTATATTCCCATAGGTCCCACAGACCGTCTGGACAACATACTAAAATGTCATTTTGATAAAGTAATTTCTATGTAGTTATCGTGCGAATAGACACACAGATAGATAGACAGAATGAACAAAGTCATAAACACTTTTCAACTATGTTGTAAAGTGTTAAAAATAGAATGTAATGATAATACATCATATTCATGCCAAGAGTTATAATCGTTTGATTCAAATAACCCATGCACAATGAAATATGTAATATGAGTACATAAATTGCGCATATTTCTATTAATTTCGACTTTTAATGTAAAGAAATTATTTTGCGAATTTAAATGAAAACTATTTGTAAAAACCAATTTTTAACACTTTACAACATATTTGAAAAGTGTTTATGACTTTGTTTATTCAGTCTGTCTGTATGTCTGTCTGTTAGCAAGATAACTGCCTTAAAAATGAATTTATCAAAATGAAATTTTAGTGTGTTGTTCATATGATCTGTGGGACCCATGGGAATATAAATGAATAATATCACCCAATTAGTAATGGATTGAAACCGGGTTGAAAAAAAGAAATACATTAAACCCTTTTGGACCTAATTTTTCAAAAAAATTTTAAGCTGATTCAAAATTCACAAATTGTTTCGAAACTTTTAGGAAACATTCAAATTATCCCATAAAATATGTAACATTTTCAGCAGAATATATTCAGTAGTTTTTTAAATAAAAATTATAATAATAATTACACCTTTTATATGAAGAGATCACTTGGCCATTATATGAAGAGATCACGTGACCCGCTTCAAAATTAGATATGACATCCATCTTGTGTCAAAATCGTAATTTTTAAAGTTCTTTTCAATTCATATTTAGCGTTGTATCTGTCCTAAAATCGCTTTATTTTTGCTTAAATTTTGAGCATCTGCATATTGAAACAACGCAATTACGATATATTTGAGTTTCAATGATCATCCAAATTTGATTATTTTTACAACGAAGTCTAATTTTCAATTATGGAGAATATACATACCAAAAGATGTTGAATGAGTTGTATAAGAATTGCTACATTTCTTTAAAACAAAATTACTTAGCTCATGGAGTCTGCGATATATACCTGATATGAATGAAATATTTATTGATTTTACACAAAGAAGCAGACGATTTTTTCGATGCAGTTTTAAGCATAGAGTTTAATTACTTGTATATCCATGGTCTTAAGTTTTTAATTAAAATAAATTATTATAGCAGTGTGATGAATGAAATGAATGGAAAAAAGTTTTTGAATAAAATGCTGTTTTATAGAGAGAGCCAGGCGTATTATATTTCGATGACGTTATTTGAATAAATTTCATTTGTTCCCGGTGAAGTTTTCAAATATAATAAATTATTGTATAATTATGATCATTTTGAAACTATTACCGAGGAATGTATCGCATTTCAGAGATGTTTAAACCAGGCAATTTATATTTCAATGCCGGCATTTGAATGAAGTTCATTTTTTTCGATGAAGTTTTATGTTTTCAAATATAATAAATTCATGTAGTATTGTGATAATTTTTAAAATATTACCGAGGAATATATCGTATTTCTGAGATGTTTAAATAAAATTGCATTGAAGTTGGAAAATGTTTCTTAATCAATGCTTTATGCATGATTGAACTTTCTTGTTGTTTTTTTCGATGGTTTCAAGATGATTCGATAATACTTTGCGATAACACTTTCGATCACTATGAAACAGATTTATGTGAAAGTCTCCAGAAATGACTCGTCAACATAAAAAGTGCTATAAAACTAAAATTGAATGCGAATTTGGTAAAAAATTCGAATTCAATTTTCAGGCCAAAATTGTGTCTTTGAGCATGAAGTTAACACTGCCCCGACTTCCGTTGCTGTAGCCCGCTTAGAGTTTACTCTATGCAAACAACAGACAGTACCAAAATCTAATCAGCACCAGGGTCATAAGTGATCGACCAAATTTTATGAAATTTGATCAATTAGTTTTTGAATTAGAGTGGATGCGTACTGTGCACTGACGTCACGCTAGAAATAGATTTTTTGTGTTCTCGGTGTTTAAAACATTTAGATGCGTCGAAAACTCGAATTGCGATTTTCGATATGATTCTAATACGTGGGAAAGTGAAAAATCTGTTGTGGGCAGCACATGACTTTCTCACGTTCAGATTTATATTCACGTTCTATTTATTTTTTCAATAATTCATTATATTGAGTTTAATTGCACAAAATAACTTCCATAATTATTTAAAATGACACAGAATTTGCAGTTTTAATTCATTTTTTTTCTTAGTTGGTAGCTGCTTTTTTTCAACGGTGGATTAGCGAAAAAACTAAAATATCTCGAAAACGGTTAGACCTAGTGTAAGTGGGATTTGTCTTATTCTCTTCATTGTTAAAAATTTCGTATAAAACAAGGATTTAATTGATATATTTGAGCATACATAGTTTTTTATTTTAGATTTTGATGATTTTTACGGGCCATTTCGCAAAAAAGGCAGGTTATTGTTTTTCGAATCGTACCAAAATCTAATCAGCATCCGGGTAACCTACACGTGAGTTATATACCAAATTTTGTAAAATTTGATCTATTAGTTTTTTTAGCTGGAGTGGATGCAGGCAATTTTTGCGGATCATTTCGCAAAATAAGACGGGTTGTTTATTTATAAACCGTACCCAAAACTAATTAGCACCAAGGTCTCACACAAGAGTCTTACCTACCAAATTTCATGAAAATCGGTCAATTAGTTTTAAAGTTAGAGTGGATACATACATTGCACAGACAGACACACAGCCCCACACACACACACACAGACAGATACACACACACAGATAGACACACACACACACATACAGTCGTTACTCTAAAAATAGTGTTCTCGAGGTCCAAAATGTGTAGATCTTTCAAAAACTCGAGTTGCTATTTTTTACATGATTCCAATACTTCCCCTATACATTACAATGTATTGCAGGGAAAGTAAAAATGTGGTGTGGGCCACACATGACATTTCCTGCAGACTTCTACCCACATTCTCTTTATTTTAATTAAATTTAATTAAATTTTAATTCAATTTTCGTTCTCATTTTGTAACTGGACTTATTTTCAAAGGTGGAGTAGAGAAATTACGAAAAAACTAAAATATCTCGAGAACGGCTAGATTTGGTGTAATGGGGTTAGCCTCTTATTATTTTCTTCGTTAAAAATTACGTATAAAACAAGCATTTAATGGATATACTTGAGCATGCGTAGTTTTTCATTTTAGATTTTGACGATTTTTGCTGGCTATTTTGCAAAAAAAGGCAAGTTATTTCTTCCGAATCGTACCATAATCTAATCAGCACCAGGGTGACCTACAAGAGACTTATCTAACGAATTTTGTGAAATTCGGTCCATTAGTTTTTTAGTTAGAATGGATACGAACTTTTGCGGGCCATTTCGCAAAAAAAAATGTGGGTTCTTTTATCACGAATCGTATCCAAAACTAATCAGCACTAGATTGGCCCACAAGTGACTTACTTACTAAATTTTATGAAATTCGGTCAATTAGTTTTTTAGTTAGAGTGGATACAAAATCTGCACAGACAGACAGACACACACACAGACACACTCACAGACACCAACACAGACACATCTACAGACACACACAGAGGCACATGCACAGACGTCACGCTAAAATTGTTTTTTTCGTATTCTAGATGTCCCGAAAAGTGTAGATCCGTCGAAAACTCGAGTTGCGATTTTCAGCATGATTCCAATACTTTCCCTATACATTACCATGTATTGCAGGGAAAGTGAAAATTCTTAGTTCCGTCAGAAATAAAATGTACGTTCCATTTGCCACAATATGAATACGGTATCAATTTCATATAATCTTAATTATAAATTAAAAGAAAATATTATATATATATATATATATATATATATATATATATATATATATATATATTAACCAAATAAATATTATCTTTAAAGTCTGAACAATCATAATCTAGTATACTCTGTGAACTGTAAATACTTTTAATCGAATTATGAATATCGAAATAGCACGATTAAAACAGAAATGAAGATTGAAGATTGTAAAATGGAACGATATACGTTCAATACTATAGATTTATATAGAAAATAACGTAAATTGCTGCGCAAACGGAATATAAAGAGCATACTATCGTTTCGAAAAAGATTATTGGATGTTCTTTATTAGTGGGATAGAGCTAAGAACTACAGGCAGGATGAGATTACCACTTGCTGGCGACTGCAAGTGGTAATCTCATCCCTCAATTATGGCAGAGGTAGTGCAACTTAATGAGAGCAAGAGAAAGAAACTCTAAAAATAGGATGCGACAATTTATACGTTTAACATCATATTTGCGCAGTATTTTTCAGTGACCTGTTTCTTTTATTTTTTTATATTTTCGTGGACTTAAGTTACTCTCTGTGTTTATTATGTACTTACTTGAAAACAGAAACAATTTAAAATAATGGTAACGTGCAGAATCACAACTGTCAGTTACATCATACAGTTACAGTTTTCTAGGTATAGATATATTATCTGCAAATTACAAAAATATTCCTGGTAATTTCCATTTTTTAACAAACTTGAAAAATAGTTCAGACAATATTATTAAAATACAAAATTTTATGTTCTATCAGAAAAAATATATGAAAAAATATAAAATACAAAATAATACGTTTTAACATGTGGGAATGTGATTCATACACAATGCAACTCCTAACTATAGTGCACATAGGACGGAAAATCAGCGCATTCAAATATCCAGGACTCTTTTTGCCATCCAATTTACTTAGCATACAGTCGTTCAAGTTTTATTCCGGCCGATACAGCGTGTACACCATGAAGTGGGTTACCTTACACCTTTCTGGTAGGTCGAACGGTCTGGGCCTCAACAACAACAACAACACCATGAAGTGGGAAATATAACATTGTTGCATAAGGCAATAAAAGTCAGATGTCTGTCGCATTCAGAAGTGATTTCAGACGAGTATTCACTTTCTATTGACCAACAAGGCAACCGTTTTCCTTCTTAATTTCTAGTGTAAAATCATTGTTTTAGTAACAGTTTAGTTTAAGCTGTATAATATAATAGCCAGAGGCGCTATATTTTTCCTCGTTATCGTAAATGCGCATCTAACTTCACTCAATAAGTCTCCGGTCTGACACATATATGGCAACACTGTTGACAGACCCATATGATTTCTGTATAGTACTAACCTTCAAACGACACGTGTTAAAATTTCATGACATTCTGACAATTATTTTATAGGTTACAATGGTTTTAGTGACCCCAGTTTTGTAATTTTCAAAACAATGGATAAAAAAGAATTTCGTGTGTTGTTTAAACATTGTTTTTTAATGGGGAAAAATACTGTTGAAGCCAAACAGTGGCTTGATAAGCGTTATGGAGACTCTGCACCAAGGATATCAGCTATTATTGACTGGTATGCTGAATTTAAACGCGGTCGTACAAACACCGATGGTGCTGAACGCTCTGGTCGCCCAAAATCGGCAGTTGTTTCGGAAAACATAAAAAAAGTCCACAAAATAATTTTGAAAGACCGTAAAGTGAAGTTGCGTGAGATAGCTGACACCTTAAAAATATCAGAAAGTAGTGTATTTACAATTTTACACGAAACTTTGAGCATGCGTAAGTTGCTTTCGAAGTGGGTGCCGCGTTTGCTCACACCGGACCAAAAACAACAACGCATTGACGATTCAGAGCGCTGTTTGGAGCTATTCAAGCGAGCTAAGAAGGATTTCTTGCGTTGGTATGTGACAATGGATGAAACATGGATCCATTACTACACACCTGAATCAAAAATATCGTCAGCTGAGTGAACAGCAGCCGGTGAAAGTCGTCCAAAGCGACCCAAAACTCAAAAGTCAGCTGATAAGGTTATGGCATCCGTATTTTGGGACGCGCATGATATTTTATTCATCGACTATCTTGAGAAAGGTAAAACTATCAATAGCGAATATTACATGGCATTATTGGATCGATTGAGTGTAGAAATCAAGAAAAAACGGCCTCACATGCAAAAGAAAAAAGTGCTATTCCACCAAGATAATGCTCCGTGTCACAAGTCGATGAAAACGATGGTTAAATTATATGAATTAAGCTTCGAATTGCTTCCTCACTCAACGTACTCTCCAGATCTGGCCCCCAGCGACTACTGGCTTTCTACAGACATCAAAAAGATGCTCTAGGGAAATAAATTAGGCTCAGATGAAGAAGTGATTGCCGAAACTGAGGTCTATTTTTAGAGCAAAGACAAATCGTTGTACAAAAAAGGTATCAAAAGTCAGAGGAACGTTGGAATGAATGTATCACTCTTGAAGGAGAGTATGTTGATGACTAAAGTCGAATTTCTAAAAAAAATTGTTTTTCTTAGTTAGACCGGAGACTTATTGAGTGGGCCTTGCATAAGTTGAATTACTAGTTTCATGTTACACTTAATAATAGTGCTGCATAATATAAACAGCATTACAATGGAATTGTAATTTATGACAAATTGATTTTATCGCTATTAAGGTCATATAGACCTCGCACGTTATTATTTAACTGAAATAATCATCTTAGTACTCAGGGAAAGTACTACACTTCAAACATACGGTGTTTTTATTTAATATATTTTGAATATATATTTAACTTCGAAGAATGAATATTTCAAACTGTTTCCCAGTAACGATATTTCACTTTCTCATCAACATTACCACATTCGTTACAAATGGTTGCAAATACAACCATTTTTTACACTGCTGAAAATATTTTGACTTCTCAATTGTCATCATAAGAAAGTATCATGGATGTGAATAAAACAACGCAGCAATAGATCCTTTACAACGAATCAAAGACAAAGTTAGCATTTGTTTGTCTCCGTAATATATATGTCACTAAATCACATTTGGTAGTATACTTTAGATTATTAGAAGCACTGGAATAATACGATTCCGAGAGTTTGTATATTTCTGGATTATGTTGGTAACTTTTGTAAAGCTAATGCATTTTTACTTACCCTAAAATGCCTGGTAATGTATGGGAAAAGTATTGGAATCATGCCGAAAATCGTAACTCGAGTTTTCGACGGATCTACATGTTTTGGGAACTTTAGAACACGGAAAAACCATTTTTACCGTAACGGGTGTGTGTGTGTGTCTGTCTGTGCAGTATATGTATCCACTCTCTAACTCAAAAAATAAATCACTACATTTCACAAAATTTAGTAGATACGTCACATGTTCATTTCCCTAGTACTGATTCAATTTTGGTATAATTCGAGATAAAAAGCTGTCTTTTTTGCAAAATGGCCCGCAAAAAATTACTGTATTCGCTCTAAATGAAATAGTAAGTGACCAAATTTCACAAAATTTGGCAGATAAGTCATTTATCTGTTACTCCATTGCTGATTCGATCTGTGTGTTACATGCAATTTGTGATAATGAAAAAAATAAGACACACCCTATTACTCTAGGACTAGCCGTTCTTGAGATATTTTAGTTTCTTCGCATTTTTACTACGCTGATTTTGAAAATAAGTCCAGTTACTTAATAAAAACGAAAGCTGAATTAAAAGAGTAAATTCAGTGCATTTTTCATTGTTTATACATGTTATTTAGCGCAATTAAATTAAATTTAATGAATTATTAATGAAATAAAGAGAATGAATTTGAGTTTGCAGGGAAAAATCATATGCTGCTCTCATCAGATTTTTACTTACCTTCTATACAATAATGTATAAGGAAAGTATTGTGACGGGGTCGAAAATTCGAATTCGAGTTTTCGACGGGAGAGCACGTTACAAGCAACCCTGATCACGAATCGAACAGTTTTGAAGTGATGTCTGTGTGTGTGTGTGTGTGTGTGTGTGTCAGTCAGTCACTCACTCACTCAGTGAGTGAGCCTATGGAGACGCTAACTGACGAACGAATGGACCGATTCGAATGAAATATGATACAAAAATTACAATCTGTAAACACTGGAAGCTTATTGTTTTTATACGCAATCGAATGTTCAGAACCGCCCTAAATTGTCGAGTGAAATTTTGAAAAAATCGTCAAAAAATCAAAACCTCTAATAAAGTTACACAAATAGACATTGCTTATGTAATTTTCATTAGAAAACGATTGACATAAACTTTCGAACACTAACATGAACCGTTCTCGAGATATTGCACATTTTTCAAATACATTATCAAAAAATCATATAAAATACAAAAATATATTTCTTATTGAGAAACATGTTCACTTTTCATATGTAATATCATGCGATAAATTTGGTGACATCATTCTCCTGGATCTAGCTCGTTCCATTCATGAACAAAAATACTTTGAGTAATACTTTTGTATTTGAACGCCAATATTCATTTATCTGCTGTAAGAATAACTTATTTCTCCGTCCATCACGCTTGGCGAGATTTTGACGACGAATTTGGTGGAATGTCGCCCACTTGGCGACTTTTTAAATGTTGCCAAATTAACGAAAAAGTCGCCAAATTGATAAAAATGACGCTAAATCAATGAAAATGTCGACTCATTGACGAAAATTCAATATCTTGGAAAGAATATAAATATCTACTATAAAAATAATATATTATTTTTTTACTGTAAAAGTAGTAAGTTCATTGCATTATATGAGGAAAGTCATGTGCTGCTCACGTCAGAGTTTTATACTATTAGTTCGTCGCATTACTGTGCAGAACAAATCATAACCCTTCAAATATATACAGCAGTACATGTATTTAAAAAATACTCACAGTATTTCAACGTTATAACACAGTACCATAAAAAGATATTACTTTCCTTATATACATAATATAATGTATTTATGACAGTATTGTGATGGGGTCGAAAATTCGAATTCAAATTTTCGACGATAGAACACGTTTCAAGCATCCCTGATAACGAATCGAAAATTTTTGGGGTGATGTCTCTGTGTGCGTGTGAGTCAATGAGTCTGTGGAGACAATATCTCTCGAACGAATGGAGCGATCTGAATGACATTTGGTACAAAAATTGCAATCCATGAATGCTGGAATCCTATTGTTTTAAAACACAATTGAATGCTCAGAATCCTCTAAATTTTCGAGTGAAATCTTGAAAATATCATCAAAAAATTAAAACCTTTAAAAAAGTTACGCAAGTAGATGTTGCTTATATAATTTTTCCTTAGAAAACGATTGACATAAACTTTAGAACGCTAGCATGAACCGCTCTCGAGATATTGCACATTTCTCAAATAAATATATCAAAAAATCCCATAAATAAAAAAAATATTAACTGTTGAGAAACTTGTTCATATTTCATATGTAATATCATGTGATAAAGTTAGTGATATCATTTTCGTGGATCTAGTTTGTTCCATTCATGAGGGAAGATACTTTGAGGAATAGGTACTTTGAGTAGTACGCCAATGGTCATTTATCTGCTATAAAAAATAAAGTATTTCTCTGTCCATAATGCTTGGTGAGATTTTGGCGATGAATTTGGCGAAATGTCACCAACTTGGCGACTTTTTAAATGTTGTCAAATTAACAAAATTCTCGCCAAATCGATAAAAATGACGCTAATAATGAAAATGACGACTAATTGATGAAAATTAAATGTCTTGGAAAGACTATAATTATCTACTATAAGAATTATCTAATGTAAAAGTAGTAAATTCATTGCATTATATAAGGAAAGTCATGTGCTGCCCACATCAGATTTTTTAGTTTGCAGTTGAAAAGGTAATGACTTGAGATGAAGTTTGAAGAAGAATAAAATAATAATTATAATATTTTGTATTCACTCTTAATATATAGATATTGCTATTTAATTTGCAAAATCGACGCACTTTATGAATAAACGTGTAGTATGTTTTGAGATATACAATGAATGATCTTACAAAGTACCATCTTAATCAATACCAGCTTAATCAATGATTTAAGAAATGATACCAACTGATTCTCACAAGTTGCTCACTATAAAAGTATCGTATATGTGTGGCATTTGGAGTTTTGTACATAACCGTTTGGGACGAGACAGCTTTCGTCAATTTCTTTCCGCAGTTAAATATTGCCCACACGAATCTTTTGTTGTTGATGTTGAGACCCAGACCGTCCGACCTACCAGAAAGGTGTAAGGTAACTGTATGGACGGCCGGAAAGTGCCACCCAATTTAGACCGGAACCCAGTGGGGGAGGCATCCACAGGGACCGTACCCTCCTTCCCCTACCACCAACCCCTCGGAAGGACTTACGGACCCACATGTTTAACGTGATCGTACTCCGCATAAACACGGCGGCATTTGTGGCAGCGTGCAAATCTAGCGCGCAAACCACGGGGATACCGCACCCGAGATGGCCAACAGCACGCGGCGTTCCGAGGTGGTCACCCACCAAGTACTAACCGCGCCCGATGCTGCTTGACTTCGGTGATCTAACGAGAACCGGTGTTTTCAGCACGGTACGGCCGTTGGCCCACACGAATCTTTTGTGACATAATTTACTTAGTCTGTTGCTGAACTGAACTTTGTGTTATATCACTACCACCTGTGCCTGAAATAAGAGGCGAGAAAACTATTCACCCTTTAAAACCGGTCTTTAATTTACATATACGGAAGCACGTCATGTTCTGAATATTGCAAAGCAAGTACGAATTCGTCTGCTGTGGTATTTAATTACCGTTTACAAATCTTGGGATTTCTTCCACTTGTTTGCGGTTGCTCAATTATAGCCGAAGATTGCTTAATCATCTCCTTTAGGTGTAATGCACTCATTTGGGCTTAGTACCTTCAATCCGTTCGTGTAGCTGATGGGAGTCCTCTGTTTGTCACATGGCGCATATAACCGCCCCCTTGCCTCTGATCGCTGACGCTCTCTCACCACGGAACTGAGGTCATCCGCCTGTTTTTTGCCGCTGATTCCTTCACAAAGCGTTATCCACACTTTTTAATTCTCCGCTAGGGGCGCTGAAATTACATTTATTCGATCAGACACGGTCACTTTACTATACGCACAGCCGACGTGTACACTCATGGACTTTTCCTTACAAAGATATTGGAATGCTTAAAGACCTGCATATTGATCAAAATCCAATTCTAACAACTCCCAGAGATTCATCTTCCATGCGTTTATGATTAGATTTATATTTATTTTTGCATATAATCATTTAATTTTCCATTTTTCCACACTTTTAAGAATAAAGAACGAAGTCTAAATATATCATTTTTATTTTAATGTTCAATCACTATACAATTGATCTACATATACTTGATTTTTTTTCTACAATGGAAAATAAGCATTCCTAACAGAACCATGTATTTTTACGACATTCCATCTTTAGGACAAATTTATTTAAGCGTGAAATAGGTTGCGCCTTGTTTGAAGTTGTGCAGGAAAAATATGCAAATACGCAAAAAAGAAAAAATGTAATTCCGAGGCCAACGTCTCCGAACTTCATATGTGAATGCATACAAGAATATTCAGATGTAAAGAGTGTTTTAAAAATCGAACATTCGTATTCTATATATTTTACTTTTTAGCATGGTATATATAAAAAAATATCATTATATGGTGCAAGAGTTGACACTTGAATTGTGATGGTTAATGTTTAATGGCAGTGAATGATTGATGTATGAGTAATACCAAATTTAGCCCTGTACCATACAGCTACGAAATAATACAGCTATACATATTCCTACAGCTATAAAAAAATTATCTTATATCAAGAGAACACGGGTTTCACTTCATAGAAAAAAATATAGTCTCAGTAGCCCAATTATTTCAGTAAACAAGTATATGAAAACAATCATAGATTCTTTAAATATGTAAGTCTTATAATCGTTTTTCTTTCAAATTTACAATGTTTTGACTTAGGCGTTAGCGAATATTCGAATGAGAGCTGACGTTATTTTTCTTCCTAACGTGATTAATTTTGAGCCGTTCGACCCTGTTTCAGAAAAAAAGCACGTTTCCCTGATACTCGAATGAGAGATTTTCAAAAATTCTGGAACTTTTGAGGGAATTTGGCGAAAAGATGACTTTTCTTTTATTCAACTTCTTTGTATCAAGAAAGCAGAGCTGCAAAATATCGTTGAGGGAATTTTTTCCATCCAGTTTTCGTTCGACATACCCGTGGGTACGCAGAAATCTGCTTTTGATGGCGAGGTGATGGGTATTTGTGTAGCCATGAGACAGATAAATGCCCCAAATTTCTGCTACGACAGAATGGTCATTTTCTCGGGCTCAAGGGCAGCACTACAGGCTATTGGATCAGGGGCTTGCCCAACCTCAGAGGAAATCCTTGAATGCCAAATTCTTTTGGAAAGAATTAGACTAGGGGATAAAGAAATTGCCTTACAATGGATCCCCGGATATTATGGTCTTTACGTAAACGACCAGGCCGATAAACTTGCTAAAAAAAGTACAGAAATAGTTCAAAAGATACCTGCAAATTGTTCCTTCCATTTTGTAAAACTATATATTCGCAAATTTTTGAAGCAAAAATGGAAAGGAGAACTTATGACGTGTGTCTCAAATAATAGCTGGAGGGATATTTTGGAAAGGAAAGTAGCAGACAAACCTCGGGAAAAAGCAGTGGCCAATTTTAGGCTCGAAATTCGTCCCGATTGCTTGGCGAGCCATCTTTATAGTGTTGGTATTTTTTCCAGCCCAAATTACCCACTTTGCGGGTTAAATGAAGAAATGGACAGGACCCACATCGGTGCCCGGCGCTGAGTGGAGATTCTGAGGTGGAGAAGTATTGGAACGCTAGAGGCCAAATAATGAGATATTAACTTTTCACGTTATATGTTTCGAGTTCTGTTCTGTTTGTATAATATCTGCCTTGTTCTCTGCCATTGGAAATAAAAAAGAGCTCAGCCCCACCTTCTTGATGAAATGTGTATCGGGGCTCAACTCCGCTTACACAAAACTGTGCCGGGGCTGAGGTCCTGCAAGTTTCGTTCCGACAAAATCCTAGTTTGTTACTTGTAAAGACCCTTTCTGTTCCAACCGGGAATCGAACCCTGGATCTCCGAACTGACCAGCCGACGTTCTACCGTTAAGCTACTGGGACAAAATTGCAAGCTCGTATCGTTGAATTGGACTCTGCATTAGCCACCCTCTAATGGATTGGCGGGCAACTGACAATCTGACTAACCACCTCCTGCTACTTTTACATCGGGTTATCCTCATGTTACTTTTACCTCAGGTTAGCCTCCTGCTACTACTATTTTTACCCATGTTAGTATCCTGCGTGGTTATTATCCCCTCAATTTGAAATTGACGCCCAATCTTCCAGAGTCCACTGAATAAGTACTAGTCGTACTAGGGTCACTTTCAGACTTCCGACATATTTGCACTAACATACAAGATATATAAGTTCGTGCACCATTTTAAAGAAACTTGCTGCCCTATCTGAAAATCGAACCCTGGATCTCCGGATTGGCCAGTCGGCTCTCTACCATTGAGCTACTGGGACAAAATTGCGAGCTCTTACCGTCGAAGTTGAATCTTCATTCTCCACCCTCTAATTTCAGATTAGTGGGCAACTGACAGTCTGATTAACCATTTCCTGCTAATTTTATCTCACGATAACCTCCTGATACTACTATTTTTACCCAGGCGAGTATCCGACGTGGTCTTTACACACTCAATTTGAAACTGGCGCTCAATATTCCAGAGACCAATGAATCCGTACTGGTCATTCTAGGGCCACTTTCAAGCCTCCTACATATTTGAACTAACCTACAGTTTACCTGTTCGGGCGCCAGTGTAAGGAACCTTGCTGTCCCAACGGGGAATCGAACCCTAGATCTCCGAACTGGCCAGCCGACGCTCTACCTTTGGGCTACTGGAGACGAAATTGCAAGCTCTTGTCTACGAAGTGGACTTTGAATACTTTGTAAGGAAAGTCTTGTTAATGACACCAGAATATTGAAATGTATTTAAAATGTTTAAAATATCAATGTGTCAAATGTTAAAGATAATGTGCCATGTTTCGCACAGACCTCAATTTTTACAAATTATTCACTGCCTCAAAATTTCCTCACTCTCCAATTGCTTTGAAACAAACTATCATGAAGTGAAACAAACTATCATCATTATTCCCGTGTCAGTAATGTTCTTTTATAATTCTAGAGGAATGCTTCTATCTATCTACATAATGTATTTGCTGTTGCAAATTTACCCCTGACAATCTTTTGTACTAGGAGGAAAAGTCGTGTATAACGGTTTTGGGAGTCATTTGTTTCTGAGTTTGAGTACGTTTAATGCGAGGAAATGACATTTTTTGTCTCGCAATTTAGAAGGTTGGTGACTTTAAATGCAAACAAAATGGAATGTTTTATCATTCTCACTTTAATGCCTAACTATTTCAATTAACTATCTAAAATACTCATGATTAAAAACAAAAATGTATATTTTGAGATTATGTTTGAGAGAATATCGACAGACGTATATTTTGAGACGTACGGAAAATGAACGACCTCCTCAAGTATACAGGATGTCCCAAAAACATTGACCTCGGCTTTTATTCATTAAATATTGTTCTTAGACATACGAGTGTATAATAAATTACAAAGTTGCGTAAAAAAAGTAAATAATTTTATGAAATCGATAAAATTTTCAGAAGATTAAATTTGAAAAAATACAAAATTTTAATTTTTATACAGCCCCCGTAAAAAAACATTTCCAATGAGTAAAATATGCCCCATACATTAATAAGGTGATGTACAAAATTTCAGCATTCTATCATAAAAAGTCCCAGGGATATATCTAAACAAAGTTGGTTAGGGATTAATCACAAATAAAAATGTAAATGTTCACAGTAAGAGCGCAAATGACGCAACGCAGAAATGCATCATAGGCAAATAATAACTGCTTCTTATCTTTAATAGAACTTTGGCATGGAAGAAAAACATTTTACTTTGTAATCTTTGTGTAAAATTATTATTTCTATACAGTGTAAATACTTTTGTACCAATAAATAGCAAAATTATTATTTATTTGTGTAATCAATGTTTTCTTTCGTAATTTGTGTATGACCCCTTAAACGTGATCAGCTGACATGATTTTTCCCTTCTGAGGATCCATATCGATGCATCGATAAGTGGTTTAAGTCAGCATTTTTGTTCGTTCACATCTCTGGGACGTTTTATGATAAAATGCTGAAGTTTTGTACATCACTTTATTAATGTATGGGGCACATTTTACTCATTGGAAATGTTTTTGTACGGGGGCCGTATAAAAATTTAAATTTTGTATTTCTTAAAATTTAATTCCCTTGAAAATTTTCATCGATTTCATAAAATTCTGTACCTTTTTTACACAACTTTGTAATTTATTATATACAGGGTGATTATAATTAAAGTTGCGATTTTAAAACGCTGTAAAGTAAGAACTACTGGTCGGAATGACCCGATATTTGACCTGAGTATACGTGAAGCAATGGAATTTGGTTTGGCGAAAATAAATTACTTCAAAAATGTACCGATAGATGGCAATGCACGAATCCAACATGAAATTTGCTTGACGATAAAAGAAAAAATTAGCCGCTAGGTCACTAGCGGAAGCACACCTCTAATCTAGAGGTATGCTAATTAAGACTGAGAATGCGCACAGTACATTACAGTTGTGATAAAAACGGGTGCACATGCAGTTCTCTGGAAATCACAACTTTTATGCAAGATGGCGCTCCTCCGCACATTGCAACATCAGTGAAGCAGCTGCTGAATAACCATTTCGGAAATGACAGGATTATCAGCCTCATTTTTCAACAGTCTAGTCACCACGTTCGGCTGACCTTAATCCTTGCGACTTCTGGCTTAGGGGACTCTGGCTGTGGTGTACAGTGGTCGGATTGCGAACTTAGCTGACTTAAAAGCACGCATTACTCACCACATCCACAGAACCACCTCTGATGCACTCCGATCTGTTGTTTGGCTCTTCCAACTCGTGACCGAGCACGGTGGACAGCATATTGAACATTATTTGCGTATATCGTAGATGTTTGTTTCATTTTTCCGTGATGTTTCAATCAATTAGTAAATTAAGTGATGTTGATTAAATTGTCGTTTTCTTTAGTTGACTATTGGTTTCTTTCGGCTAAGAACACCCCATGTTCGGTAAATACAGCGCCGTCTATCGGTACATTTTTGACGTATTTTTTCCTTCGCCAAACAAAATTTCATTGGTTCACGTATACTCATATCAAATTTCAGGTTATTCTGACCAGTGGTTCTTACTTTACAGCTTTTTAAAAGCGCAACTTTAATTATAATCACCCTGCATGTCTAAGATCAATATTTAAGGAATAAAAGCCGAGGTCAATGGTTTTGGGACACCCTGTATCTTGGAGAGGAATTTCATGTTGCCCGAAATGACAGTGCATCAAATGAAGTCTGGGTGCATAAAATTATATATTATCTGTTGATGTTACTTTAATAATAAATGTTGCTATTGTCTGCATAATGCTATGTTTAAGAAATGTTTAACTGAACGATTTTAATTAATATCTAGACAACCCCTGATCATAGAAACTAGAAACATGGAAAAATATTAAGTGGGGCTTTTCCAAGCCTACAAACAAAATATCATCAAATTCGGTTCAGCCGTTCTCCCGTGACGATGAAACAAACAGGCAGAAAGACAGATTTTCAATTTTATTTATATAGATAACATCGAATAATACCCAGACTAATGGGTAGGTTATTATGCCGGCAATGAACTGTTTTAAAATCACGATTACTCTCCTAAGTCTAAGCATTTATTTTATTTTTATAGACGCCACAAATATATATATTCAAATTTTTTGAAAATGTTCTGTCCCAGATCCAGTTAAAATAAAATATATTTTAACTTATCAAGAAAAACATTTTAATGAGTTTTTTTTATAAGAATCATATATACCTCCTCAAGCCCATAATTGTAATATTTACAATTTTTACTCATGAAAATAGTCTCCCTCCCCAATTGTCATCGTAAAATAAATTATCATGAATGCGGTTAAACCTCACGATACATAAATATTCGCCTATAGCAATTCTAGTTGTGCATTTCTATTTTTCTATCTCTACAATGATTTTAATTTTATATAATGCAACGCGAATTCACTCTCGATGTTACTTTGCTTTAGACGGAATTTGTTTCATTCAAGTTTGTTTCTGACTTTGTGTTTACATATTTTACTGCGAGAATATAGATGCCTTGTCCTGTAATTTAGAAGGTTAATGTTTAGAAGGAATGCAAATAAAATAAAATATTTTATATTTTTTATTGCAATTGAAATTGCAATGGAATCGACTTTTAAATAATGATCTAGTGTATTTTGCGAGAAAAGATAATAATAAATGATTTATTAAGGGACAATCTTGATGAGACGTTCTCAAAAGGCAATACGTCAAATATTTTTTTTTGTTTTGTTTAATTTAACGATATATGAAGCTTACTGTCGAAGTTAGTCATTTTAATAGACAACTCGCTCAGTTTAATTCTGTCACGTAGTCGACACTATATAAGTGTTTTAAAATTGTCCGGAAAGGCTAAAAAGACAAAACAATTTGTTTTTTTAGTCATTCTAGCCTATTTTGTAGACTTTTTAGTCTATTTTTTAGACTTTTTAGTCTATTAAAGGATCATCTTGGTGAGGCGTTCTCAAAAAGCAGCACGTCAAATAAATTTTTTGTTTTGTTTTATTTAACGATATATGAAAATTACCGAAGTTAATCATTTTAATAGAAAATTCACTCATTCTGATTCTATCCCGTAGTCAATAATATAAATGTTTCAAAGGTGTCCAAAAAGACTAAAAAACAATTTGTTTGCCTCAGGAATCAGAAATTATTCTCCTCTAAATTCTGTTCCCATAGACTATATCGTGGAAGACCGACTCGTCCTAAGACTTGAACAGCTTTTTGGGCGACCGGGAGAATAGACTAAACTTTTGTCTTTTGGAACACTAGGGCCTCCAGTAGGGTCTAAAACAGTTTTTTAAACACCCCAGTTTACTCAGTTACCCCCAAGGAAAATCGAAAATGCGGTTTCGTTAGGTTCTGTTGTTCGATATAATAAGTGCGCAATGTGTCATCTTTCTGGGTCACCTGGACGGCATCTAGAGGGGCTAAACACAAAATCATGTTAAAAAAATATTATATAGATTCTACGTATTCTTAGATTTATAAAGCAAGTACTAACAACCAATGACCTTTACTACACACTCACGCATTGTTTCTGTCTTTCCTCCTCAGTTTGCATTTATCTTAATTTTAGCGCGTGAACCAACACTTATATTTATTAGATATTACATCGAATTTTCAGTTTAAAATAATTTTCTTATCTTTTCTCAACTCCTTGCCTTTGAAAATAGCCCCAAGTAATCATATTTTCTAAATCGAAGTATTTCAAGAACGGTGCACCCTAACGTAAATAGAGTGAGATCATTTCTTTAATCAAAAATTACACAAAAATATTAATTTTATAATTAATGCATTAATCATTTTTATTCTTTTGCTTCACTTTTCTCGCTATTTATAAAAGGTTGAGGTGTATTTTCCCAATTATTCGAAACTCTAACAAGGATCGGGGTATGTGACTCAACAACCAAATTGGATGCAATCTTGTTGATTCCATCCAAATAATTCGAAATAAATGTCATATGTTATTAGATGAGATTACTTTATTGTTTTATACAAATATAAAAATGTTCCGTCGTTACGTTACAAAAAGTCATATGTTGTAGAGAAAGTCATACGTTAGTGACATATAATTATTGCAATACGCTTTACAATTTACAAGAAGAAAAAAGAAAATACACTTCCAATGTGCTGGTAGGTTAAAATAATCCCTTTCGGAGCAAAAATAATACACCTTACATGCATAAAATAGCAATTTTTATAAATTATTTTCACTCTGTGCAATTGTCACCGTAAAATAAAGTATCATGAATGCGATTAAACCCCACGTCGCATTAATGTTTGCTTACAGCGATTACGGAGGAACGTTGCTATTTGTCTGTCTTTATAATGATTTTGGTTTTGTAAATTCCCCCTGACATTACTTCGGATTAGAAGAAACAATCGAATATTAAGATTTTGGGACGCAATTTATTTCCGAGTTTGAATTTACGTGCGGTAATGCGAGGAAATGAATTTTTTTGTCTCGCTGGAGGTTGATGGTCGAATGCAAACAAAATGGAATATTTTCGCATTCTCTCTCTTTAATGTCTAGCTATTGCAATTAAATTTACGAAAGGACTGTGCTTTAAAAATAAAGATGTAGAATATTTCGAGAGAAAACAAAGTGAATGATCTTTTCAAGTATCATATCTTGCTGGGGCATTTAATGTTCTCTGGGATAAAGCACATCAAATGAAGTTGTTTACCATAATGGTATCATATGTTATGCGTTGCTGCATTTGTCAGGCATTCTCGCATTTTTAGGTAATTGGAACGTAGGAAGTTAAGTTTTCATCTTGGAATCTGTTTAAGTGATACTTTTCATAAATGTAAAAGTTCAAAAAATAATTTTCGTCCCGATTATGAATCTGCGTCTTTATAACAGACTGTAGAACGTTTGGAGGAATTTGCTGACCAACGCAACGCTATACAGGGTGTCCCTAAAAGATGCTCTTTAATTTTTAATAAAATGCTCTTTAATTTTTTACCTTTTGGAGATAAGTGGGCAATGTAAATTGCAAAAATGTTAAAAGTAAGGTAGGAAATAAGACTAAGTTAATGAAATAGTCCTCCCATTAATTTTTAAAAAAGTTACACTTTTTAAATTTTTATACGATCCCCTTAGACACATCTGGTTAATCAGAAAAAATTTATTTTTAATGCAACATGATCATTAAAAAACTGCATATTTGTATCTTTAAAATCAACAGAATTGTGATAAAGTAGAAAATCTGATGTATGCCACTTATCCGTACCATGTGAAAGACTGTTCTATTAGTAAAAATAGGGATCATAAACAAATTAACGATGAAAATTGTTTAGATTAAAAATACGTTAATATGTGCCAACATTTTTATGGCCAATGCATCTCAATAAAGCATTACACAGACAGAGATCATATAGAGCAGTGGTACTCACTACGCTGTTAGGTATCCTATGTATTATCATCCAGTTTTATCTTTTTTGTGATATGTCACAACATTACACTTCTAATTTGATATAGGGTCAACATTCACAATGTTTAATTTTCAATTAAATATAACTATCTCGATTTTAAAGATACAGATATGAGGGTTTTTTTAATGATCTTGTTGCATTAAAAATAAAAAAAAATAATTTGTCTAAGGGGGTCGTATACAAATTTAAAAAGTGTAACTTTTTGAAAATGAATGGTAGGACTATTTCATAAACTTAGTCTTATTTTCTGTCTTACTTTCAACATTTTTGCAATTTACATTGCCCACTTATCTCTAACAGGTAAAGAATTAAAAGCGCGTTTCAATCTTTTGGGGACACCCTGTGTAAAGTTTTAGTTTTCAAATTGAATTAAATAGTTAATTCAAAACATCAACGCTTTAGTTAACAATAATAATATTATTATATCTAGTATGATATTGAATCATATCTGCCAGCGCGGTTCTACAGCTCCATCCAAATTGATAAAACCTAGAAGTTATTTTGATTAAATTTGGCGGCCTTTAACCAGAATTTGAGGAATATATTAGCGTCGTAAGCAGGGTTGCCAATTCAGAGACTTTATAGCCAGATCTGGGGATTTGAATTTTCATCTTTATAGATATTTCGACACATCAAATTGCGAACTATTTACAAAATTATAGTTTTTGTGACGCGTCTCAACCTAGAGAGATCTCGCATTTCATCTAGCTACAAATCTGGAGATTCACGATTCTGGATCTGGAACTCAAAAACTAATGGACCGAATTTCATAAAATTTGGTAGGTAACACCCTAGGGTGTGATCATGGTGCTGATAAGTTTATGTCATAATTCGGAAAAAAAGAACCCGCCTTTTTTTGCGAAATGGCCCGTAAAAATATCATGTATTTACTCTAGCTGAAATACAAATTGACCAAATTTCACAAATTTGGTAGATAAATCACATGCGGGATACTCTGGTGCTGATTAGATTTTGGTACGATTCGGAAAAGAACAACCTGCTTTTTTTCACGAAATGGTCCGCAAAAATCGCCAATATTTAAAAAAGACTACGTATGTTCAAATGTATCAATTAAATGCTTGTTTTACACGTAAATTTTGAGGAGGAAAAGAATAAGCACAACTCTATTACTCTAGGACTAACCGTTCTCGAGATATTTGAGACTTTTCGCATTTCTTTATGCCGCCTTTGGAAAAATGTGCAATTACCAAATAAAAGCAGAAATTGCATTAAAAATGCAAATTTAGTGTCATTTTGTGCAATTAAATTCAAATTAATGAGTTCTTAAAGAAATAAAGAAAAAATGAATTTGAGTCTGCAGGGAAAGTCATGTGCTGCCCACATCAGATTTTTACTTTCCCTGTAAAACATGGTAATGTATAGGGAAAGTATTGGAATCATGCTGAAAATCGCAACTCGAGTTTTCAACGGATCTACACGTTTCGAGACCTCTAGAATACGAAAAAACTATTTTTAGCGTGACGTCTATGTGTGTGTCTGTGTGTCTGTGTGTCTGTCTGTCTGTGCAGATTTTATATCCACCCTAACTAAAAAACTATTTTCTGAATTTCGCAAAATTTGGAAGGTAAGTCACTTGTGGCGAATCTGGTGCTGATTGGTTTCTGGTACGACTCGGTATAAAAGAACCCTCCCTTTATTGCGAAATGGCCCGCAAAAGCTTGTATCCACTCTAGCTGAAAAACTAATGGACCGATTTTCACAAAATTCGGTAGATAAGTCGCTTGTGGGTCACCCTGATGCTGATTAGATTTTGGTACGATTCGGAAAAAATAACCTGCCTTTGTTTGCAAAATAGCCCGCAGAAATTGCCAAAATGTAAAATAAAAAACTACGTATCCTCAAATATATTCATTATATGCTTGTTTAATTCGTAATTTTTAACGAAGAAAAGAATAAGACCAACCCCATTACACGAGGACTAGCCGTTCTCGAGATATTTTAGTTTTTTCGTATTTTCTCTAGGCCACCTTTGAAAATAAGTCCAGTTATCAAATGAGAACGGAAATTGAATTAAAAGTGAATTAAATGTAGTTTTCTGCAGGGAAAGTCATGTGCTGTCCACATCAGATTTTTTTACTTGGAACCGCTTTTCTCGGTTGAAAACCTGGGCTATGAACTTCCATTTCTGAGAAGCGGAAATGTAAAGCTGTTCACGTGGACCTAAAAATGTCAACAGATTCCTCTGCCTCCTTGTTGCATTAGCTAGCCATGTAGACATGTTTTATCCAACGCTGAATAGAGGTGCCTAACATATCATGATGAAAAAACGCCAGTTGCCTCATTCCACTATTCCATAAATGAAAGTACAAGCAAGTTCTCGGCCTTATTTTGTTTGCTGTGTTTATGTTCACTACCTGTTGATATCAGTGACACATAAACACAGAGAAAATCATGTCACATGGTTTTTGAAAGGCTCTAGGAGATACGTTTGGTTGACATTGATTTATTATAGTTTCTTATGTCATTGGTTCGAGTTTATTCTGAACTTTGCTAAATATAACTGATTAGTTGAAGGAGGATTTTTAAATGCTAAGTGTTTGACATATAGTGGTTATAATTTTATTATTTAATTGATTTGAAAAGTGGTTATAATTTAGAAATTTTAATATTTTGGACTATTTTGATTTTACAAAACGTTACTCCCGTTAAACCGTGCCGACATGAATTGGAATTACCACCAAATATATTCGTACGATCTATTATCATATATATAAAGCTGTCAACAAAATAATATATTAATCCTACCACGACCCTCCATTTATTACAGTCACTCCTCGGGATAGAATAAATTATATTGCTAATGCAGAAATGAAACGTGACACCATATACAACAGTTTTGGACTACTGACACACATCCCTTACTTTATCGAAATCGTTCTCCATTATTGCGCACGGCATTACTCAGACTGATCATTTTATGGTTGTAGGCGATGTTTTATGGTTGTATGGTCTTGTGTTTATTCACATTCTTTACCCTTTACAGTCACTCTCACCAGTCGTTTTACCGTTCGATACAAAAACGTATGCGTGCGACCAACTTCTGTTAAATTATTATGAACCGATAAGGAATATCTCAACCAGAATCTAAATATCAACTATTTGTGCACACTTGTGTTGACGAAAATAACATTTCCCGCTCTCCGTGAAGAAAAGACGGATCAATGGAAATGGAGCCATATGATTAGATTCTTGTTTTGCAGTATCATAGGTGTTGATGACCAATAATATGGACAATTTTGTCTAAATATAGTATACACAAAATTTGACGGATAAATCTGTTTCGAGTGTAGAAACCAGTCATCTTCAGGATACACAAGAAACTTAGCATCACATATTTAATCAAGTTAGACATCAAACAATTACTGAGTTAGGCATCAAGCAATTGCTGAGTTAGGCATCAAGCAATTGCTGAGTTAGGCATCAAGCAATTGCTGAGTTAGGCATCAAGCAATTGCTGAGTTACGAATCAAGCAATTGCTGAGTTACGAATCAAGCAATTGATGAGTTAGGCATCAAGCAATTGATGAGTTATGTATCAAGCAATTGCTGAGTTACGCATCAAGCAATTGCTGAGTTACGCATAAAGGAATTGCTGTGTTAGGCATCAATCAAGTGTTGAGTTAGGCATCAAGCAGATAAGACATTTTTCTTGAATAAATGAGTCCCTTCTTGTCTGTGGTGAAAGCTGCTTTTTGCCTTCGAAACCGATTAATCCCTAATATTTAGTGTGTGATGTATTTAGAGAAGTTTTTATATTATTGGTTTTTATTGCAGGTAAATTTTAGCGTTATGCGATAGGTGCAGTTAATGTACAGTCATAAAGAAATTTCATTCTTCTGGTGATTGTTTTTTCCTCCTTTTAATCTCTTATTATAAAGTCTCTGTCATGGCTCGCAAGCTGATAATACTGTAGAGAATATGTGGTAAATTATTTCAATGAAAGGGGGCATTAAGGTTATAATTCCGTGCCTCATGCATGACAGTGATGCAGATGAACCAAAAGAAGAGGGATACTTTGTTATTTGAATATTCTATCTATTGTACCTCCCATCTACACCCAGACACAGAATAACTCAGTTTCCTTTACGCTCCTCCGTATGCCCCTTATTTAGTTTGGATGTTGATTCGAATAATTATCACATAGTATCATCATTTAGAAGTCCCAGATTTAACTCCACGTCAATCATATTCACACAATCTCTTGAAATGTGTGTAAAATTTATTAGTGTATGTATGATGCCTATGAACTGCAGTCGAGCGTTGTAGTTCAATCTCTGGACTGTATAAGTTCAAAGCTGAAAACTTAACAAACTTTATTTACATAACTTTGTAGAGTGACGGATGGCCTGTCTTACATGGCAACGCTTTACAATTAAATCTCTTCTCAGTCTCTGGCGTTTGCGCCGTAGACACAGGTAGTCACTACGCCCTCTACCGATGTGCGGGTTACGTAACAGTATATATCATTTCAGATATAATATACAAATGTATGCTTGGTGTTGATAACTCCATTTACCTGTTATCTGCAAAAAGTTAACACACACTCATGTAAGAAAAGAAGTCGTGTCTCAAGGATTTGACCCCCTGTCAGTCCCTCCATAAATTAAAAAGTTCTAAACTTAAAGTTCATGTCACAGTATGTAATGTGTTTGCGTGGTCCATGTTCTTAACTTTTGTGTAGATATTTTCTCTAAGAGAACGGTTTATTTTTTCACATCCCAGTTACTTGAAGATTATTGAACCGTTAGTGGCAATCTTGTGGTCACCAGAGTCGTCCACCCTTCTAATAAAAAGTAGGCATCTTGACCACCTGACATGATATTCTTGATCACGAAGTGATGGGAATTAAAACGAACGCTTTACGAATTTGTTGATTTTGTCTTCTGGTGTTGGCGATTTGAAAATTACAAAGTTAACAACACTAGAATTATTTTAAAATGTAGGCATCTTTAGGTTTTATATTGCTACCTTGCGAAAAGTGGCTTTAATCTTTTCGGCGAATACCATGAGAGGTTGCATCAAATGAGTGGGAGCATAATTCCGTGTCAACTGTTTCCGCCACCCTGCAGCACATGCGATTTTAAATTCCCAGGACGCACATCTACTAAGCGTTTTTGCCGATCCATATTATAATTTAATACATGATTAAGTAAATAAATTACTATACCACCCCCTAATACCTCCCCCCAGACATCATAATAATACATACCTCACCCAGGAACAAACTACCAAACAAGAAAGCAGATTGGATTACCCCAAAAACAAATAATTAAACAAGAAAACAGATTGGATTACCTTAAAACAAATAATAAGATCCAAACATATTGGATTACTCAAAATAAATGTTTCACATCAACATGACTGGCACAAGCTACAATTGCTCTGCTAAAATCTTAATTTACAATGTTTATCGATTCAATTTTCCGTGCATTATTTGCATGTTAATTTATATTTATTTTGTCATTTTCAGATATACCATATACATGTTTAAGAATGTTTATTATCAAGCCTAAAAATATATTTTTCGAGATCATCATCATACAAATTGTGTTTATGTGCTTGGTTTATTGCATTTTGTTTAAGAAACGTAAAAGAAGCAGAATGTGAAAGTAACAAGGTTTTTCTCCCTCCACATTTCATCTTTCGTACAAACTTATTTATGCGTGATATAGATAGCGCCTATTTTGCAGTTTTGTAGGATAAAAATATGCAAATTCCCAAGCCAGCTTCTCTGAATTTCACATGTGAATGAATAATATTTTGGTGTCGGGTGTATTTTGAAAGTCGAACTTATTTTACTTTTTCTACGAAACACAGTATATGCAATATAATGCATTTGTGATGGCGCAGAAAATCAGACTACAAAATTCGGACAGATTGGCAGATTTTTTATATGTTCTTGCGCGGACCAGAAGGTATATTTAATGTTCTAATTGTGAATCAAAAGAAATGAAACTTCTGTCAGAATACAATTTTATAGTACTTTCTTGAAAAAAGCAGGCATAAGAATATTAGGTTACTGCAAGTGTTTCGAAAATGAATAAACCCTCTCTATCAAGTCAGTACCAGTGTGCTCCTGTCAAACGCAAAGATAAAACTGACTGCTATATCTTAGTGTTTGTTAACGGAACACTAGTCCTGACCTGAGGAAAATAGTTCACAACACCTTAAAATAAATACAGTCAGTTAAATGTCGTATGCCTTCTTTGAAGGACATACTAGAAAGTTAATCTTTATATTTGCCACCAAGGGCCATTTAAGGCACTTTTATAGTTAAGACATTTTTCGGAGTCTGAAAGTAAAAATGTTTTCTAATAATAACATAACAATAGAATGCACCGATCAATCGGTTTCAAAGTAAAAAAATGTGTTCTTCGTCTGAATATCTTCGTCTTTATTTATATATATATATATATATATATATATATATATATATATATATATATATATATTTATATATATATATATATATATATATATATATATATATATATATTTATATATATATATATATATATTTATATATATATATATATATATATATATATATATATATATATATATATATATATTTTCAAAAAGAAAAGAGGTATGGATGGAAACAATATACCAAAAGATGGCCGGGGGGAGTTGTGACCCCCCCACCCCGGTTAAGCATGCTTTGCGTCGCGACAACACTCCCGGAGAGCCGGTATATTGCAAAAAGGAATACGAATGTATCAAATTGTAAGATGTAAATATACATCATACACAAACAAATATAAGATATAATTGTCAAGATCCAGCCCTATCGAAATTCATCTACAGTAAATGTTTGAAATATGTTTAAAAAGTGTATGAATAATGTTTGAAACATGTTCACAAGTATAAATTATCAAAATTACATAGCTTCTACTTAAAGAAGACTTTAAATATTGACACATAATATAACAATAATAACAAAGTCTATT